>CABFPE010000148.1:1239499-1274493 GCA_900660155.1 Hofstenia miamia | reverse complement strand
TATATATATATATATATATATATATATATTGTCTGCCCCCGATCGGGCATTTGAAATTGTCACATTGATTTGTCAAATCTACTTTTACTACGAGAAATTTTAAATTTAGAAATTTCTAAGAAAGAAAATATAAAATTTTTAGGAATAGCTATATCCTCAAATATCCCCAGAACATTGAAAATATGATGAGCAAATTGCATAGCATACTTCAATTTCAAAGAACTAATGTTCAATTTTTGCGTAACTGTTGGGAAAGTCTAATGTCGGAAATCTAAACACTTTCCGAAATCTTGTTTATTTTTTATGCTAATCTTTTATTATATTTTATTGCAAGAATCATTGTATATTTTGTATATATGAAAAGCAGCAATCAAGCTAGATCGGACTTTTCAAACTACAATATTTGCAAATTGTTTAATTTCACAAGCGCTATTAAACACAGTGATAAATATGGACTGAGCTGGACAGGGCTTGGGCTAGGGTGTTGCGAAAAATATGACGAAATTTAAAAATAGACTGACTTGACAATTATTCAAAAGTACATGCAAGTAACTCAAATGCCGAAGAATTTGTAAACAATGTATTGAAAATCAAAATTTTACACTTTCATCTTATAATTTTTTAACTCAATATAGGTTTTTCAAATTCAGTGTGTAGATTTTTTTGCAAGGCTCATAAAGATGGGCCTAAGGGTACATTGTTCACGCTGGGATTGCGCCTTAGTGTTTGACCATGATTAAAATTTTCCTTATTATTAAATATTCTCAGTAAATATTTTTTTCAATTTCCTACAAAAATAAATAAAAATTCTTACTAGAAATCATTTATGTACATATATGTAAAATGCCTAACTGCGGATATTATCACCATCAGGTTTTTTCAAAGACATTTTTTATAAATTTCTTATAGAATTGATACAATAAATGTCTAATGTAAGGCAATACAGTAATGTGCTACAATATATTTAAGAGGATTTAGTAATTTTAAGGTTTACGTTTTGTTAATTTTGATTTAGCCCTCTAATGCACTGGGTTGTTGTAACAAATTTAATCAATGGTGTCACGTGACACCATAGAATCAACTAAATGTGGAGTTAATTTTAAGAGCGGATTCTGTCACAGGTGTGACTACATTTGCTTTAGGAACTCTGAGGGCGTTTGCATTTTGAAAAGTTTTTTATCGCGAAAATTTTTTGAGTAATTTGAATATATACAGAAGACATTATTTTGGAAATGTATTTATGTTAGGATAATGAAAAAAATCATGAATAGTGCTGAACATAAGTAGAATTAAATACTATACTTTCATTGTATATCACTTATTGTGTTCATCTGTTTACAATGAATACAATTTGTTGTTATGGAACAACATTAATCTTTAGTGGATATAAAATCACTTGTAATTTGAAATTACAATTTTGCATACTCTATGAATTCTTTAGTTACAAGCAGTTGTGTTTAAAATTTTCTATGCTATACATTAACGACGCAGAAAACCATAACCATTGTTTTGATATTTTTCTGTATATGTTTGCGTATTTGTGTATATATACAACGCAAATAGCTCAAATTATTTTGTTTCCAAAATCACAGTGAAACCATATATATATATATATATATATATTGGTGATTTGTAACATACTAATGTGAAATTGCGATTACAAAACACCAGAAATGTGAATTTTGTATGTTACAAAGCACCATTTTCAGGTACGGTACCTCAGGTATATTTTTTTTCAAAAAAAGTTAGTGATCGTCTTAATGGCATCTAAATATGAGGTTTTAATACATTTTGAAATTTTTTTTTTCAAAAATTTCCAAATGGAGATTTTTCATTGATTTCACATATACTGGTGTTTTGTAAAATTACCCATATATTGGTGTTTTGTAACAGCAAAAAATTTTTAACTAAATTTTTTTTCGAATTCTTTTCAAATTATACAATTATTCAAGTTCGTAAAAGTTAAAACTAAACGAACTTGTCAATAGCTTAACAATAGGTTCTTTTTTCGAACTGAAAATCAAGCGTAAAATATGGAACAATAAGTAATTAAATATGTGGTTTGCACGGCTGCTTAACTTTAGAGTAAATGGTTACAACAACCCTTAAACTTCGAAATAATATCCTTAAGTAAAGTAAGACCGAACATACAGCAAGTATACATCATACAGTCACATTGATCCTTCGTATCGTCCACTTAATGACACAAATATTGTATATTTTTACAATGTTNATATATATATATATATATATAAATATATATTATATATTGCGAAATTCCTCAGAAACTGTCAACGTGCTTGAAGTAGTCTCCTTTATGAATTCCTTCATGAGAGAAGTGGATGCAGACATTGAACTTGGTGTGGAATCAATTGTTGAAGCATCGGATGCCCCTTTCTCCGTCAATAGGGCCAACAGCAGCCCAATCGGCGTCACAATTGAGAAAAGTTAACTGTCGCAGCGAGCGGGGGTCAATTGCAGAAGTGACAACGTGAATAGACATAGAATTCGATTATTCCATATGTTTGATGGAAAATCGTTCCTCGATATTTTTGATGAGACACTTGGCTACTTTCTTGCAGTAGAATTTTGCAATTGTGAGTGTGCGTGAGGCAACGAGGTCACACAGGAAAACAAAACTGGATACACTTCAGACAAGATGCTGATCTTTCCTGTTTGCCACATGAGACTAATTTTTGCAAGAGGTTCAAGAAGTTAGATCAGCTGTCGAATTAATGCTTGAGATGATTTCGGTGGTAGAAGTTGTTTAAAGTCGTTATCGAGCTCACCACATGTGTTCAACATCGTTTCTAGTTCGACATACGACTTCAACATAACGAAAGTCGAACTCCATCGGGTAATTTTATTTGTCTGGAGTTCCCGACGTGCAAGATCTGACTGTCCTTGCGAAACAAGCGCCGATCGTTGCTGGTTGAATAGTCTTCTCATCGACGTTGAACTTCTGAATCTTGCCACGAAACTGTGGTCTTGGTTTATGCAGTCTTTCGCGATTGTAAGTGTGTCGTTGATGGCTAGCTGCAGCAAATGAGGAAAGCATCCGACATGACACTCAACTACTGTACATAAATCCATGCCGAGTTTCATGTTTGCTGCTTTATCATGGCACACATACCAAACTTTGTTCTTCAGCATGAAGTCATCCAGTACAGATTCTAACTCCTTTGCGATGTTATTAGCGGTATGACTGTAATTCACTTCCACAGTTGATTGAACGGCCTGTTTGAGTGACCAATTGCCAGCTTCTGATTCGACGATGTAATGAGCGGTAACCGTAAAAAATGAAAAAATTTGGCTATTGGTCCAGTAGTCGCAGGTAAGGCTTATAGCGAAAGGATCAATTCAAGACAACTCAGTCTTTGGCTGGTCGACTGCAATTACGTACAACATATCAATATTGGCCATCACAGTGTTGTGAGTATAAGTCTGATAATTGGGTTCGACGAATTCAAGAAGACTCTTCATATCTTCACCTTCGAAGCATGACAGAGGTAACGTGTCAATAACAACTGCACGTCATGCTACCTTGGTGATAGCAGCACAGCGGTTTGAGTCACAAGGTCGACTTGCTCTCGTCGTAAAGTAGTCAGTTATGAGATTTCCTCTTTGAGAGGATTTCAAAGGATCACTTATGAGGTCAGAGGATGGTCCTTGTTTATTAAAAGCACTAGCCTTCCGCTGCTGTCTCTTTTCTTAGGGTACCGAGAATCAGGTTGACTTGGAGGGCACTTCTTATGAAATTCCTTCAGATGAAATTGAAGCGTAGATGTACTTCCATAAGAGAAGAACTTGGTAGGACATAGTCGACATCGAGCTTCTTGGTATTACTGCATTCTTCCATGGAGAAGTGCTCCCAGACCCAACTGGTCTTGCTTGCAGACATGATAATAAGTGTCTTTACTCGCTTGAGTCAAGGGGACGAGGCAAATCAATACTCAGCATTAGACGAAATTCATTGGTCGGCCGCGGTATCTAATCAGTAGCAGTGTGGTTTGTGTGTGTGTGTGTGTTTTTGTGTGACAATCCATAAACCCATCTATTCTCGACGCTTGTTGAGCTAATATAATTGTAGGGAAGATAGACTGCATTTGTTTGATGGCCAGATTAGCAGTACACTCTATTATACATAAGTCGTCATTGATAGATGCTTTGAGGAGAACAATAAATCTCTGAGAGAGAATACTATTTATTTACGTTGGTTTCTTCTAGAGACATCTCCGAAAAAATTAATAGATTAAAATTATTTAATCGATTAAAAATTGATTAATCGCGGCCAGCCCTGATTCATGACAATGTTCGACCACATGTATCTAGACATACAATACAAGAGGCTGTTTCAGCACAGTGGTACTAACTAATATGTTTAGTAAGTTAAGATTGCATTGAGAGCATGTCGTCTTTGCACATTGTAAAAATAATTGGAAAGCACTTATCTAAGCCTTTAGTGATTTCACAACTGATCTACTCAATCATATATTCTGCAAGCTTATAGACCTTGATACAGTTGTGGCCAATGGAAGTGATTACATTAATGTTGATATCGTCTACTTATCACTTTTTTCTTGAATTTTTTATGATTATATTGTAGTTTGTTGAACTATGAATCTTTGATAAAATCCTCAACTTTATGTACTATAAAAATCATTTTTCATTTTTATTGTAAAGTTGTTGAAAGTAATTAAGGTAGTATTATGTGTGCATTTTTAGTTAAAGGAATGCTATTTAGACTATTCTAGATGAAAATGAACTAGAAAAACAGGATTTGCTGTCCCAGGTTCATAAAAATGAAGAATCTCCTTTATCACCTACTAAGACGTCTTCCACTCTCTTGCATTGGACCGAAGAGCGCGCACGTTGGCAAAGAGAACTAACTACAATACGTGATGAACGCCATTCATTACAAAGTCAAGTTAGGGGCTTACAATCTATTCGTTCACTTAATGAAGATGAGGTAACATTTTGGGTTTTTATATAAAGGTATCATAGTGCTGTACTATTAATATTTAGTATATTTGACAGAGTAATGGGAGCTTTATAAATTTCACTTTACGAATAATTTGTAATTTTATATATTATTAAAGATTGAAAATATGTTTTTGTGTTTTTACTACAGAATTTCTCTGAGACTGTAATATGATTGCGCATTATTTCCAACTGTTTTTGTTTCGAAATGTTTATTCAAAATCATGTTTCATTTTCATCTTTACGCGATTTCAATTTAGTGGAATTCCAAGTTTCAATTACTAAAGAAAGAGATTGAAGTATTACAGAAGAGAGTGTCACGGGAAGGCTCCAATCTGGAATACCTTAAAAACGTATTTTTTAACTTTCTGACTTGCCGAGAACCTTCTGCTAGATCAAATATGTTGACTGCTATTATGAATGTCATTCAATTTACGTCATCAGAAGTGGAACAAGTTCGCACTTTTCAGAAAACCTTATGGTGGTAGACTTTATGTATTGTAATTAGTTTCAAATAAATTATATTTTTCTAAAAATAGATTCCAATATATGTTTACAATCAGCGTTATTCTCTTTGTAATTTGTTCGGATATTGTAGTCCTTTATTTATTTGACTGGAATGGATCTACTATCTAAGTACTGAATTTATTTGTTAATTTACAGTAGAATCATGTCCAAAGTTCAAAAAGAAATATAGTTTTATCGTTTGGCAATGCGAAAATTCAAACTATTTTTAGTGCTTTTCAGCGTTTTCTTAGGTTTTTAACCATAATTTAATGCTATGTTTTTCCGCTCTCTTACTTACGATATTACCGCAACTAAGCATAAAATTTTCAATACAGATTGGCGACTTGGTCGATTTTAAGTCACTTTTATATTCAAATAACATAATGTCACTTTTGGTGAATTTGGTCACTTGTTTCTTGATTGTCTTAAGTGTCTTTAATTGCAAATATAAATCTGGCATAAATTAATGGTAAAAATACCATTTATAACGTCGTAATGAAGGATTAAGAAACTAATATTCATACATTTTGAAGGAAAACATTTAGAAATTCAAAAGCAATCAAAAAAATTCCTTAATTAAAACAGCGGGCTTCGCCCTCCTCACTTAAATTTCTATATTTCTTTAAAACAGGTTCTTCTGTATCCAAAATTATTAGGTCACTTTTTTCGTGAATGAAGTAGCAACCCTGCTTCGATGAAGAACAAATAGTCAGCAATACCATTTAAAGTAAATGTCATTGTTTATAAAAAACCTTTTTTGCAATCCTGTTTATGAATATTGTGTTAAATACTGCAGAACCTTTCTAAATTTTTGACGCTTTAGCGTAGATTCCCACCAATTTAGACAATGTTTGCTTGCACTTATCGTGAAAAATATTTAAATCCGGACCTTTCTATGTTAGGCAACTCGCTAGGTTAAACAGCTGAGCAGTGCACCAAATGTGTCTAAGCAGTTTTACTGTATTATAAATGACATTGATATATTAAATTGTTCAATTTACAAGCAATCATTCTAACATCCATTGACCTCTATATAACCAGATGTTTTTGTTTTAGATGTCATTTGACGATACCGATAACTTGAGCATAGTAGACTATTGCAATTATTTATATTCTGCTAAAGGATGGGACACAATGGTGAAAACGTTCACAAATCTGAATATACGTGCAAAAGTCCCAAAGCAATTTACTAACACAAAGTATGCTAAGAGAATTTTGAAACTTAGCTATCAAGAGAATTGTCGTCATTGGAAGCCGCTGTGGGCTCGGCAATGTCGTGGTGTTATACTCTTTCTAGAACAGACCTCGAGCTCTAGCTATTTTACCTGTTTAAAGTTGCAGTTATTGCGAGGTCCTGAAATGCTCACAGGTATAACTTAGCATTTTCAACCAACTAGTTTGATACTTGTATTAACTAATTTTTAATTTTTCTATTTAATAACCTATTTTCGCTTTATTTACTATCTACTAAATTTTCCTTGAATTTTATTCGATTGTTTAATTGCAAAATATCCTTTAGCCTTCCACTTACAAGCCTCTATTAACGAATCACAGGATGTGAACCACGATTCACCATCAAGGTGGTTGTCAATGTTTCCGCCTTCATATGTCAACATGATGACGAAATTTGTTAAAAGGGAAGAGCAATGCGGCTATTTAACATCGAAAGCTGACGGCTCTCTGCTGTCTATTACTATTTACGAAGGGAGATTTGCATCACTAATAAGACAGTGGGTCGTCGAAAGTGGGGATGACTTTAGTCGAATGATGTTGGATTTAGCTGAAGAATATTCATTCGTGCCTATTTTGAGCACTCGCGACACATTTTCTGTAACAGATCACATGCTGTCATATACAGTAACAGGGGTATTTCATAAAACACTCACTTATTTCTAAATAATTCGTTTTAGCAATACTTATCGGGTTTTGATTTTACAATTCGTTAGGTGAGAATTATTCTTTTCTATCTCCGCTTTTGTCAAATTGAGAAAATCGAGCTTAATTTTTCAAACCCCATAAAATCTATTGGAAAACTTTTCAGAAGTAAATATTTGGTGAAGTTGACATACACTGTAAAATAATTTTCTTTTAGAAAATTTTAGTTATTTTTACTAGTACCCATCCTCCAATAATGGAAATTTTAATTTGGAAATAGCATAAAATAGTAATAAAGTAAACAAATTTAAATATAATTATAGTGTCTTATCTCCATTTCGAACTGATTGTACAATAACTAGCGAAATTATTCTCTATGACATGCAGGTTAAATTATTAATTATTCATTGTTTTGCTACCCCTGTGTATTTTTACTATTCAAGTATTTTTTAATCATGACAATCTTAAATGGAGTGAAAATATCAAACAATCTTTTGAAACACTTTTTTTTAAAAGAAAAATAATCTTATACACAAGGTTAAAAATGATCAGAAAATAATAAGTTAATAACAGAAGTTAGCTGAGAGATTAGATTATAATAGCATCTTCAAAAAATATAAACAACCAGAAAAAATTCATACTCTTAGTGAAGTAATGGACTTTAAAAGAAAGTAACAAACCTTCAATCACATGCATAATTTAGAACCTGTGCTAAATCAGTTAAGCAATCTCAAATGTGAATAAATCAATAAATTACGTAGCCTTACCCTACTTTTAATAGAATATTTTAGGCTGATTAAGCGTTAAAAATGTTCATTTACTTTTCGCAAACTATAAAATACTGCTCCACTCAAAAAATATTAATTAGCTACCAAGAATTTTGAAATGTAACACAAAAAATATATTTCTCCGAACTGTGTCGTCATTAAATCAAATAGGTCCATAATGATAATCGAAGATTAGTAAAATAATTCAAAACTATCTGAACACGATACTATTGTTTATAAAAGAGGCCTGCTCGGAAGCCGTCGTTTAAAAAATAGATTGAACGTAAATTAAAAAGAAACACGAACATAAAAGCAACTATAAAAATCTGAATATAAATTAAATCAAAGAGATAATAAGCTGACCAAGATAAGTACTTGAATATAGTTTTGTAAAAAGCAACATCAATAGCAGGCAAGTGGGGAAACATACTTTCAAAAGGGTCCTTCTTTGGCTTTGAGATTACTTTATCAATTTTTAAAATTTTTGCCTACGGAATCACTGGATGTTTACTGGCAGTTCTATTTTTATGTCTTTTAATGAGTTTAGATTGCTTAAAGGGTTTTGTTTCTCTTTGAAGACATGGCTAGGCTGAGCTTTGCGATAAACTAACGTTTTGCCGGAGAAGTACGGAACAGCATTATAATTCAGTAATGCAGCAACTTGGCCAAAGTTATTGATTGAATGTCACTGCATTTGAATAACAATAGGTTTCGCGATTAACTCTTGGTAAAGCTCTTACTAGATCTATCGGCGGGAAAATCTCAGCTTAGGATAACGCCCTGTCGATTTGCCGGTGAGTAGAATCCACTTCTTGAATTCTAGATTGTCCTGGCTCACAGTATTTTTCTCACTTACATTAATCTGTGGGTAACGGATAATGAATTCTCAAAGAGATGCAGACATGTAAGTGTGGCGGATTGTGGAACACAAAAATCAATAGTCTGGAAAGTGCTCCTCCAGGATACGTTCAAGCATTGTTGTGGTAGCAGTGGCCATATCATTTCCTCTTCTCCTAGCATTTGCCTCATACCAAAGTATGCAATACCCTTTCTTGTTATGAGATCAATGGAAAGTTATGTTGTATTGTGATAGTTTTCTTTAGTAGTAGAAGTTTCGTACGTTTGATTGTGGATGGGTTAATTACATTCTCCAAATCAATGCAGACCGCAGCTATGTTTTTACATTAAATCTCTCGGTCTTTTTTCCTCTCCGTCGGATATCATTTTTAGAGGCAAGATGAGCATTGTATTTTGTTGTTAACTCTTGTTGGCATATCACTAGGATTAAATTCATAACATCAATTACAAAGATCCTTCTTAATTTTTTGAAATTCTATTGAAACTCATGTTTGAAAATTTCCCGATAAATATGTTCCTTGGCTGGTTCAACTCCATTTATCTGACATTCACTTTCATAAAAGTCATACATTTTTGCAAGTTCAAACTGCTTTCAAGGTATTTTTTCCTTGTAACTCTTCTACAATTGTGTGATTCAACTCTTCAAACGGATATTATCTCTGATTTGATCGCTTGCTTTCATCTGAAAGTTTCTTCTTGGTGTGTTTTCCCATTTCGACGAAGCTGGTATCGATGCATGTATGAAACTCGACGAGCACTGATGTCCAGTGTTGTAAGGTAAAATTCGTTGCACACGAAGCTGCTTTCCTTTATTAATACAAAAATCATAAAAATAAGAAATTGATTTTCTCAACTCTTTTTCTTTTTTTGTTCTGCAGCATTGTTTTTCCGTTCGATTTCCTTCATTTCCTCATAGCGTTTATAGATGTTCTTACGATCATCGTGAAAAAAATTTAGAGCGCATTTAAACTTACATTTTGAACAATCTTTTGCTGTTTTGATTGATTTTCTCGAACATTATGAACTCTGCTGTTTCTATATGGTTTTCCTGATTGATTCCTTCTTTTCTTACGTATAATTTGTTTGCAATTGGCTGAACAGCTCTTGCGTTTACGAGATGCACCACTGTGTGATGGAGGTCTTTGTCGTACCGAATGTTGTAAATTGTTTTAATCATCTTTTACAGTTTTAACTAGAATATCACCAACAACTAGAATTAAGGTTCAAATTTATTTGAAAGATTTGCTTCCGAAACTGACCTTTCCACGTATTCGATTTTGAAAATGTAAATTTACTATCTACAGGCCGGTTCGAAAACAGTAATAGACAAATCGATTAATCATAAGAACCCGTATATATGAAAATGCCGCTTCTGTTCAAAATGGAGATAGAACAAAATAACTGCAGTTTGACAGGTTTATTGCGATTATTATGGAGAAAGAACCATAGAGAAAAAAAAATAAACCGAAAATACCTCGGGCTCGATTTTTGCAAAAAGGAAAATAAAACAAGACAATTTTCGCTTAACAAATTTCCACTATTATTTCACCACCTTTATTTGTTAATGGGTGTTTATGAAATGTAGATACTGGACGGACTCGGAATTTGCAGCTATCGCGAAATATCATTGCTAGCAAAGAAACATAAACCTGAGAGTGTATTCCAAATGAAAGGCGCTGCTTTCATAAAACGTATCTCCAATATTCGTGATGATATTCGAAAGATCAGTCAATTTAAGGTTCGACTTTCTTATTACTTTTTAGATTTTTGGACAAAATACTTTATTATAAAAGTAATACTCTAAATGAAATAGAAACAAAGCCAAGCCATTAATACTATGTAACATATAATTTAATTGCTAATTTTTCAAAATCAATATATTGTTGATTTCTTTTTTTACAATATGTCATTTGATAAATAATGACAAGGTCGTTTTCTTTTCTTAGGTATTTTAATGATTTTTATTTATTACTCGTTGTTATTGTAAATTACATCAATTTTAATGTATTAGGGAAGTGAACCAATTACAATTTGCTTTGAAAATGTAGTTAAAGACAGAAGATGCTGTTGGGGAGTTTTGCACAGGGAATTGGCGGTTTCCTATTCAAAGTCAAATTTGGTTGTTTTAGGTGTTGGGCATACAAATAAAATGGTCTTCTATCCACACTTTATGTTTGGTAATCTTTGGCAGAAACATATTATTTGCGAACCGCTTTGGTGGAGAATCACTCATTCCATTCAGGTAACAGATTTTTATGCACCCAATTAAAATGTGTTAAAGAGAACTTTTATTAGGTAGATAGCATGTTGGTAGACCTTAGTAGATGTTTACGTGGGACGTTATCAACTTCAGATTTTTTAAATTTGCATAAACCTGGCCAGCAAAGTCTTTCTGATAAAGGCGACTCATTCGTATTTTTTAATCAAGCTGATATTTCTAAAGCAATTGGTAGGTTTTTTCATTCTTGAATCATTCAGCTAACAGTGTCAGGGTTTTCACATTCATTTCAGAAATACTTTTGATAGGCTTGCAGAATAAATGTCTACCTCTAAGCATATAATTGATGCAATATTCAAATATATTCGTATGAATAACATCTCAGTTTTATAACATCTATCGAAAGCAATATAGAGCGCAATAGTTTTGTGCATAGCAATTATTTTATATAGTTTCCATGTTTATTGAGCTTAATAAGTAAGTTACTTACTGACATATTGTACCCACCTACAATGTTTGTAAGTGCAAAAATTTGTTCTAAGTTTAATATGAAATATAAATCTCTATACTTTATATTACATTGTAATTTGAATTAGAAAAATAAACCAAATGTAAATACAGTCGCGGTAATTATTTAATTGAATTTGAAAATATATTAATGTAAGGGGAAATAGATTGCTACATGAGAGATACAATCTACTAGCGATTCATAATCTGAATGAAAATTTGGCCTATTGTAGAACCGGTTTAAAAAATTTAAGTATCAAACGACTATCTAACAAAAAGATCTATTTAAGCAAACTACAGTTCGTGCCTCTGCGATGCCTTGATGTTATCTGGTCTTGTCTTTTACGTTATTTCCCCTGAAAGTCTCTTGTCAATGCATTTAACCTGAAATAGGAAATCTATATATTTATTATTTTTTACCCTCACCCAATAAACAATAAAAAGTTTAGAAGACGTTTAGAAATGGCATCTATGTCAGGTTGTAGAAGACGTCTTTAAGACGTTTAGAAATGGTTTAGAAGATGTTTTACAATATCATTGGTGGACACTTAATGGCATCCTCAACGTTTAGAAGTGGTGTTTATAAGACGTTTAGAAAAAGTTTTATTGTGCATTTTTCACGGGCGCGCTACGGCCAAAATTCTACCCTGTTACCACAGCAACAAATCGTCACTCTGAAATTGAACACGCAAAGCTCCCATGAAATTACTCTACAGTCCGTTCTTGAAAATGGCCGCAGCGCACTCCTGAAAACATGCTACCAAAGGCCAGGACTTGCGCGCTACGGCCAAGTAATTAAGCCAGTTCGCTCTTGTAAAAATGCACTGAGAACATCAGTTGGTGGATCTAGATGGCATTCAGCAATGTTTATAAATGTTGTTTTATAAGACGTTTAGAAGACGTACCTTAAGGCGTTTTACTACGTGTCATACCACTATAAGACTGATATAAAACGTTATTGCGCAACGGGTGCTTCGGTTCTTATTGTTGTTTTGCATGAAATTGATATTAATGAATTTACAGTAAAAAGAAATTTTCAAAAATGGGATTTAATTGACAATAAAACATTATTGGGCAAGTGGAATATTATAGCATACATGTAATGTGTAATACTATTAAATAGGGCTCGCGATGTACTGAAAAACCGAAATCGTGGTTTTCGCTCAAACCGAATGCAAACGATGAAAAAAATGATAAATGAGTTTTCGGTTTTTACAGTAGTTTTCTAAAATATTATTTCCAAGAAATGATACCGTATTTTTTGGACAAACCAAATTGCTTACCAATTTGAAATGTAATTGTGTTTACTTAATTAACAGCTTAGTTTAGTGTTTTAAAATGATGATTTCTAATACCGATACTAGTTAAAAAAACACCGAAGTATAAATTATCCGTTATGATGATATCCACACTCTGTGGAAGGCGTGAAGTTACATGTGAACCCTCTTCTGGTGATTGGCATTTACCTTTGATTGGTGAAACTCAAAATTTTTAAAATTCCGTTTTGTCACCATGTGCCCAATATCGTTTGAAAACGATTATTTAGTTTCTCACATCTTAATAATATTCATTGTGAATTGCGCTTTCAATTTTTTATTCGTATTTAAAATATTTGATGAACCAAATTTGTGTCAATTTGATTTTATTAATTTTCTCTGGAGTATTGTTTATATTTTTTCTTATAGTGTGAAGATGCCCCAATCCTCTAACGTTTATTTTACTATTATAACAAATTGTTATTTAATTTTCAAAAACATTTTTTGCACCTGCCATTTCTTCCTCAGGTTTTAATTGCCCATGCCATATTTTTACTATTTAGTAGTATATTTGCTCTGTTCACTAATATATTGCCTAATTCCACTAAATAATTGCTGCGATTGTACATAACACTTAATTTATAAAATGCATATATAGTAGTAGTCACAACAACATATTCCAGAGTTTCAAATGAAATTTTTTGAAAAGCTTTTAACTTATATTTATATTTTTACATTTATTGGTAACCAAAATATGTTAATAGTAACTTACTTTCTAGTTACCTATTATATATTATAACATATTTTAAAACACTAGCAATCATATATATACGGTGATAAATTGAGATATTACTACAGGTATTATGGCTTAAATATTTTAGTAATTTATTTTTTGAAATATCCTTAGTAGTCCTGATAATAGCTTTTTGCAACTAGTTTATTATTTCATACATCTCTTTGAAAATGACGCAAAGCAATTAATTTGTTTCCCCTTGTAATCACGGAAAGTGTTGTGAGTGGGCATTTATGAACTTTGGTTTCCAAATACTCTTCAAAGCATAATGTGTAATTTAATAGTCCCGCAGAGATTTTCATATTGTGCTATTCTATAACAGCATAATCCCTAAATAATATAAAAAAAACTATCACGCTTTGTGGGTCTACGTTGCCTTTAATGTTCATATACGTGCCTTTGACGTCTATATGAGAATTTTTGTATGGAATGAAACTCCGGGGTTCAAAGTACAACTTCCTAGTTGTGTAATAAAGTGATTTTGTTGGCAATGCTGTTTTAAATTTAGTTTGGGTACTAAAAAACTTGATGTTTATGTATGCATGCATGGATTCAATTTATGTATGCTCTCAAGCTACGCACCTTTATGATTAGCCATGTATCAGTTCAGTGTTGTGCATCCCTGTACTAAGCTATTGTCCATATTGTTTTTGTAGTATAGTAATGGTGAATTTTAGACCCTTCCACAATTCCGTTCGATTATGAAGGCTTTGTTTTCTACTCTGATGAATTAGAAAGTGGAAAGGTAAAAACTGAAGAATACTACAAGTGTCACAAATTCAAAGTTTCCAACATCATGTTTCTCGTGAACTTAGCGCATACCAATCAGAAAGCGTTCCCTTCAGCTCATGCAATAGCTTCTTTACATCATTTTTGTGAAAAACAGTAAGGCACATTATTTCTTACACTAGAATTATTGCAACTTGCAACTCAACCGAAATATTACAATCATTTCTCACACACATAATCAAGCCTATTTGTATCTTAAATGCTTTGTTAAGTGCATATTATTCCTAGTTGTATAAACTAAATATTTTACATATTCAAACAGTCTTTAACATACTAAGCAGCTTATTCTATACTTTTATCAATGATGTTTGCAGAATATAAATTTCACAAAATTATGCATGCATAATGTTGTTAAAAATACTCTTCGAATTAAGAGGGATTTCTCTTTTAAATTTATGAGGTAATCTCATATCTCTATAAGTATGGTCTCATGTTATTTGAATGTTAAAAAATGACGTCATTGTCAAACAATAGTGAAATATAGAACAAAAGCATTATTAATGGTAAACTATATTGTTGGTTGGCAGGTTATCAACTTCGCTTTCTGAAAATCTAAATGAACTTTCCAAAGGTATTACAATACAAAGTGAAGCAAAATGTTACAAACTTCAAAAATCAAAAACTAGTATTTATCAGTTTTTTGCAAGGTTAAATAAAAAAGAATCTGCATAGGCTTTATTCGCGGACAAAATGATGAAATAGATGAAACTAGTTGTGAAAAACCAATGCCATCACCAGGAAATATTTACACAAATGCTTGTCCAGTAAGCAACAATTCAGTTCAGCAATCAGATGAATTTTAAAAGAAAATAACAAAAGACAGCTGAAAACATGTCAGACGACAGAATCTAGTAAGAAGTGAAAATTGCTGCATACACTCATAGTATTGAAGAAACACTAATAATTGTCGAGAGGTGCACATAAAATCAATCAAGCAGTGATAAACACTGTTCTAGTTGGTCTATTGTCTTCAAAAAGTGAAGATAGTTTAATAAAATTCAGAACTAAATTACTTGATGCTGTTAAAGCAAAGTTTTAACCAAAGTAAGTCTTGTTAATGGAAGTTGCACCCATAACAAAATACAAGAAAATGCATCTAAATATTATTAAAAAGTACAACAATGTAATAGCTGCAATCTATCAATTAAGATAATACCTTAGGACTGATAAAAGTCTTTGAAAATTTCATCGAAAAAGAAAAAACTATTGATTCAAACCTTTTTACATATGATGGATTACATCTTTTGATGTTGTTATAAAGAATATTAAGCTAAATT
Organism: Hofstenia miamia; assembly: GCA_900660155.1. Taxonomy (NCBI): domain Eukaryota; kingdom Metazoa; phylum Xenacoelomorpha; order Acoela; family Hofsteniidae; genus Hofstenia; species Hofstenia miamia. Next base: position 1,258,666 of record CABFPE010000148.1, on the reverse strand, counting down.
TTCAGAAACTATGTTAATCAATTTCAACGAAGAACTAAGTCCAAACTATTCATATAATTAAACAGTCAATCAAAAGTAGAAGTTCAAGTATCACCGAAAATCATGATCTAAAGCTGCTCATAAGAAAGCTTCTACACAGACTAAGCTAAATAATGAGCAATGATGCAATCCTACAATTCATTATAAAAAAACTCATGCAGAGCAGACACCTAAATCAACATTTGACAAAAGATACACCCTACTGTTATGAATGTGTCTATTGGCTAGTGGGCAAGAAAAATGTTTTATCTGTACTGATGGCTTTGTACATAATTTGCAATCATTAGAAAATTCCGTCGGAGTCCGATGCAATTTTTAAAACTTTTTCTAAACTCATTTGTAAAATTTAAAGTATTTCGCTTCATTTAAAGTATGCTATTCTACTAACATTGTTAGTAATAGCTGGTGACATAGTAGCTAACCCAGGGCATAAAGTATATGATTGCAGTGAGCTTGAAAGGATAGTGTTTTAGAGACAATCTAAACCTAGTTTATTTAAATGTAAGAAGTCTTCCAGCACTTAGGAACCATATAAAGGGGATAGTTGAGATTCTTGACAGCAATATTATATATACATTCACTGAGGCCTGGCTAATTGCTGAAATTGGGATATTCAATTTCAATAGAAGTCAGAAGTCATGTCAGTTTCTGTAATAATGGAAAATATAAGAAAGTGGACTAATGGTCTTGTTTCTAAAGTTCTAAGGTACAAAAGATTTGTGTGTCTTGAAGAAAACCATGAGAAATTTGAAAATCTATGAATACAAATAGAAAATGTATAAATATAATTTTTCATCAGGGCTACTGCATGTCTGTTGCTCAGTAAAAAAACAGTACAATAAAGAATTCGTTGATTTCAAAATATTCAAAATTCAAAACAATGCAACTAGGTAGAAACATTTTTGTTTTAGATTTCAACAAACTATCAATTTCAGAATCCCTTCATATTGACCATCCTTGTGAGCTAACTCAATTAAGTATAGTAAATGAAGAAGTACCAACAAGAGATACAACATTTACTGATTACTTTTTGACAAATTTTGATACTTCAAATTGTTCAACATTTGTATTCAACTCATTTTTCGATCACAATTTTTGTTTTTTTCATCTTAGATAAAATCGATTGCAGTAGAAAAAGGAAAAAGATATATGCTCGTAGCTTCAAGACTTTTGATAAAACAACTTTCAATAAGATGGTGCAAAATGTTTCCTCAGATTACATTTTCATTGAGTAATTGCAATATATTGATTAATTTCATAATGAATGAAATTAGTGTTTGAAAAGAGGAACGCCATTTCAGGTCAAATATATCAAATCTGGGGTATAAAACAAATCAAAAAATGCTAGAATTAAGAAAGTGTAATCAGAAAAGAAAGACTATAGAGAATTTACTTTCAGAGCGTTCTGATGCAATTATTAGAAATTTTAAAATTGTTAAGCAGAAATTACTCTATCTAAGAAACTCTCAATGCACCTCTATGAAAATTAGATCAGTCCAACAAAATCGAAGTTTATAAGTAAATGTTTAAGTCAAGAAAGAGAATTAAAAGTTAATAATAATATATTAACAGACAACATAGTCAGAGTCAATAAGTTAAAGTGGACTTTTAAAGAGTTAGTGACTTATAAAGGAGATGTAATTCCCCGTGAATGTAAGATACAATCTATGAAGCCTAATTTTTGTTCCAATACACTGATAATTCTGTACTACTAAACATAGCTGCAAAGCTAGACCCTTATATCTCAAATGCAATATTTCGGGCTTCATTATAAAAAATCATATTGATCAATTTATTTAACCCTTTTTATTTACATAGAATTTTGCACTACCCAGTACAAGTTTTCCTGAAACCTTGAAGAAAGCGACATAACTCCAGTTTTCAAAAAAGGATTTCCACTGAGAAGTGAAAACTATAGGCCATTAGCACTTACGAATCCCTTTGTAAATATATTTGAAAAAATTCAATATAAATAAATACTTAACTAAATGAGGAAAATATATTACGTAATCAATTTGGTTTTCGAAAAGTATCCAACACATTTGATGCCTTATTTATCCTAACTGAAGGGATTCGATTCAGCTTAATAAAGCTAGAAACAGTAGCAGCATTGCATAATTAGGTCTCAGTAAAGTTTTTGATAATCTTGACTTTCAAATTTTTGAGAAGTAATTTACCATTTATAGATTTACTGCACTATCAAGACAAATTTGATACAGTTTTATGTGGAAGGGAACAGAGGATCAAAGTAAATAATACATTTTTCAAGTATATAAGTAATGCAGAATGAGTTCTACAGGGAACAGTATTAGGCCCCATCCTTTTAATTTATTTGTTAAGGAATTTGTAAATATATGAATTGTACTGTAATACAGTATGCTAATGACATTCTTGATTGGCACACATACTAGTACCCATCATTGCAACTAAAAAGTTAAAAACTATTTCAAAATCCACAAGCTAACAATAAATGAGAACAAAACTCAGTCTGCAAAGTATATGGGAGTTCCGATTGACAACAAGCTGATTTTAAATCTTTTGTATTGGCAAAATACGGAAATGATGATAGCCATTCAAAGTCTGCGAAATACTGCAGGTAGTGAAGAGTAAGACCTTAACGGAAACACTTGCTGTCAGCGATTATTATCTATATCCATGCATATTACTACGTCGTATCTCAACAGCAGAATCGGAACGTCTAAATACAGCATTTAAATGTAACAATATCAACAATGTACAGTACTAAGAAACATGAAACAGGTGATAAACTGATCAAAATTGGCACGTTATCCCTAAAATATTTGATAGTATGCACGTTTTGTATATACGTATAAAAAGGATTTCTTAAGCATCAGTTGGAACTTGCGAAGAAATAATACTCTAAGCAAATTATTTCTTAAGAACAAATGCTGGCAATTTCCATATAACGTTATCACTTGCAAATGGTGGAATAAATTGCCCTCCTATATTCGCTGTGCTCCATCACTAGGAATTTTTCCAAAAACTTAATCACCTTAAAAATTAAATGTTTAGTGCAATTTTTAATCTTCTTAATTAATAATATTTGTGCATTTTATTTATTTTTAATTTGTAACTTAGTTTACTTTTAAGTGCCTTGACTAGTTGGGTGTGTTGAAATTTTGTAAATATGTGCATATCTGTTTTTCAATTCGAACATTTTTGTAAAAATGTGATTACTTTCGAATGAATTTACATGAACTTTTTTATGCAAACAACGATGATAAAAGTGTTTTTAAATAAAAGCAAGGTAACCTAGAGAGTATGAATTTTTAATATATCAAGGTATTCAATATTTACCAATGTAAAACTATAATATCTATGGGTTGCGACGTTATTCTGCCAAAATTAAAATAAAAATTTAGTAATTATGAATGTAAACTTCTTACTTCTCTTATATCTGAAATTGTTTTTCAAGCAATTTTCGCAATTGAAAGAACTTTCCAATAATGCAATTTATCTTAGCCACTCCCTAGTAACACGAACTTGTCTTTTGGACGTCTTTAAGTCAATATCTATAGCCGTCCAAAAGACGTCAATATCTGTCCTCATAATGGACACAAAAACGACATGATTTGCAAATAAATAAAGTATTATTCATGATTTACCAAAACCCATTCAAATGAAGTAAGGGAGCTTAATCTGATAACATTATTACTGAACTTCTTAATATTTTAACACAATCAAACATCTAGTAGTATCACTAAAAAATTATGCTACTATTATCATTTATAAAGAAGGATTTAATAGCTTTACTTTTGACACATCTAATTTCACTCTTTGAAACTTTGAAAATTTATTATTCCTTGCTATTTTTCTTAAAAATATTAACGTTTCTAAACAAAGTTTAATAATTTTTTTTATAATGTCACATAATATTAAATAGAAAATTTATGATTGAATGAATTATTCCATTTTTTAAGATAAACATGCATTAATTTTAAACATAAATATTTTACACAGGTTGGAATGATTTATGCAAATATATATTTTGACTTCAACAATACCTTAAAGTGTAAATATTAATAAAAAGTGAATAGGCGCATACTAGTGAAATTTATAAAAAACCAAATATAAGAAAAATTTTGTACCTTTGTAAAAGTGGTATTTAAGTGTCAAAATTTCTATTATAAGAGACTTATTTATAAAAGATAATAATGATGGTGTTTGTGAGCAAAATGAGTAGGAAGCGTGATTGTGAGTAAATTTCAAAAACATGGTTACAAAAATCACATGCTGTGAAAGATATCACAATTAAATAACTTTGTACAAAAAGTTTGTGGCAAATCATGAATACATTTTATTTATTAGCAAATCACGTCGTTTTTGTGTCCATCATGAGGATAGATATTGACGTTTTTGTACGGCTATAAATGTTAACATAAGGACGTCCAAAAGACAACTTCGTATTACTAGGGCTTAGGCTATGTTTTCTAATAGTTGCAAATGCGGATGTGCTGAAGTTTTGAGTGAACAGTAACTAATCCCATTTACTAGTTTCATGGACATTAATCCAGGCTGGGACCAAGAAGTAATCAATAAATTCATTTCATTTGCAATGACTTTAGTAAATAAGTTATAAATAGCCCTACAAGTCCACCTTTCATTGCTGTTTGGTGGTGGATTGTTGGCTGTTCCTTATGAAACACTTTCATTCTTCTGTCCTTAACATACCCAAGCAGAAGCATATAGTCAGTACAGCAAACTTTTGTTGCTCGAAGATCATTAAAATGTTGAATTTCGTTCTGACCCTTATATTGAGTAATGCAATGCTCCAATTTTGCTTTTACATTTTTAACGAAATTCATATGGAAGCTGAGGTAAGTATTTGTCAGAGAATAGCTGTTTATTTGATATTTTAGTACGTGTGACCAACATGTTTAATATAGAGGAGCCTTGATAACACATTTCATATGAACAATTTGCTCTCGTTTTTGCCATCTAGTTGCGGATAACTCTTCATGTTGTAGCATAAACAACTACCAGAGTATTCTTCTTCCTTAAAAACTTTTAAATTTACCTGAAGGTAGTGCCTTCGCAATGTAGATGCAGTAAGCAAATCTGCTTACATCATTTCGCTAAAGTTCGTATTATTGTCATTACCAGCTTCTTCAATTTAATCAGCATTGAAAATTGTTTTTGGTTCACTTCATTGTGTTCTTTTTTTGTTTTAAGTTCACAAGCTTGAATGAACATCAGATTTAACTTTTGGAGTACAATAACAACCTGCATTGTTTATTTAGTTTAGATAGTAAAGTTTTCTCCTGGGTTTTAAATTACCTTTACTTTTTAGATAATCCATAACAACTGCATCATGAGCATTTAATTCTCTTTTTTCATACTTGGTGTTTTGTTTGATATTGGTTTGAATTGAATCACCGATTAACGTATTTGTATATTTAAGTGTTCATTCTATCTTTTTCTTCATCCTTGAAATTTGTATGTGTTTTTCTTTTGAGAGAATTATTAAGCTGTCGAGATTATCCTGTGCAAAGGACATTTTAGAGCTTTTTTATGGTTTGATTCAATTAAGGCTTTAGACTGAACAAAACAAAAGTCATATTTTAGTTCACTAATGCATTCGTATGTGCTAACATTTGAAATGGTTGCAAATTCTCTGTTCACAAGTGCATAGCTATGGAAACAGACATTTATTTTGCAAGCATGAGAAAATCAGTGCAAATCTATTATTAAACACACGCTCATCACAGCAGCATTATTGGCCAGCGTGAGAACTTATTCGCAATTCAATTAACAAATATGAACATTAAAAATTTAAAATTATAGAAATTTATTGTGAAATACTCTTGTGAACAGAAACCCCTAAATACATACAGCAAATTGAAATTTTTCTGTGTAATCTCTATCCAAGACAACTTTAAATAAACTAACTAAATAATTTATTAGAACTCGTAATATACCTAATATCACTACAAATTTGGAGGAAACAAAATGTCAATTAGCAAATTTGGTTAATTTTTCTATTTTAAGAGGGTTGGGGGGGGGGAATAAAAAGATTACAAACTGAAAGAATACAATTTTCTGTGGGTTTTTAAGCTTGTTTAAAATATAGTATATTGTTATTAGAATAAAATTTTTCATAGTAAATCACGTGAAAGTAAAATTTTTTGCAAAAAGGAAACAGCCTAGTGTATATGTATATATTAAATATTCTATGTTTTTGCAGAATTGTAAATATGTACAGTATGTGCAAGAAACAAGCGAACTAATAACCTATTGTAGACTTCATCCTAAATATGAACTGTGTAAATAAAAGTACTATCGCAGTGGTTCCAAAATAATCTTTTTCCAGTTTAAGGAGATTTTCGGTACATTTTACTTTGAATTATTCTTTGCTAATATTTAAAAAAATAATAATTTTAAGTAATGAAGACTTGTGATTTATTTATAAATTATTTCAAAGAACAAAAAAACTCTTAAAGAAGTTTTCGGGATATTTTAATGCAGTATTTCTACAGTTACTTATACTGGCCCCCACCCCGCTTACATAATTTTCAAATTAGGCTATTGCAAAAGATTGCGTTAACATACAAGAAGTTATAATTTCATACAAAACAGTTTTTAAAAGGTTTAAAAAATGAATATTATAGCAAATCTTAATATCACCCGACTTAGGCTATTTCAAATTTTATAGGAAAAATTATTCAACTCTGGAAAAATATTAAAATTGGAGTCATATTAATGTAAAACACATATTTTCCTCTTATGAATCATAAATTGAAATGTATTAATATGGAAAAAATATGTTCGTTGCCCTTAATGTAAAATGTTACAAGCTTGCTTTAATAATAATAATGTCGACTATATGAATTACTGTTTCGTATTGGATCATATGTGATCTTTGTGAACACTAAAAAAGTCCAGGTCTAAATTTAGATATGAATTCCAGAATGTAATTTTGGATACGTTGCATTGAGATTTTTTTGGATTTCATTGAAATTTTGCATAGTGAATTTTTAGCGACGATTGATTATGGGTAGTAAATTGTTGAATTTCTAATGCTTTTTTCCATCTCTTTTTATATTGTTTATACCAAAGTTGACATTTTAGCTATAAAAAATTAATAAATGAAACAGCATTTGGACAATATATTTCATTTTAAATAATGGCAATAATATTTGAAAATATTGTTATTAGCCTTCCAAAAACAGACTTAATTTTATTTAATATTAGTACATATAGTATATTGAAAAACCAGATTTTTCTTAAATCAATCTTGATCATGATTTATTTTCTTCATTTTCTTTAGACTTGTGCCACTTTGCCGAGAGATCGTCAATCAATTTGAATTAGCAGAAGACAATGGGTTGCTTAATGGGTTTAGTAGAAAAGTTCTTAGTTCATATCATAGACAGCCATATAGTACTCAGATGAGAATGATTCTCAATTGCAGGTTAAGTGTTACTTTAATCCTCTTCTTTATTTTACTCGTAGATTAAGTTATTTTATTATTCATGAGTTACTGGATCACAGAAAAGCTATAAGTACTTTATACTGACACTGTATACATGTATGTATACATCATTTAACCTTAAACAGAGCGTCCGTTTTAAAGAACAAACCGCTTTCCACATTTACAAAGTATTTTCTCCAAACCTATTAGCAAATTTGAATTTTTTGGTGTATGGGTGCATCTATTGGGGAACATACTTTAATGAAATGTTGAACATTTCTACGAAAGTGTATTGCTGTGGTTGAGGTTGCTGAAAGAATTAACAAATTCTTTTTGAAAATTTCGAATTTTTGAAGAAGATTTAAATTCTCTCCATACCTAATGTTCATGTATTTATAAGGTTTTGAATCCATGAAAGCAACAAAGAATTATGACTGTTTCTTGATATTTGCAAAAATATTCCAAACCCATTGAGGCGTGCAGTGCGCAAATTCAGACATCGGTTGCGGATTTAGTGCGAAAAAAGGAGCTCTCCTCTATCACGTGGTGCTTCTTTCAGATTGAGCATAGCTTTAATAGTTTTTGAGCGATAACCGTTTAATTTTTTTTATAGGATCATGAAAATTGTTCCAAAATCACTGGGAAGCTTAGGGTTAAATGAATTTGTTGAAGAAAATAGTATATGTATATTTGTTTTTGGAAGTTGATGTTTGATGCTCATAGGCATACAGTTATCTTTATTTAAACTCTACCTCTTTAGTCCTAACGTTAATGACATGTTGTTTGGATTGTTTGCAAAATATTTACCTCTTCGGCAGTGTAAAACAGACCGTAAGGACATCAATGAAATTCTAAGAAAGTTTGTGGAGATGCTACATCCTTGGGACGTTGAAGATCTGGAAACATTAAGTATTTCAGAAGGTGACGACATGTTTCATGTTGTCGTCAATCGATTTTTAGGGTTGTTTGACCCCACAAATGTCCATATTTAGGTTTTTATTACCAATTTCAATTTGTTTTTAATGGTGCTATCTTAACAAGTTGCTTCTAATTTCAAAATTATTAAGTGCTGCAAAATATTTCTAATTCATAAGTTCATTTCCTATTGATTTTAAAATTAACGTAGAAGCAAAGTTGTTTAACAAAGTTTATAAATGTTTACTTTTTTAGAATTTTGCAATTAATATTTGAAATATATTATTTATTTTTTCAAACTGGATTTTTTTAAGTTTCCATATTGTAATACAAGTTCTTAAATTTAAGAGTGGTTTTGCAATTATTATTGTTTCCAACTTGTTGCGTTTGTTACGAACTATTACATAGAGCTATATGTTTGAATTTAGTGGTTGTGACAATTTATTGTAGTAGCCTTGGAGTTTGTTTTTAGTTAATGTTCAGAACAATATCAGCTGTCAATGGTTAGTACTAAAACAAATACAACCTCCGAAGACGCTTTGGAGGAATTGTTTAATTCTGTTGTCCGACAAATCAACCCCAAGTTCGAAGGTGTATTGGAATTCCCGTTTAGTTTGAAAATCGACGAGCGCTTTTGGTTACATGATATAGCTGCTTTTGGTAGGTTCTTATCTCGTGATCATGTAGTAATATTGTAAGTCAGTTTGGCTATTCTTCTTTTCTATTCATTTGAAGAATTATAAAAAAAACACTGAAAACTTTATTACTTAATTGTTTCTGAATTTTACAAACTCTTGATATATAAGTGGATTACTACTTATGCTGAATTGTGGTTTCAGATTTGTATCTAATCGTGAGACAAATACTTAAGCTAACTTTTACTAAATTGTGTTTTTAATAATTTCCTTAAAAATGTTTTGCTTATCGCAATTTTAGAATTGTATTGGTAATAGAGTAAATAACACTTAAATTTTACAGTTTAATCTTCATTTTTGAATATACTGTAGTTCTTTAGAAAAAGTTTCAAAAAAAATATATTTCTTTGTCTATTTAATATTCCTGAAATATTAGTGTCATATATACAATTGAAATTGAATAGTTTTTAATCATTTTCTGAAAAATTCGGGCCATCACAACGAAATTTGAAAATTGAAAACTTTTCATGATTTGAAAAAAGGCTTGGTTGAATTTGCAGCCATATTGTGCATTACACTGCTAAAACGCAACATTTGCGCCATCGCAATTTTCTGTAAAATGTGATTAACATTGTGTCAAGAATATATTGTTTCAATATTTTTGTTGGTATTACATGGAAAAATAATTTAGGTATTTCCATTTGATAACTAATCTTAAGCAGTTCGTTATGCAACTTAAATATGCTTTATTGGAGTAAGTTATAAGTTTAGAAGTTTAATTAATTGATTATTCTATTTTGAAAACGCCACATTTTTAATTGTTTTCTATATTTAACTTGTTATTGATTTTGGCCTGAAAATGTTTTCGAAGAAATTTGACTGGAATTACCAAAAGAAGCAAAATATGTGAAACAAATAAATTCTGTTACTTTTGTGTAAAGTTTATTTCTGGTAAAATATTAATTTGTAGAAGAATTGGATCTACTGTACTGAAAAAAATGTTATATAGTCATTTTCCCCATTTGGGAGTATTTTTGTACAAGTTTATGTGTGTATTGACCAGATGGAAAAACTAGATATAATAATAGATTTACGATGATCAAATGGAGGTAGAATGATCACTTTCAATTAAAAAATCAGATGTGTAATGCGTCTGAATAATCATTTGTTTAATTGGTCCTACATGCCAAGGTACACTTATGAATACTAAGTCAATTTTTAATATACAGTTATATATAAAGAAACCAACTAAAAAGCAAAAGGCAGAATATGTGTAAGCAATAAACGCGGAACAAAACATTTCAGGTCGAATAATATTTTTTCAAATTCATAAAACATTTTTTTGTTGTTGGTTATAATATATCTTTAAAAAATATAGAATTTTTAAATTCCATGTTATTTTTTTCCTTTAAATATTTAAGTATAATTTACAAACTTCAAAACAATGAAGCTGTTAAAGTATCAAGTAGGTGCATTGAAAAACACTTTTCAAGTTTTATCTGTAATAAATGTAATAGCTATCTTGTCAATTTTTTATGTGAAAAACCGTCCCGACAATTTTGTGGTTGTCATTTTTTCAATTGCAACGGTCACAATTGTGAAAATTTAGTCGTAATAATAATTTTATCTATATTTTTTTTGAATTGTAATTTCATACAACACAGGAGAAGTTATATTAACATTGGAAATTTTTCTTCATTGCATATAATTTAGAATATTTTAAGCAATGTATACATAGCTATGTATGATTTCTAGCCAGCTCTTGCATGCAGTCTTTCTATTGAGACAAAATTGTGTAATACAAATATAAGTTGAATCGTTTTCGTATTTCAACGCTTATAATAAATTCCGCAATTCTGTAAGATTCAATAAGAAAGATAAACTATTTAAAAAATTCTCATTCACAATGGTATTTATTCCCTAATTGACATTTTCTACTTGTGTAGATAAATTATAATACTTTTGTTTCACAAACTTCACTTGCTTATAGGTTTCCTTGTAAATCAGCAATCAAACCAATAATTGTTTAATAGTTTATTGTATTATGTCGTTGGGTATTATTGTCTTATTCATTATTTTTTAATAATTTTCTTGTGAGAATATTAATTGAAATTTCAACACACTTTATTGAACACTTAATAGGTAAAGCAAGTGTATATGTTGTCGATAAACGCACCAATGGTCTGGCCTTGCTTAACAGAAATGGCAAGTGTGAAAAGTCTTCCGACACTTTAGTGGAGCAGCCCAAGCGTTGTTGTGTTACACCAAGAGGTCTCCTTGTAGTTCAGCACACCGATGCTGGTAGATCCCTTGTTGTCGTTACTACACAACTTACATCCAAGGTAAGTAGTAAATGTTGGAAGCATGGAATTATTAGCAGTGTATTGTTATAATTCTTAGCAAAATGTTGTAAGTCCTGGACCTCGGATGTACAAGGACGCGATACGAATATTATCTGTGTATCATTGGTGTTCTAATTGTTTTATCCGCATGCAGTTTGTGTCATTTAAAATACTGCATATCACATATTGGAAATATAAGAGTGGCCCAATGCTGCCTAAAAGCAATGCCGCCCGACCCAATCTCCCACGTAGCCTCACGCGAATTATGGTGTAATAATACATGTATATAATGTTTGAGAAAATACAATATGGTTTCATCAAAGATTCCTAAAATGAAAATATATTTCAGAGATCTGAATTATTTGCAAATCGTAAAAGTTCTATGATTTACTTTCTTGGAGTAAAAAAATTTCTCTTCTGTGAATATGTTTCTTGAATGATCAAAATTACTGGGATTATTTTCTTCACATATTTTATCGAATTTGGAAATAATTAGTTTTTCTAAAAATGTCGAAATATTTTTAATATTTAAATAGTTTCTTGTAATTTACTTTCTCAGGTTTTTTCTTCTTGAAAATTTCGGAATACTAACAAAGGAGCAAAAATCTCAGCAAGATTTTGCAGATTTTTTAACGATTTGTATTCTAGTTTTTTCAGAAACATACACATACAAACAACGCCTGTTAGTCGTTTTCCTATCGAATATCCAAATGTTTTTCATGAATATTCAGATACTAATTTAATATTTTCCGAAACAATATAATGAACCACAACAATATAATATATTGCAACTTGGTCGTTTCTTATTGATAGCCTTTTTTCAATGGGTATTTCACCACTGCGGTTTATACATTTTATTAAATTATTCAAAATTTGCTAAAAGGCCAGCCATTCCATTCCCAATTAAAAATCAAAAAGGTGCCTCAAGCCTAAAACCAAGTTAAAATAAAAACGGTTCAAACCATCCTCCCTTGGATCTCTCCTGCAAGCATCACGAAACAACGACATTACTGGTAATTTTGTTCTGTTTTGATCTTGCAATTGGTATCAACTCTTTTATTATCGTTTCTAATCTTCGATTGCCAGTTAATTACCAGTATCACTTGCAAATCTACTTAAGTGACACTTGACTGAAGAATAATTGAACAAGCCTAGCGTCTGTACACCTAGTGTGCCTTGTATATCCGAAGTCCATGTTAGTAACGTAAAATTTTGAGTTTAAAATACTATTGATTTTATTGAGGATTGTTTCTTGATTTGTGAATTTTTGCTTTTAATGGTTTTATGATGTTCAAATAGGCCACTCATGCTATTACTTACATCTAGGTTTGCCTAGTAACAACATAACTTAATTTAAAATTTGACAAATTTAATTTTTTAACTAAATTTCTTATAAAAAGTCTATACGTGGGGTGGAGTGAAAAATTTTTTTAATTTTTGTAAAGGGAATTTAAAAATCTGTCTCTACTTCTAAAACACCACTTTTTCAAGTTTTTATGTAGTTACCTCTGCTGGCTACCCCCTATTTTTACTTGCAAATGGGGCAAATTTGCCAAATCCTTCAAATATCTTCATGGCCTCATGCTGTATACCATTTTTAGCACTTTAAAAAGGGAAAACCCATATGAACTTCCCAAGCTTTCCTTAGTTCCTTAAAGTTTCCCAGTATTAAAATTGCATTACATTAAACAGTTCAATAACGTAACACTGAAAAGTTATCTTGAAAGGGAAATAAGGTAGACTTCGGAAAGTTTAATAAGTTTTTTTGTTTTTGAAGCGTACAAAATGATGTAAAGCATGAGGCCACGCCTATAAACTTGAAAGATATTTGGAGGATTTTGGGATTTTGCTCCCTTGCAAGTAAAAATCGGGGTAACCAGCAGAGTTAAAATGGCAAATACAGATTGTCCCATAAGTCAGGAAACATTTGAATGACTAACTTTTATAACTAATGTATTAGGATTAACAAAAATAACTTGCATAGCAGATGCAGCAATAACTGTAATTTTGTATATAGCATATATTGTAGAATATGACACGACACATTTTTTACAGAAGGTGTTCAAAATGACCGCCTTCCGCCTCTTCGAGTGCCTGAAGACGTAACCAGATGTTTGCAATAGCTGCACCCATTTCTTCGACAGTCAATCTGTTACATTCTTCAATGACTCTGGCTTTCAGGCTGTCCAAATCTTGCGGGGCATTATGATGGAACACTCTGGATTTTAAAAGACCCCAAAACCAGTAATCCAGAGGATTGATGTCTGGGGATCGTGACGGCCATGTTATCTCACAACCACGAGAAATCACGCGGCTAGGCGAGAAAGTTTCGTATAGGAAGTTGCGCACGGCACAGGCAAAGTGAGGCGGCGCACCATCCTGCATGAAGATGGTGGAACGGAGCTTTCGTTTTTGTATCAGCTGTGGCTTCACATGACTTTGCAGCATCTGGAGATAATTGTCAGCATTTACGGTTGCGTCGAAGATGTAAGGTGTTAAGCAAAATTTGGCCGAAAAACCAAACCAGACACAAATCTTTTGTGGATGTAGTGGTTTAGTTAGATAATTTGTTGGTTTACTGGAACTCCAAATGCGACAATGATATCGACTAATATCCCCGTCTAAGTGGAGATACGCCTCGTCAGACCAGAGAATAGTCGCCAGTTTATCAGGATTGTTACTGATCCACTTTACAAATTCCAGTCGTTGCTGTTTGTCTGAAGGGTGAAGTTGTTGGAGCATTTGAATTTTGTAGGGATAAAGATACAATTGATTTTTCATTATACGGTGAACACTGCTGCGCGGAATTCCACTTGCAGCGGCGACTGCACGTACTGATGTCATGCCATGTTCATTGCTCGTGCTTGCAACGGCTGTTGGAACTTCATCCGCACGCATCTCTGCCTGTGATGGTCTACCACACCTTTGCAGATCAAATAAGGTGTAATTGTTTTCAAACTTTTTTTTACTAGTTTCAGCACTGCACTGCGATTACATGGATCATGGATCAGGTTATTCATTCGTTTATACGTACGTATAGCTGCAGTCGCACTGTTGTTATTGGCATAGTAGTACTTCACTAAATCTCTGCGCATATTCATTTCCATTGCGATAATGAAATAGTGACTAACACAAAACAAACAACAGTTATATATGCATGAAATAACAAATTAATTTCATTGGTTGAATGAATAAGTGAGAGAAAAATTATACATGCAAATGTTTCCTAACTTATGGGACAATCTGTACATAACTTGAAAAAGTGTTGTTTTAGAAGTAGAGGTCGCTTTTTAGAACCCCTTTTTTCACTCCACTTTAATGTATGAGGGATAAAATATTGAATATATTTTCTGAAATGTCAGGGTTAGCTACAAGTTTTTTTGAATCTGTATTAGGGGCAAGCCAATGATCTTATTTTGATCTTATTGGGATGCATCTTTTTTATATACATTTTATTCTTTAATTTACACAATATAAATTTGAATACAATTATATATTTAATCAACACATGTTGTATATATATATATATATATATATATATATATATATATATTTATATCTCAAGCTAAATGTTTTTTAAAAACCTTATCATGAGCGCGTTTCCAAACATAAATCTTTGAAATTTTGTAGGGTAGTGTCTCTAAATTACCTACGCTCATCGTAAATATATTAAGTTCGAGTGAATACTGCGGGAGCAAGGGCCAAAAAATAGGGTTTTTGATGAAAAAGTGTGATTCCCGCTATATGCCTTAGATATTTCAGACCATTTCCCGCCAAATGTAAGGTGTTTGCATTTTCTATAGCAAAATATATATATATATATGAATAATAACTTTTAATCTTTGGTTGTGTCATCTTGTACTTTATAATAAATTACTTAAATTTTTAAATGATATTTATTATTATGAATTTTCTTCAGCAACTGACATAATAATCTCTCTATTTTTGTGAATGGAAAATGGATTACATTGACATTTTAAAATTAACCCGTTGTGATACATATATTTTATTTTGTAATATAGTATTAAAAGTTTAAATTTATAAGGTAATTCTAAATCTAATTTATGAGTATTATATATATATTATTCATCTTTCAGATGTTTAAGCGGTCTGGACCAACCCGGACAAGCTTGCGGGCCAATGCTTAGTAAACTTCATATGAAAATTTAAACATTGCTAACATAATTGTGAAATTATATTCTGAAAGTATAAGTTATTTGTGATCTCATATTTTTACGAAAGCTCATCCCAGAGGTGTGCCCATCTAAGATGTCGTGGCAAGGGCCACAGGCCGTCAGTTTTAAATGTTTGTAATATGAAAGCTTGGGATATCACTGTCGTGTGTGTTAGATATAAATATGGCATTTTGGGAATTTCATAAGATTACATTTGAAGATGAATAAAAAAAAGTGTCTATTGTGAGGGCAGTTACAATAAAAGACTGAGTAACACTCAAGATATTGCCATAAATGGCATGACATAAATTAGCTATTTACTGATTTTGTCTAAAAATCACATATTTACAAATGCGCACATTCGGTTTATTTAGTTAATTCCTTGTTATGCCATTGCCGTGCTTATAAAATTTACATCCTTTTCATTTATGCATAAAAATAGTTCATTTCGAAGTAAATTAGAAGATATTAATATTTATTTAATAAAAAATTTATACTTTTTACTAAAAGTTGGTAGATATACATAATGGTTCTTCTCCACACGTGAAAATTTAGAAAAATGGTCCAGACCCTCCGCTTAAACCATTTCATGTCATAGTAGGTAACGGGTAATATGTGCGAGCCAAGCTGACTTAAAATGTCGGGCCGCTTTACCTTGATATCCGCATCATTTGAAAAAATTAAAACCAAATTTTACTAAATGTTTGTTAAATACATTAGTTTTTTTATATTTACACTTGTGAATAGCATCTTTAAATACAATTAGAAGATAAAGTCAATATTCAATTGATTGCCTATTGAAATTCCGATTGGATGCATGCAGATCAATCACTAAACTAAAATGTGTGTCTATTATTGCTTTTAGTTAACAAATCTATTATTTGTGAAAATCATTGATTGCATTTTTGTTATTGAATGTTAAATTTTCTCTTTAGAAAGATGTTATTCTGAATGAGCAATCGAATGTATGGGATGTGTGCAGTAATGGAAAGCACACTTTTTGCCTTTTACGCTCCAGAACAATCTTATGTATAACACCAAAGAAAAAGAAAGGTTATCGTACAACGAAACTCTGCAAGTCCAAGCTAAATCATCACGCATATATGGCCTGCAACAATCAATACTTGGCAATCAGTGGTGGTGCTGAGCCGAGAGTCGAAATCCTCTCTGCTAAGTATCATTTTCATTTGATATTAGCATAAATAGCAAAATATGCTTTCAATGATATACGAATACGAGTACTAATTTCTGCGTTTACTGATTTAAAAAATTCAAAGTGCGTTGAGGGCTGTGAACGCTTTTGACAGACTCTAGAACCAATCACACTTTTTTCTAACTTTTACATGTCTTTTTAACTAAACATCAGGAATTATTATATTTCTTTTATCTACAACCTTCGCTTCCTTCTAATAGCATTTATCACAATTTATCTGTAGCGTAGACTGTGAAACATGGATAAGTTTAGATAATAGATCGTACCACTGAGTTTTTTACATGCTTGATTTTAAGGCCTCTCTTAAAATTGCTTCATGTTAGTTTTCACGGAATTTATTCAACGAGGTACATGATTCAATTTCTAGCAGTGGGAATGAAATTCTAGAAATAAGAGACTAATATTTGAAATATGCTTACAATAATCAGAATTGTGGTGTTATTGTTTCTAAAAGGTTATGCTTTTTATGATAAAAGTTTTAGTATTTCTAAATTATTGTTACCAGGGGCGGATCTAGAATTTGATAAAGTTTTGAATCCTCCTAAATTTCTCTACATGTTATTATAAGAATTTGAAAGTTCTTGCTGATGTTTTAGTGAGACTTTCTACTATGGCGTTTTAATTTATATGTTTATATATAGATGCATCTATTTGTGGTTCTGTACCAAAATTAAATGTGCTGAAGGGAGATACAGTATTACAGACATATTTTCGTTTAGCAAGTAAATATATTAGCAAATATTAATTCAAATTGCTCCCAGTCTCAG
This sequence comes from Hofstenia miamia, assembly GCA_900660155.1. Classification (NCBI taxonomy): domain Eukaryota; kingdom Metazoa; phylum Xenacoelomorpha; order Acoela; family Hofsteniidae; genus Hofstenia; species Hofstenia miamia. The sequence continues at coordinate 1,241,148 of CABFPE010000148.1, read as the reverse complement.
TTTGAAATTGAAAAGTTAGTCCTTGTTTCATACTGAACCTATCCCATGTCATATTTTTTTGTTGCAAGTACCACCAGCAGTCGCGTGGGTATGGTATCAGGACCAGTAATTGCGAATAATTTCCTCATGACTTTATTATTTTTTTTGAAATCTGGCAAGAGAAGGAAACATTTCTACGGAGACTATTAGTTTTACTGAGTTACTTTTAATTTGCATTGGTGGTTAGTTAATCTTAGCATTAATTTTTTCTGTAACATATAGAAATTACAATTTCAAATTACTGGAGAATACAGAAAGCGGTCTAGAAAGGGGGTATCATATGAATAATTTTGAAATTAGCATATTCTTAGCAAATCAGTAATTTGAGAATTGAATTATCTTAGCTGATTATAAAAGTTTTATGTAGGAATGAAGTTGCATTTTTGTAGGTTTAGAATCGAAACTTGTACCATGTAAAACTACACTAAAATGAAGGAGATGGTGAATTCCTAATATTATTAGGTTTTTATATTTAATGAGTAATTATTTTGTACAACAAAATCTGAACAATTAATGCAAAACAGCGTTCAAAATTTCAGAAATTTTTAAAAATTTGTTACAAAAATGCTAAACATTATGAATATATATTTTGAACATCATTTGAAATATGTGATATAGCGAATTTAATATGTTGAAGAAAAAATTAGCAGGTTGGGAGAGATTTCAGAAGTCCCCTTCTCAGTATCTGAAGTCCACCAGTTCTCAGTACCTGAATTAAAAATTTATAGTTTTCTAAAGTCATGCTGAGTTTTTCATTCAGAATGCTGATATACTTGTGCGGGCTCATCTTAGCAACAATGATGGCTAAGGCAACGTATGCCAATATGGTTGGAGGATGTTTGATCGCTGTTGAGGTGTAGTATCATTGAATATTGATGATTCTACAAGGCCTCTAACAAATACATTGGGTTTACAGAACATCTGAAATGTACCTAACAGTTTAAATTGATCCAGTGTACAGCTTTTTTAATTCAAAGGGCCAGTTTCATTGACCACTTTGATTGTTTACAATGTTGTATTTGAGAAATATCCAAATTGTGCTGATTTCATTGGGTGCTGATGGAAAGCAAAAGCAGGGATGTGGCCAGCGACAAACTTCTGGAGGGAGGGGGGGTAGGTTAAAATAACTATTAGGTAGGAATCTGTTTTTTATGATTTTTGTCTAGCTTTCATAGTTAGGGACTTATTCAGCTATTTTTAAGAAAAAATGAGAAAGCTTTTTTAAATTTCTCATAAGATAGAAGGACCTGTATTTTTTAGGTAGAAACGTACTTTTTCGAGAAGAGTGGGAAGGCAACCCCGTGGTCTACATTTTTCAACAAAAATATGTCATAGTTAATATCTGCACTGAAACAGTATTCTATTTACCAAATGAGCACAGATGTTTGTATACTGTGTAAGCAGTTCTTTTAACTGCCCTTATAATTTAGTAAATACTGAAGTTTAGTGGATCGTAGATTAAGGACCTAATATTGGAATATGTTTGATATATTGATATATTCTTAAGAATGTGTAATATTACTTGAAAAAAGCTGAAAAATTTGACAAATATTTGCCAAATCTTTGCAAAGTTGTTAAATTTTACTGACACTTGCAAGTTATTTGAAAAA
>CABFPE010000148.1:1218980-1239305 GCA_900660155.1 Hofstenia miamia | reverse complement strand
TTTCTTGCATTCAGCTCTTCTCAACAATATCTGATTATAAGTAGATCTTATGTCTACATTTGACCAAAATCTGATATAAAATACTTTTTAAAAGGACTTCCATTTTGCAAGTAATCGACTGATATGTCTAAACATCCGAATTCGTACGAATGTGAAACCAAGAGTTAATTTAGCATTGTTGCGAATCTCGTCGGCCATTTTGACATTTTCGCATTGTGAACTGCCTTTTTGGTTGAGTCACTATCCAGCAGCGTTAAGCTTTCTAACTATTCAAAGTCATAGAAACAACTCCATTTCTAGATTAAAGTATCCCTAATAACTCAAGGCAGTGATATCTTCTAACAGGGCGAAATGTTGATTTTTGTGTTTGTAACACTTTTTTCAATGCCCATCTTTTATTGCAGAGATTATTGAGGGCACAAAATTTTTATCTTTAGCTGCAGTCGAGTAATCAGCCAACAGGGGATTTTTGAATTATCTCTAAAATATCGAGACTAGCTAATAAAACGTTCAATAACCTATTATACGCAGTGATAAATGACTAGCTTGAGTATCCAACACTTCCTTCTTCGAGCTTGATGTGATCTGATTTTGCTTCACAAAAAAGGATTTTAAATGCTCAAAAGTGTCTGTCAACTTCTTACACTTGCCGTCAAGAGCTAGAAGGTTTCTGATTGTCGTGAAATAGTTTATGCCACGAAACATTATCCTGGAATAAAATGATAAAAATATTTATTGCAAAATAATCAGCTTTGCATTGTTCTGACTGAAGAGTATCCGTAAATACTTGTTTCCACAATCGCCACTGACATATTAGGTAAGTGAATTCATAATTTAAAATGTGTTCAATAATATCGAAGTAAAGCGATTAACAGGCTCGTAGCATGCATGGACCATGCAGCATGGTAGTCAGTGACTACCATAAATATTAATAAAAATAATGATACAATTTCAATTTCTATTTCCTCAGATTATATAATTGATTATTCTGTTGATGTACGTAAAATTATAATTTAACCCTGTAGCACCCACGCATAGAACGCAAACGAAAAAAAAAATATGGCATAGCATAATTACACATAGGAGAGAGTATCTAACCAGAATGTGGTGTTTTTTGGAGAGGTCACATCTATTTAGAAATTTTTTATGATGTTGCATATTTGCAACACCGGGCGATGCAGGTCGCTATACGTACTTTGGCTTCTGGCAAGAAAATGCACATGCAACGAATTTATTCAATTTTCAATTGCAAATTTTATTAGAAAACACAATAACACAGTAACCAAACACCAAATTTACACTTAAGAGTTTTTCCTTTGATTTATGCAATGTGGTATTCTCTATAACAGTTGCGTTTTTCATTGAAACACAACCTAACGTCACATTTTTCACATGCTGTGTCTGTGTAGCCACCTTTGCACATTGCACACCGACCACGTTTAGCTAGTTTTATTGGCAAGTGTCCAACACCATCATAGCGGACATCAGCAGGTGGGCGAGGTCTAATCTCCCTTGGAGCATAAACTTTCACAACCTCTCCACTTGGGCTACCTCTCTGTCGGACAGGAACGTTTACCATTATCAGAGCAGTTGCTACAGCAGCTTGGAATTTCCGATGATTCAAACGTTCTTTCTTAGGTATATCAAGGGCTCTGCAATGACGTCGATAAAATAGCCAAGCCTGGATCAGAGCAGTCGTAATGGTGTGCCAGAACAAATACAAGTACCACCGCCGTGATTTCATGGGATATCTGTATTTTGAAATTAGTGAGTCTAGAAAATCGACTCCACCCATCAGGTTATTGTAAGACTTGACAATGTAAGGGCGTTGAACAGCAACATGTTCTTTTTCGCTTTTGTCCCAGTGTCTCACAGAATCTAATGGCTCTGGACCTAGGAATGAAGATGTCAAAGTAACAGCACGGTTGTCGTACCATCTAACAACACAAATCTGGTGCGTCGTTTCCACTCTGTGGTCATAGCTTCCTCTGCCATGTTTCTTCAGCTCTTTCTCATCCAGAAGGGGACATTTTCCCATGCGGTTAGTCCGAACAGTGCCAAGAAAAAAAATACCACGTTCCTTTAGCTTCAAAATCAAGGCCATGCTTGTAAAAAAGTTATCCGCAACTGCTTTATAATTTTTTCCCTTTGGAAGAGTTGAGCAGAGTTTGACCACAACATCCCCCGAGACACCGATGCTCTGCTCTGCTGATTCACGACTGCTTCCTTGATAGACATCAAAATCGTATAGCTGCCCTGAGATTCCACACCGGCACCATATCTTGAAACCCCATTTATGTGGTTTATTTTGCATATACTGTTTGATACCACTAAACTTCCCTTTGAAAGGAACCATTTGCTCATCAATGGAATTATACTCTTCAGGTACAAGCTTCAGACAGTTTTCACGAAACTTACTCAGCCAAGGCCGAATCTTCCAAAGCTTGTCCTGCTTCTGTTCATTTGTTACAGTCTGATTGTTTTCAAAATGCAGCATCGCAACAATGCTCAGAAACCTGTTTCTGCTCATTATGTCTGCAACAGGGGCATAACGAGTATCAGAGAGAACGTATTGTGTCTGCTCTGGCCGCAGCTTAAGAGCAATGGAGAAAAACACTGAAATCGCATGCTTGAATGCACGTAGGAGCTATTACTCAATTTAAAACCCGTTGTTGCATATGTGCAACAACACCAATGACAGCTATCTAGTGAAAGATTTTGTTACAAACCTTGAGAATATATGGCATTATATTCATGCCTGAAGTAAAACTGATTCAAAAATAATACGCAAAAAACCGATCATCCACCAAGTAATTTTCATTCAGAGGTCCAAAGTAGAGACATATATCAACTTCACATAACATAGGAACTGCTACTTTACTGAAGGGTGAAATTTTAAAAAAATAATCAGTACCAGAACAGAACATTGCATATTTGCAACACTGGGTTATAGAGGAATCCACTAGAAATGAAAAAAATAACATATCACTGTACAACCATCTGTCCTACTCCCCAAAGTTGGTGTTGCATATTTGCAACATGGGGCGCTACAGGGTTAAAGTGAAATTTAAGAGCACACGAGTGTTTAATTTACAAGCAAGAATGTGAACTTCTAATTTCCGATCACCAATTGACCATTTGTACGCCATACGCGGCAAAATTGTGAATTCCGATGTAGTCAGAATGTAAAATGCCTACTACCCGCATACGCATATATATTTAATTGCACATGGTATTCTCCGCACTTGTTGCTTCTTAACATATCAGTTTGGTGGAGAATCCTGTAAATAAACAACGCCACTTGTGGCGAAATTGTGAATATTGAGGTATTCAGATTTTAAACTGTCTACTACCCGCTTATTTATTGAAAAGCAAAGCTCTCTCAACACATTTCTGATTGGTGGATAATTTGCAAATAGCTATTGACTTACGCCGCATGTGGCAAAATTCTGCATTAATAGTATTCAGATTTAGAAATGACTACCATCAGATATATTGATTTAATATGAAATCGCTATTTGATGGATTGTTAAATATCGTAAGGCGAAAATACCATTTTAGAATCAGTATGAAAAAGCTGAGGCTAAAAATTTAAACTAATAGCCCATCATAAACTTTTAATTTCTTAGACTATACACTGGATTTTAATTGCCTGTTTGAGAAGGGAATACTGCATAACTTCGTAGAATTTTTATATGATGTTCCGTACACATATATTTTTTATTAATAAAACTGCAATACAACTATTAACAATTTAAAAATTCACATTAAAAAGTCTTACCAGCAGTGGTACATCCTTATTTGAAGCCGATCACTTTTGATGCTATCACAAGTTACTTTTATTGTTAAAAAGTCCAGTTAATGCAAAAATGTTTGCATTTTAGTATTTTCAATTATGTTTATTTTTTATATTTACAAAAATCTTATAATGGTTTTGGATATAACCAATTGAAACGGGCCGGGCTTGGTTTTTGGGTTTGAGGGTCCGAGCAGGATCCAGGCTTGAAATCATGGCCCGGTTACAACTTTGCTATGTACTATGTAGTTGCATTGAATATTCTTTATAAATATATATATATATATATATATATATATTTAGGAGATTTTATAGTAATGTCATTAATATCAATGCAAACTACAAGACAAAAAATTGTAATAATCTTAAACAAATGATTTTGTATTGCTTTTGCTTTGACTACCATAAATTTTTAGGCTTGCTACGGGCCTGGCGATTAAAATAATTCAGCTGTTATTGAATAAAATTGCTACATCATAGAATATAACGTTAATAAGTTTTACGCATTAAACAAAAGCGCCTTAAATGCAGAATCTCCGCTGTATTTATCAACAGTATATCAACCCATATTTCATTTCAGCCAAAATGCAATTTTTTACTGCGCTCAAATATTTGTAGTCAGTGAATTTTGGGGTGGCCTGCATATATGTATACAATTGTTTGTGTGCTTTCGGAAATTTTTTTTCATTGGTAATTTCTAGATATATGCACAATTCCGGCACAATACCGTACTGAAATGGTGTTACCCTGATTTATTCTAAGGATGCATTTCTTTGCTCACATTATTAAAGGTGGAGTTATTCTTTCGAACATGCATGGATAAGCTTAGGACTTGTGTTTCTTCAATAAAGAGGTTCCATGAGTAATTTGGGTTTTTCCAAAAAATTCAAAGCCATCATTTAAAGATGTTTATCCAAAATACAGGATCTATTTTGAACTGCCTATTCAGCATTGTAAAATATGCCTTCTTCAGAGCACATGTAGTGTCACCTACATGCAGTGTGGAAAACATGAAGTGCAGTTTGTTTTTTTCTGTTTACTGAAAATCACATTTATTTGAAAAAAATTTGTAACTCCATGCCTAATGTATTTTGTATTGCATGCAGAGAATATCTATCCCTAAATTATTCTACATTTTCCTGCAGTGTTTAACCAAAGCTGTTTATCTAGTATTTGTGTATACAAGAAATAAACGACTTCGTGAAAACATGCAGTGATCAATTTTCAGTAACTCGAAAAAAATGCAATTATCACCAACCAATGCGGTCAGGGAATGTCATAAAAAAAATTATACAATCTTCACTTCTTCATTTTAACTCTGTCCTCTTCCTTTTTAACTATCGATATTTTAAATCTATATTCATTGTTCGAAATTTATAGTTTCCTATATGGCATGATGTTTTGATTATTCTAATTGCTTTTGTTTTTAAGGTTTAAATGTATTATTTATCGTTCTTGAACGTTTATCTTTTCCCTATGAATTGATGTTTTTTTAGCAATGGCTCTGTTGCAACTTTTTTAAAACACAAAGACATGCTTCAGCCAAAAGGTGTTGTCTTTTCAGATACCCATTTGCTTATTTCAGACGGTTTTTCTCACATCATTCATGTTTATTCTACTGAAGATTTCCATTATGTAAATTACATCTATATGCGCAGTTATGGAGCACTGCATCTCAGTGCACTTACGGTCACGAGTGATAAACGGATTGTTGTATCTGCATCTCGAGCGGACGATACTAAAGAACGACGCCTTTTTGTCATAAATTACCTATAAAATGAATTTGTAGAGTATTTTTTGTTCACAAATAGATTGATCACTGTCATTTAATTAAACAATGCCATGAAGAATTTTGTTGGGATATATTTATGTAGATATTATTTATTCAGAGAAATTTTTTCATTAAAATAATTTATCAGCATATCACAACAACAGAAACATAAATTGGTTTAAATTTAAGTAGTAATAAAACATTACAAAATAAATTAAATGTTAGTAAGAATTGGGTTGGATTTATAATTCCTGGTTAAAAAATAAAAATGCTTCACCTAATGCTTTCTTGAAATAAATTTTTTTTCATATATTATATGATTTATTATCATAGTTGTAGAAACAACATAAAATAGTATATACGAAACTAAATTTACAAGTAAAAAAAATCCGCTTACTTTGCTCTGATGTAAGTTGGCAGAGAATTTTAGTAATTTAATATATAAGAAGTGATATTCAAACGATAAAAAGGACGATTGCAATCCTGGAAATAATTTGTTGTTGCAATACTTATTTTACTAAATTAGTGGTGGCGTTAGGAAGAACTTATGAACTCGACATATTATACTTGATATGATATAATTGATAATAAGAATAGTTTTTGACAATATTAAATTGAGCATAATAATTTTCAAGCAAATATTTTACTGTTGAAGTCTAGGATTTAGGCAAACAGAAGTAATTATTGACAGGCTTTAGTTATGAAATTTTAATTGTACAATTTCTTCGCTTAGCCGTTTCTATGTACAAAGTTTATTTCGTTTTTCGCAATGAATACATTACATGCAAAGTGTTACATTTTCGTTTATCAATTACATTGCTATTTTCGATTGTAAAAAATTCGATGTGATTACTATCTAAATACACAAATGAGAAATTTTTTCGTTAAACTGGAAATTACATTCGTACACGATAAAAGCAAACTAGTAATTAGAAAAATTAAACATGGGTTATGCATAACAGCGACATAGCATTACAGATCTATAAAATATAGACTTCACGTTAAAATCAAAATAGTTTTTGGAAAAAAGTAAACATGGTTTTATGCATAAAGACGTAATTTCGATTCTTAAAAATTATACATAAGATAAGACAATTTTGTTAAGAGAAGGTAAAACAATTAAATATAAAGTGATGGCTTCTCAAAATAGCATCATTAAAAAAACAAAAATCATACTATTTACAAACCTATAAATTGATAAACATGCTAAAAATAAGTCTAAATTCTATTAAATGTGTAATTGGTATTATGGAATTTGTACCCTGTCCAAGATCTTCATGAGATGAATTTTTTCTTAAGAATAAATCTTTTCACACTATTTCAGAATTCTTTCAGTTTCTTAATTTGTTTAATTTGGTTAGGTAGATTATTCCATTGCCTTATCCCTGCGATTATAAATGAGTTGTCTTTGACTTCACGCCTGAACCTAGTGACAACGTATTTTTTAGATCGTCTATTGAAAGTATTACTGAATTCAGCGAGCTTTATCTTATCAAATGGCGGAATTTCGTTAGCGAGTTTGAAAGATAATGTAGCAATATTGATTTGTATTAATTGTTGAAAAGGACACGTTTCCAAAATATAATTTTTGGTGTTACTAGCATTTCATTTGCAAACATTTAGGGCCCATTTATATTGCAGGTGAAGTTTATTTGTCAATGTTGTGTTCAAATTTGAAAATAGTACACTTCCGTAATTTAGTTAGCTCATGCAATGTTATTAATATGATTTATACACATACATGCTTTCAATATACACTATTATTATTATATTAGTTTTACACATTAATCTTCGTTTTGCATTTCTTTTTGGTGTATACAGATCTTTCATGGCTGTACACTTTGTAGACTGTTACATCTTTGTTGACTTACACATCTTTTTCCAGTTTTATTTGGCTTATGGTTAATATGTGCATGTATACATTTCCATGGGTTTTCGACTTTCCACCACTTTTATAGCTTTAATGCACAAAGTCCTTATCCACTCGTATTATAGTTGGTATAGAAATTGGAATACGTTTTCCTGATGATTCACCATTCTTCTAGTTGGCGTACTGCTACACATCCGATTTTTCACTATAGATATGATTTCCATTCGCTAAACCAATCACAATTCCATTTCGAGGTTGCATTCTAAACATGCAAATTTTTATAAATAGTCTTATTCACACGCAAAAAATACAGGCGCATGGTATTTAAAAGATGGATCGCAAAGATCTTTGCGAAAATTACGAAATAATAATTTGTAGGTGAAAAATAATGTCTATAAAATCGCATAACCGTTGTATAAACTTTACTAGGACTTGGAAATTTTATTGCATGTTCGGTAAATATCATCCAAATGATACAACAAAGCGAAAATCAATGTGTATAATTTATAGTTTCAGTAAGTTGCTAGTAATAAAAATTTAAGTGCATAGGATTAAACAAAATATTCAACGTAGCAAAAATCAACATGTGTAATTTAGTTTAAAGGGTGAATTTTAAAAACATAATCGATTAAACGTAAAAGATTATAATATGCATAGTTTATCAACATACCTTGTTATTTACGTACAGATGCACTTAAAATCGTTGACCCAATCCGTCTTGACTTTCAATTACCTCCAACGCACGAATTTGGTAAATTTTTTTATGCCATGCAAAATGGGTGACAGGATTAATGACAAATTATTAATGTGTAACCATCTCATCGTCTCCATAGCAATCCGCTAAAATTAATATATGGTAAATGCCATTGTAAATACACAGAGTTCACGCACTTTCATTTGCTATTCTAGATAAAACACCTCATAACTCAAGAAAGCAAATATTAATTGTAGAAATGAGCAAACAAATGAATTCTCGTAATATTTACTAAATTGATAAAATCTTACTTAAAATACATGCGTATGAAATATAGACTTACATGATAAACACAACTTCGTTTTCCGAAAAATTATACATTTGATGCTATTATACAAAATTTTTCGAGAACAATTCATTACATGCAAAGGGTTACATTTCGTTTTTCAAATACGTTGCTACACTTCATTGTAAAAATTCATACATTTAATTCATTTTTCGCTAATATCCAATATACAAAATGGAAAAAATATTCGCCATGCTTAAACATTACAGGTGTATGAAATAACTGTTTTGTGGTATTTATAAAACTAGAAATAATATCGCAAAAAGGCGTTAATACCTTTTCTAAGTTAATCAAACATGTAAAAAATTAGATTATTTATTAAATAAAAGCTCACCGTTAAGCTTGAAATCTTTTTAGCGTAGTTCTCTTTCTTTCAGCAATCCATAGACGTATTAAGATTTTAATGCACTAGACAAAACATTAATTAAGTTCTAAATTTTACCAGTTGTTTAAATTTTGCAGGAAAAGAGAAGTTCACATTTAAAAACATAAAAACAAATAACCCCGTGAAAAAAAAACCAACCACTTCTATTACACTCATCACAAAGACCAAGTATTTCAATAAAAACACCTTTTCTAGTTAAATTGACGGAATTTTTACAATTTATCCCAATTAATAAGTTTTGTTGAAGTACATTAAACACGGGTTGTCATACGCTGAGATGATTTCTCCGCGAGCGGTTGGTCCCGCTGAGCTCTCCGTCCTACGTTCACTCGGTAGTGAGAATTTCATAACGAGTGAGCGTAGCAGAATCACGTCTGCTAAACTTCTAGCTCCCTTCAACAATCTATCAAAGGAAGAGCTTTTAACATTGCACAGCTTACTCCACACCGTTCTCGCACACGAAGAAAAGGAGGTTCCGCCGTTCAAAACTCCAGAGAAAGATGAATGGACACAAGTTTCACCGCCTAAAAAAACCGTTGCAACATCACCCATCATCACAAATTCATCCGCTTCCTCACAAACACAGGACGTACGAAAACGACGCGCCAAACGACTGCGAACAGATGCAGGTATGCTTATTTTAGGAACCTCAATGTATCGATACCTACAAGCACCCGCCCTACTAAAGAAAGACACAGTTGCAGTACATTCATATCCGGGAGCAACTATAGAAGAGATGACTGAAACAATTAAAGAATACACGCCGTCGGACAACATTAAAAAAATACTTGTCACCGTTGGCAGAAATGATGTAATGCAACAGAAAACTGAATACACGATTTTATTTAAAAATTTAATTAACGCCTTAAAACATATTTTTAGGTCCGCTGTAATTTTTGTAGGAGAAGTCGCACCGTTTCCAGATGATAGCACGTTGAATAAAAAGATTCAAGAACTTAATTTTCTTATCCACCAAAATGCGAAAATTCTAGGGTATACCGTTTTTCACAACTTTCAATCTTTTTATTTAGGAAATAACATCAACCGTAAATTATTTGCACAGGATGGTATCCATTTCTCAAGAAGAGGATACTCAACACTAGCGCGCAAGATCAAAGAATTCTTTGATGAAATACCGCCCCGTACTCAACGCTATTTCAGCACTGCACCGCCACGTTTCAACCGCCATGCCGCTACCTTCACGTCGCCCACGTTTAAACACACGCAGCGCCAATCATTTCTTCCGCCTCATCAGTTTAATGGGCCTAATCAACGCGCACCACAGCATTTTCATAAAACCTACGCTTCCGCCCTGTCATCTCCGCCGCCAAATTTCTTCACACTAGCAGAAATTCACAAGCTAAGATCTTTCCTAACTTTCAACAATGTCTTGTAAATATTTATATTTTGTGCATTTACTAACGACGCTCAGGCTATGGAAATTTCATCATCTAAATGCTAAAAATTATTTTCATTCAAAATTTTTAATCCTTCTTTTGTTATTTAACTTATTTTATTGTCATAAAAAATATGAAACTACCCATGTTTTGAATATAAAAAGAAGAAAAGTATGCTATTATAAATTAATTCATTATTCTCCTATTAACAACAAAAACATCTTCATCGTGTTTATCAGCTTTAAAAAATTACTAAGTATCTCAATATTTTTTTCCTTATTATTAATTCTTCATGGCATTGAAAAGAACCCTGGTCCGATTTTAGATTACGATACTTATTTCGATAGATTGAATGCAAAAAATAACACTATTAACTATGTGCATATAAATTTTCAAAACCTGTCAAAGAAAAATTTTGAATTTAAGCAATTTATGTCTAATTTTAAAAATGATGTTATTCTAGGAATCTCGGAAACCTGGTTGTCGAACAAAGACTTTGATAATTGTTGGTCATTCAATAAATCATTTTGTTTGTTTAGAAAAGATAGGCAAACTAATAATCTATTAGGAAAATCCAGTGGTGGAGGTGTCTCATTATTAATACCAAAAATTTTCAAACCTAAATTACGCGAAGATATAAAGTATAGCGACGTATCTAAATTTGAAAGCTTATGGGTAGAAATATCAAATCCCTTAGGAAATGCTACATATAAAAAACAACTGATAAATGTTTCTTATTCTCCGCACAAAAAATACTCGAATTATTTCATTGAGCAATTGGAAAATGAATTGGTTTTAGCTGTTTCTGAAAATAAAGACATTATTTTAATGGGAGACTACAACATTAATTATTTGGACCAAAAAGAACGAGATAAAATTGACAATTTACTAAATATGTTTAATCTGAATATTGTTAATAAAATTACGCCGTCAAGGGTCACTGCAACGAGTAGCACGCTTATTGATTACTTCATAATGTCAGATAATGATTTTTCAAAACTTACATATTTTACAGCTGAATGTCCGTTCTCCGATCATTGCATTACTTCCATTAGCTTTATAACAACGAAACCAGTAAATTCAATAGTTAGGAAATGGACCACAATTCGGGAAAAAAATAATCATAATGTTGAAAAACTAAAATTATCGCTGACTTCTGAACATTGGCATGAAGTGTATTATGCACAAGATACTAATTCTATGATGGAAAATTTCATTTCAATCTTTGAAAAACACCTTAATATTTTCTGTCCAGAAAAGAAGATCTTAATTAACAAAAATTTTAAAAATTGTGCCTCTAAATATAACAAATCTAAACCTTGGTTAACTGATTTATCCAAAAAATTGATTATTGAAAAGAAAAATAGAAAAATAAATTTCTTATTGACAAAATCTAGCGAAAATTTCTTAGCTTATAAAAAAGCAAGAAATTTATCAAATATTGAAAATCGTAAATCTTTTAATAAATATATTAAAAATGAATTCAAAATTTTACCAAACCAAAAGTCCAAATGGAAACTCATTCACGAAATTGCTAACACTGCAAAATCTAAATCTACAATCATTGAGGAGATTAGAGACTCGGATGGGAACTCATTTACAAATGATTTTGACATTACTAATGTACTAAACGAAACATTTGTTAACTTGGGAAAATTTAAAGGACCCTATATCAAATATCAATCACCAAATATTAATAATAAAATACCCGAATTCATTTTTCGTTTTTCTACTACATACGAAATGATTAAAGCAATTAATAAACTAAAACCCAATAAATCTAGTGGTCCATCTAAAATTCCTTCCTGGATATTAAAAGTAACTGCCTCTATAATTGCTGAGCCTTTAAATTTCATCTTCAATGAATCCTTAAAACAGAACAATTTTCCAAATCGTTTGAAACAAGCATATATTACTCCGGTTTTCAAAAAGAAAGATGCAACTTTAGCTATTAATTATAGGCCGATCTCAATTACTTCGCCAATAAGTAAAATTTTCGAACGTCTCTTACATAATCAAATTAGTGACCACCTTTCAAAACACCAATTAATGTCAAAAACACAATTTGGTTTCCGCAAGAATTTTTCAACTGATGATGCTCTTTTGTATGCTACCGAAAATTGGCGATCATCTCTTGACTCTGACAAATTTGTTGCAGTGGCCTGCCTCGATCTTTCAAAAGCTTTTGACTCTATTAATCACGATATCTTATATAAGAAATTAGAAAAGCTAAGATTTTCTGAAAGTAGCGTTAAATTAATATCAAGTTATCTAACTAATAGAATTCAGTGCGTCAAATTAAATAATACTTTCTCTAATTGGCTATCTATAAAAAACGGAGTACCGCAAGGTACCATTCTTGGACCGCTACTTTTTAACATATATGTAAACGACATGCAGCAACATACGAATTGTCAATTGATTCAATACGCCGATGATACATGCATTTTTAGTGGAAATACATCCTTAAATCAAGCAATAAATGATGTAGAACAAAATTGTGAAAAATTGAGTAAATATTTCAACATGCACAAATTAAACAACAACAGTGAAAAAACTGAATTTTGCATCTTGAATCCTCAGGGGAAAAGTGTATTCCTACCCAATTCTTCACTTACTTTTAATAACGCCTCAATCTCCCCTAAAGAATCCTTCAAATATCTTGGTATAACTATTGACTCAAAATTAACATACAAGCAGCAAGTAAAAGAAATTTTAAAACGCATGGCAATGAGTATTAAAACATTATCACACGTAGCTGAACATTTACCCTCTGCCATTATGATTCAATTATTTCATGCTCTAGTAATGAGTCATCTTAATTATGCAAATACACTTTTTTCAAGCTTAAATGAATCATTAGTAAAAAAACTTACAATACAATTAAAATGGGCATTGAATGTTTGTCAGAAAAACTGCTCCAAAACAAGAAATTACATTTTGTCATCTTTGCTGTTTCCAAATCAACTCTTTATTTTTAATATTTTGATAAAGTTTTTTAAAATAACAAATCAATTACCTCCTTATAATTCAATATCATTTCCAAACTTTTTTCATAAGCGCAATATAAGAACTAATCATTATACTAGCATTAAATTTCGTAAAAAAATCAAGCAACAGTCTTTTATTAATGTTGCAATTCGCAATTGGAATCGATTACCAAGTGAAATTAAAATGATTAAGAGTGCAATTACGTTTAAAAGAAAATTAAAAGCATTTATGTTGAAGGAAAAATTCATTTTGGGTAAATCATGGTTAGGATTCAAATTTTACAATAAAGATTATACAATAACGCGCAATTAATTTCCATAGCCTGAACAGAACAGATTTTGTAGTCCTATTTTTTTTGTAAATATAGTTATTTGTTATCATTCTTGACGCTATCAGATAATAACCAGTTTTGTAATTGAAAATATTATCTGAATAAAGAATATCTTATCTTATCTTATCTTATCTTATCTTAAAAATGATATTACACATGCCAATGTTTTGACGTAAAAATACAAGTATAGAAAAATTAAATCCACCAAAAAATATGTATTTACAACTTCCAAAAATAAAATTACACGCTAAATTTTAAAATAGTACTTGTCCCGCACCCGAAATATTTCCGAGATTTGTTCTGACAACGAAGATTTTTAAGTCTAATTAACATTTTAAACCGTGCTCCTACTTGTTCTGCATAGTGCTTAGGAAGGAAAAGACAATTTCCGTTTTGCAAAATAATTTTAACTGCGGGACTATATTTTCTTTGAGTTTGGTACACGTTGTGAATTGTAAACCATTCACCAACTGGCAAGTCATTAATAGGAATATATTGTAGACGGGGTTTTTCAGAAATCTCTGTAAAAATGAACAATGTTTTTGTTTTTACTTAATATTCGTATGAATTTTCATGTTTTTTCGCAACAATCAAATGTTATGATGACGGCTTTTCTGCGAATTTTCGTTTTTTAACAAATTGTTGACATTCTAACAGATTTTTGCTGTGCTAGCGAATTATTGCGTGTTACTAGATATAATGATTATATGTACGCCCACATTTCATAGTAATTATTAAATTTATATCTCTCTATGTGATGGTTAGAATATATCATAGCTACCACTGTATTTGAATTAACTGTTCAAGGCTTTAGGCATTTAATAATAGTGTATTTTTCCTTTTTCATGAATGATTGACACATTAGAAAACCTTGTTATACATTATAAATTTAATCATTATTATGAAATTGTACATTTGATTGTTAAGATTGAGAATTTTTAAACAAAATCTAAACTTGATAGTTACTTAAGCACATTATATTAGAGAGAATTCCAATATATTTGGATTTAGAAATATTTCTCTACTAATATGTGAGAATAAAATATATATATTTCTATTACTTGATTTACCTCCAAAAGTTAAATGTATTGCTACAGGCTTTAATATATCTAACACTTTCCTTTCTTATTGTTTCATTAGTACATGTTTTAAGACATTTGACAATTTTTTGTTTTGCATAGCGTTTTTGACTTTGTATACCCTCCCACTTTACGATTCTAAATGTATAGATGAAGAAATAATATTCCAAAAAGCGTTAATAGTCAAAGTATGTGAAAAAAGAAATCGAGCTAAGATTTTCTAATGCTCTAAGTTTTATTATTTTTCGAGTTATTTTCTCCATGATGCTTTAAATTGATCTGTGATTAGCAGTAATCCCCGTTTATAAAATAAATTTTTAACAACTCTAATACAAATTTTTGTTGGTAAGGATACTAAACGTGTAGAAATATTATGAAATTTGATAATAATTCGGAATTACATGAAACAAAGTTAGTAATATTAACTTATTAAAGGGAAAAAAGAGCTTACATTGTTGAATAAATTCAACCATCACCACTTGAATCACTGTAAAAACTAAATAATGTGTTACAATGAAGATATCTTTTCATCATAGACATTTAACAAAATGCAAATTTTATGACAGTATTAGTATAAACTTTAAAAATCGAGAAAAAATAACGTACATACACTTAACTTCAATTGTTCTTTATTATATATTCAGATTTTATTTCCATATTTTGAAGCGTTAATGGTTTTGTTTTTACTTAATATGGCACATACATAGCCATGTTAAGGCATTCTACAAAATTTCATTCTGTTGTTGAAGGATAAAATTTACTATTTGTTTAAAAGATTTCACAATATTTAGAATAAACATCAATAAACACATTAAATACGATAACAAAGGAATCTATAAATGAAAGATATGAATGAATGTAATGAAAAACTCTGCAGAAAAACATTTTTTATATTAATGAAAATTAATAAACGTGAAAATAATATAACACAAAAGTTTATAAATGAAATTTAAGCACAAGCACAAGTTCCATCGCACAAACAAATACACACTCTCTGTAGGACTCAGAATTGCACATTGCTGCAATCCCTAGTAAATACATTTGGAAACTCGATCAATTTTTGTACAAACCAACTAATTTCTTAACAATACTTAGAAAATTTTTGCACAAGATATAATATCAGTATTCATTATCGGAAGTAAATACCCATTTTAAGGCATTGTGCAAATTACATTATGTAGTTGAAAGATAAACTTTACTATTTGCGTAAAATACTACACAATAATAGAATACACATCAGTAAATACCGTTTGATAAGATTATTTCTACTGTTAATTTATATCATCCTGCACGTAAAGATAATTCTACCAACATTTAAATTTGTAATAAATGAAAGTTATATATGAATGTACTGACAAACTCTGCAGAGAAATATTCTTATGTTAATGAAAATCAATAAACGTACTAAATAATTTAACACAAAATTTTATGAATGAAATTTAAGTACAACCACAAGTTCCATCATTAATACAAAATGATGTTGACAAGTAACGTTTTTATTCGGGCAAGCTAATGCATACATTTAAAAAAGGTTTATTTCATACAAGTGGAGTCAGTTCATCTTAAAAATAAAAGGAAAAAATTTGTAGAGACTGGTTCAATATAAAACAATTTCTGGGTAATAACAAAAATTAGAGATATTTAATACTATTGTGTATTATTCCACAAACATACTAGTACTAGTGTAGTGTGCATAACAAGTTCTTTAACAATAAATACATGATTATTTCGATATAATAGTTTTTCCAATAGTGGAAAACTGGACAAGTACACTCTATAAATACTATTCATAGTTTGGTTATGTAATGCATAAATATTCAAATTTTTTAGCCACACCCACTCATTATTTATTAATTAAACGAGGCTAATGACTAATCAATTAGCACCTGTCAATCAATTTGTAACAATTGTATGTGAACGCATTTTTATTTTTGCTGAAGTCTTTTGAGTTGAGTTTAGTACATTTGAGGCAGCTACTATGTAAAATTAGCCAAAAATTCACCTAGAGAATACAAACAATTGGTACAAGAACTTTGTCCATGGAGTATATGAAACATGGGTTACAAATGATCATGCAAATTCTTCTTGGTCAATTGGTCATTTAAACTATTTAGAACAGATAGATATTAGTGTTCAATGGCCATGGCTTAGCCGTTAGGCGGGCAAAGAGTCACTTCTGGTTGCAGACAAAGGTTGTGCTGCACTCCTAAAATCCCGGATAAGATTTATTTCTTATCATTATGCTGAAAATTTATTCCCATGATTTTTATTTTTATTTTTGTTTTTTAAAACTTAGTCGCGTTAAACATTTCTTTTAATTGGGCATGTTTTAATCGTTTCATTCAAAATTGCAGGATTTCACAATGTAGTAGTAATAATTGACTACTACTGCAGAAAAATCACGGCTAACGGCCGGCTACTGTCAAGAAAATTACATTGAAGGCAGAACATTAATAGAAATCAAATTTTACAATACAATGAAACAAAAGGAGGAGGGTTATGTTCTTAATTGATAAAAAAATAAAACATAAATTTAAGAAAAACACTTCAAACAATAACACACATGAAATTCTTTTGACATCTAATACCCGATTAACTGCAATAGTAGAGAGCTTCTGAATATATCATATGGTCCAAACAAAGTTCATTCGAGCAAATTCTTTGCACAAATCGAAAATGAAATTATTACAGTCTTAGGTCATAACACAAATATAATGTTAATGGGCGATTGGAATTTGAACTACTACTGGGAAATCTATACTACAAAATATCATTTTAACATTTCACTAATAAATCAATGCATTCCAAGCAGAATTTCTGCAATCAGTCAAACCTTGATTGATTATTTTATGGTTTCAGAAAATGAGTCTTTATATAAATACATTTGTTCTGAATTCCCTTACTCTGGGCATTGCCTTATAATATATTATTCTAATAAGTAAAAAATTTCCTATCCAACTACATGTACATGTAGATCTTGAATGAAATTAGAGAAAAATTAGTAGAAAATGTTTTAAGGGCTATACATTATTTAGGAACAAAAAATTGGAATTGAATTTATTCTTCACAAACACCAATTGTAGTGTTCAACAACTTTAATAAAATTTTATTATTCTATTTAGATATTTGTCGCTCTGAAAGGAAAATCTTTAATCTGAAAAAATTTGATAGCTTGTCTAAAAATGTTTCTAAGTCACGGATTGATGCAAAATGCTTAAAGTCAATTGAACAAAAAAGATCTAAATGGAAGGAATACAAAATTCTCAAAATGCAAACAATTATAATGTTTATAAAAATGCACGTAGTATAACAAGAACATATATTTAAAATCCCATGTACATATACATGTATTATCTTTACAAACTTATTAAGAATATAAATAATGCAACTTACTTCATATGAGCTTAGTTATCACGGTAATTGTTTGTTCTTGGCTACATTCATAAACTGCATATAAATTAATAAATATTTTTCAATTTAATTTTTTTGTGTTGTACATCTTATTCTATAATTAGTCAGATAATTTATATTTTTTCTTATATTCATGTTTTTCAACTTCTTAAATAATGCATAATTTTTTTCATTTTTTGTACTCTAGTCCAATTTGTTCCATAGCGATATAGAATAATTTAAGAATCCGTTCTTTATTAATTTTCAATTATGTTTAGCATTACCAAATGTAATTGTTCTTAGATTTAAATGATTAGATGTTTATCGATATTTTGGAAAAGAAAATCGAATATTATAAAGAGCTTCTAATAGTTTTAAATTGTAGTTACACATTATTTCTTTCTGATTTTTGTTACTAATTATGTTTATTCATATTTAAATGTTTTCTCCGAGTTCGATTTTGCTTTATTCTTTAAATTAGTTAACAAACAAGATGAGTACAAGAAATCTTTTCTAATGTTAAGTCATGTCTTTTATTTTTACTTACCATTAACATTGTTTTTTCAATATTTAGTTTTAACATATTATTATTAAAGAATTATTGCATTTTTTGACATTTTTGTAAAGCTAAAATATCATTGCAATAAATGATGGCATCATCTCAAAATTGTAAATGATTACTGTTAATATACTGATCCATATCATTACATATATCCTAAATAGTAATGGACCCAATACTGATCATTGCGGTATTACATGGTTTAGTTCTAATGAATTTGATATTTCTTCTTTGAATTTCACGTGCTGGTATCTATTTCTTTAACTATTTAGTAATTCTATTAAAAAATCACTAAAAATTTACTTTAATTTACTTTTAATAATACCAATAAATATAATGTTTTATTGAATTAAATGACTTTGAAAAGAAGAAGAAGAAGAAAAATCTATATTCAGAAATTGTTTTAACAATAAATAGAAATACTGATAACAAATTCTGAAAGCGTCAAGAAAGTAATACAAAACTAAGCAAAAAAAAGAAAACAACGAATATTTACAAATAAAAAGTGGTTAACTTGGGCTATGGCGATTGCTAGTTTCTATTAATAGAGTAATCAGGATTATAAAATTTATAACCTCGCCATTTCAGTTTTTTTATATTATAGGTGCCAAAATATTTTTTAATATTCATTTTAAAGTTTTTTAATTTACTTATTTGTTTAATGTATTTTGGTAATTAATTCCACATATTTATAGCTGTGTTTAGAAATGAATTTTTCATTATTCGTTTCTTATACCTAATAGGTTGAATTATGTGTGTTCTTATATTTTGTTTATTGACTAATTTTGCAGCAAGAAAATCATTTTTGTAGTATGGGAAAGTATTGTTAACTATTTTGAAGAACGTCGTTAAGACATTTATATGGATGTAACATTGCGGATGTAAAAATAATTTTGAAATTTTTCTATATTCATTATTCTTATTAAAGCTATGATTATTTACTGCTACTTTAATAGCCCAATTTAGTTGCACTTGGAATTTCCTGAGAAATTGTTGGTTTATATCTGTGTAGAGTACATTGGCATAGTTAAAATGACTTAATATTAGAGCATATATTAATTGNTATTTTGAAGAACGTCGTTAAGACATTTATATGGATGTAACATTGCGGATGTAAAAATAATTTTGAAATCTTTCTATATTCATTATTCTTATTAAAGCTATGATTATTTACTGCTACTTTAATAGCCCAATTTAGTTGCACTTGGAATTTCCTGAGAAATTGTTGGTTTATATCTGTGTAGAGTACATTGGCATAGTTAAAATGACTTAATATTAGAGCATTTATTAATTGAATTTTTGCTTTAGTTGGAAGTTTTTGAGAAATTAAGTTAATTGCTTTAATCGATATGGCCATTTTTCTAATAACATGATTTAGTTGCTCTTCAAAATTTAGATGTATGTCAAAAATTATTCCGAGGTACTTAAAAGACTCAACCTGTTTTATTTGAATGCCGTTGAAATTAAGTTTGTATTTTGAAGTATCAGTAGATTTAGTTTTTGATTTAACAATACAGAATTTTTAGTTTTTAGTTGACTTACTCGTAGTTTTATAGAAGCCAAATATTTATCAAGAGAAGCACAATTTGTTTCAAGAGTGTGAACCGCTTTTTCGGGAAATTTATTAGAATGAAATAATATTGTCATCTGCATATTGTATAATGTCACATGTTATTTGCTCGGACAAATCATTTATGCAAATATTAAATAATATGG
>CABFPE010000148.1:1172561-1214966 GCA_900660155.1 Hofstenia miamia | reverse complement strand
CAAAAATATTTTTTAATATTCATTTTAAAGTTTTTTAATTTACTTATTTGTTTAATATATGTTGGTAATTTATTCCATATATTTATAGCTGTGTTTAGAAATGAATTTTTCATTATTCGTTTCTTATACCTAATAGCTATGATTATTTACTGCTACTTTAATAGCCGAATTTAGTTGCACTTGGAATTTCCTGAGAAATTGTTGGTTTATATCTGTGTAGAGTACATTGGCATAGTTAAAATGACTTAATATTAGAGCATATATTAATTGAATTTTTGCTTTAGTTGGAAGTTTTTGAGAAATTAAGTTAATTGCTTTAATCGATATGGCCATTTTTCTAACAACATGATTTAGTTGCTCTTCAAAATTTAGATGTATGTCAAAAATTATTCCGAGGTACTTAAAAGACTCAACCTGTTTTATTTGAATGCCGTTGAAATTAAGTTTGTATCTTGAAGTATCAGTAGATTTAGTTTTTGATTTAACAATACAGAATTGAGTTTTTAGTGGATTTACTCTTAGTTTTATAGAGGCAAAATATTTAGCAAGAGAAGCACAGTTTGTTTCGAGAGTTTGAACCGCTTTTTCGGGAAATTTATTAGAATGAAATAATATTGTGTCATCTGCATATTGTATAACGTCACATGTTACTTGCTCGGACAAATCATTTATGTAAATATTTGAAATATATATATATATATATATATATATATATTCATTCATGTTTAATTTTGATCTCCAGTCTTCAATAGCATAAAGTAAAGAACAATTTGTAAATGTACCTTTTTGAAATCCAAACTGATGTTTTGATATTAATTCCTCTTGTTCCCCATATAGGTTAATTTGGTTGCATAATAATCTTTCAATTATTAATTACTGTTAAAACTGTACCTGATCGGTAATTTTCCTGCAAGATCTTTTCTTACCTTTTTATATATTGTTGTAACTTTAGCAATTTTTTAGATAATCAGGATATGCTGATTCTGCCAAAATTTGATTAAATAAGTCACACAGAGGTCTCAATAAAATGCCTATAGCACCTTTCAACAATCAGGGCAGAAATTCAAAATGACCTTTCGCTTTGTTCCAATCAATTGTCTTTGTTTCTTTGTAAAATTCTATTAAGTTAATACATTTGGCTTATAGGGATCATCATGCTTTCTAATATTGCGATGCTTCTAATAGAAATGCTTAAGCTTTGTATTTAGATAATCGTTCAATCCTGATTTCAGAAATTTTTCATTAAAAAATACTGATTTCTTCGTCATTTTTAATACATTCACCATTATTACTTACTATGTAAGGAATCTCATTTTCTTTTTAAAAATTTAAAAATATTCGAAATAAATGACCACTTTTGTTTAGCAGATTTTTTTCATTAAAAGATTTTCCTAAAAATACTTGTAGATAAAAATTGTATTTTGTTAAAGCTTTATTTCTTAATGTTTTATAATGATTATAGTTGGCATTCGTTCTATTCTATCAAAAATTTGCGTAATCCTTTTGCTATTTCTACTGCATTCTTTCGTTTCTTTAGATATCTATACCTTCCACGTTTTGTTGTCATTCTTTGCATTATGTTTTTGAATCTTTACAATTGGACAAATACTTGTTAAATTATCCATTGTAGACATCATTTTTTAATCCACTCTTGTGCCAAAGTAAAAATCATTCCAGTTTAGGTTCAACAATTCTTTCAAAAAATTAAAGTATTTCCTTGAATAAAATCTCTTAGTGTAGTATATCAGTGAACATATTTTAGTCTTTATATTGTTAAATATTGCATATGTAAGTAAGTGGTCTGATATGAGAAAGCTTGTAATAAAAGCTTCATATGTATTAATACTTGAGATGTCAGTAATGATATAATCAACCAAAGAAGACTTAAAGTTGATATGTTTTTTTTAATTTTAATGAAATCATTGGACTAAATGATATATATTTCGCTTAACTTGAGCATCGTCAATTTACAAAATTTTCCCTCGAAATATGCATTATTTAATTAAAGGATATTCATATAATTAAACGTTGATTAGAGGTAATCTGTGCTGATATATGTAATCATCTTTGGTGTTAAGTAGTGGTTGCATTGATGTTATGTATATACTTTCGATTACTTTTAAATTTTTGGGAATGGTTGATCTTAAAATTTAGATGTCAAAATTTAATGCACATTTTCTTAGGTGTTCTGATATTGCTGACTTAGTTTCGTGTTTTTTTATTCTTTTGCTTAGTTGTCTGCTACTATATCCAATATAGTCCGCACCACATGTGCAATTGATTTAATAGATAACATTGGACTTATCGGATATCTTTGTCATTGATTTTAATTCTAGGTGTTGACTAAGCTTTCGCGTTGTATAAATAAATCTCACATTTTCTTTTATATAATTTATTCTTCGTATTTGATTAATCATATCTGTTGTGTGCTTCCCTCTATATTCAATTTTAAAAATGTGTTCGAATATTTTCCTGTGTTGTTCAATATTTCATCCACTGTTTCTTTAGCAAATTTATTAATAAAATTTCTGGGACATTTGTTTTTCTTTAGATCGGACTTTAGTTTGATTATTTTTTGGATTATGATTTCATAAGAACTTGAGATATCGAAAATTCGGTGTTTTGCTCCTTTAATCAGTGCTATTTTGTATGCTTCAGATGAATTTGAATTGAAATTTAAAACTAAACCAAGTTCTTCATACAAAATAGCACTACAATTAAATAATTTCAACTTTCGAAAGTATTTAAGTCTAAATTAGTCATTTGGAGTAATAATTTAAAAATGCAGATAGTAAATTTAACGAAAATAATGTATAAAAATCGTTCAAAAATGTTGAGAAATCAATTAATAATTTGGGAACGAAAAGGCCAAGTATGGAGCAATCGAAATTCTATTATCAAAAGGATATTATCTTAATCTGTAAAACTGATGAAGATGCAAGTATAACAGAAAGAGAATTTGGAAAATTGAAGAACATAAGCATATATCGATCAAACTTATTCTAAAAATCAAGATTCCTAATACACTATTATATGGAGACTTAACACGTAAACTGCGATTGGCCCGAAAATGGACCACCTCCATTTACGATGGGCCTGATAATGGACCATTCATTCATGCATTTTATTTTCACCCTTAACTGGTATAAATAATAACATGACGTCATGAGGATATCCCTTTTTTAACTAATGAGATTTCTTCTTACAATATTAGTATGTTTCATGGTATCTGACTTGTCCTTTTAGATAGATTGGACATAAAACTTTTGTGGAAATTACATTAAGTAAACAAGCAAACTTCCGGTTTGTTGCAATATTTATAATTGATTTGAAAACATAAAATATGAATGCTGATTCGGATTTTAGTGAAATCAGTGCTTCGGATATAAGTTTAATAGACTCTGAAGATGATAGTTCATCTGATGTATCTTCTTCATCAGATGATATAGACTCACTAGGGGCAGGAGATGGACATCAATTCCAACCATGGCTCCGAATTATGAATCTAGATGATGATAAAAGGCCACCAGAAATGGTTGATATAAAATAAATGCAGTATTATTTTTAATTAATTGTTATTGTATTTCATCATCTAACAATGATAANTACTTTTGTTAAAAAGGATAATCATAATGAAGGAGATAAGTACAAACTAGACATTCAATATGGGTACAATCATACCAAATATTCTGTGGATATTTCAGATGAAATGGTGTATTTGTATGAAAACGATAGAGCCACCAGAAGATGGCCTATAAAACTTTTATTCAGAATGGTTCAAAAGGCACTCCTAAATGCTTATGTGATTTATAAATGTAATGTTGATAAGCCTATTAATAGGAAAAAATTTTACATCAAAGTTATTGAGTCACTTGTCACTCCATGTAGGAAAAAAAGAATATCCCCTGATTGTTTGACCTCACCTCGACTCACTGGACAAAAGTGCAAACTAGTAAAATTTAATCAAGGTAAAAGACTAGAGTGTAAAGTCTGTTCTAACAGATCATCTGGTAACAGAAAAAGAACAAGATTCCAGTGTGAAATTTGTAATGTTGCTTGTTGCCCTGGTTGCTTTGATCAGCATTTATAGGGCAAATAACAAGTATAATACATGCCTTTAATTTTTTTTATATTTTTGTGCAATTTCTGCACATGCTGACTTCCTCAATATATTACCCTATAACCTTTATATTCCTTTGGATATACTGTTGTAAATATTTTTTTCTCAATCTTAAGTTGATATAAAATAAATGCAGTATTATTTTTAATTAATTGTTATTGTATTTCATCATCTAACAATGATAATAAAATTAATTTTTTTAAAAATTAAATTAATTAATAATTTTTAATTTAATAAAAAAAAATAATTATGTGAAAAAAAGATTAATTTTATTATCAAGGTATTCCTTAGTTTATCAGCTTTCAGAAAATATATAGGTTTATATACTTTAAACCAGAAAATATGTAGTTATTCATAAATATCTAGGTCATAGTAGGCACACGAAATTTCATCTAAAAATCCTGTCGCAGTTTACGGAAAACTCACCCGCAGTTTACGTGTTAACTAACTTTAAGAAATTTAAGTCTCAATTATTTGCACAGATTTTGAAATGGAGCATTGTGAACACATATATAGTAATGTTAACAGTTATGGCAAGGCAAAGAATTAATAATGAAGGTTTCAGCAACATTGGTGAATGGAAAAAATTTAAAACTTTTTTTGGAATTGTTCTTTCTTTTGATCATTATTATGTCAGAAAATGTAGCGAATATGGTCATTCTACAAATGTATGCTCAATGAAAACATCTAACTCTATGTACCTCATGGATAATCAGAACTATCCAGCAAAAATTCAAATATGTTTAAGAAATCATATAGTAATTATAACTCATTTAGCAAAAAGTGTCCAATGTATAAAAATGAAATACATTTAACTATTTTGAAGAATTATCATGAATTGTAATAAAATTGTATATGAACGTATTCTAAAATAGTTTACACTGAAACAAAGTAAATGAAAAAATTGTAACTAAGCAAAATAAATTAAAATTACGAAAAAAAAAATTTCTAAATTATAATGAATAGTTTGATAAATTTTACGATCAAATTCAGAATTTTGATGCGAGTACAGTCATTGGCGTTACGCAAACTTGGTTAAAATCTAATGATTACTTAAAAGTTTAAATCACAAACTTTTGATTTTTAGAAGAGAGAAAAGACAAGCTTTAACACAATAATCTACAGATTCAAACCAATAATTAGAGGTGTATTGCTCCTTTAACAAACAATATCTTCATTTTCAATTTTAAAATTACCTGATAATTATAGTTTTTTAATAAAGTCATCAAGATTAGAAAAATAACAAAATAGCGCGTTTATTAGTCCAATCTCTTTAAGAGGATTAATTCTGAATATTGCATATGATTATTAATTAGGTAAAAAAATATGTACAATATTTACACACAAAACGCTTATAAGAAATATTCCTCTTTTAAATATCAAAATATTTCTTCCCAAAAAGGTAAATGGGACTTTATAAATAGTTTACTAAATAGTAAAAAAATAAAAGATCTAAAAGATGAAAAAATAAATTATACAGGAACAGTAGTTACTAATAATAAAGACATAAGTAACATATTTAATGAAATATTTTTTGCAACATCAGCAGTTATAACAATATATATACTCCCTTTAACATTAATGGAATTCAACCTATAGCACAGTCTTTCTCTTTCCGATTTGTGACTAAGTTTGAAATTATCTATTCAATATTCTATTCATTCCTTAAAGAACAAAACTTGCTTTCCCTCAACGATTTCCATATTTTATAACTGAGCCACTTTCATACATCCTAAACGAGTGTATTATACATTCAACTTTTCCTGATAAATGAAAATTGGCAAATATTATTCCAATATTTCAAAAAGGTGACCCAAAAGATTGTTTGAACTATAGATCTATTTCTACACATTGTCAATTAGTAAAAGTTTTGAAAGGCGTGTTTTTAACCAAATTAATGCATGTTTAGATATATCAAAAGCTTTTGACTCTGTTGACCATCACATTTTAATAAAATATATAAATTCTGGGCCTCCTGGACAAAAGTGCAGACCTAATAAACATCTATCTCAATAATTATAAGCAAATTAAAACTAAAAGGAATTCTCTGACTGGATTTTTATTAAAAATGGTGATCCACAAGAAAAAACTTTGGGACCATTACTATTCAATATGTATATAAATGACTTCAGCAATCATACTACATGTAATGATTTTTAGTTCACATAAGCCTGCTAGGTTCTCAATGAAAACTGCAGTTTTCCTTCACAATATTTTTTTTCACTAAAACTAAGAATAAACCCATCTAAAACACAATTTTGTTTAATTAGATCTAAATCTAGCAATAATTCCACAAATGCTTCTCAGTTTAAATTAAAATTTAATGACCCACACATTGAACAAGTTAGTTATTATATATATTTATGCATAATTTTTTAGTCTAACAATTTTACTAAACAAATAAGTACATGTAATTGTACTAAAAATGGTTATTACAATTTAGGCTATTAACAAAATATCGGATCAGCTTCCAACAACAGCAATAATTTAATAAATTCACACATTAATACTAAGTACTTTAATCATGGAATATGCTGTATATGTATACTAAAATAAATCAAAAACTTTTGAATAAATTCAATGTCAAATAAAATATTATATAAAAATAGCAGTTAATGATTTAAATAACATAAATGCAGATATCAAAAAATCATAAGAACTTTTCTAAATCTACAGTGTATTTATAAAAACGTATTAATTACTTAAAAATATATAATAACATTGTTCATTATGTCAAATCCAATTCTCTATCTTCTATAATATTGCTTAGACAATCATAGAATCCTAAAAGTTAAGCTTTTTAAAGCCTTAGGCATAATAGTTAAGACTAATAAAATAATTCCAATTTTAATTGACCACATAGCCCATATTTGTTTAAAATTTGATGATTTGTGGATTCATGCACAAAATATCCATCTATCCAATCTACTTTCAATTGTTTGCTATGACGTCAAACAAAGGAAAACTCTTGAAAGACAAGCTAAATTTGTTTGGGAGCATCCTATTGGGTTAGAAGGGCGCCATGATTTTGCTAATGTCCCAATTTGACCAGTTCTTTTATAATGTGAAATAATTTAAGATACTGTTTGCTTTGATAATTGAAGAAGTCACAAATTTTTTTCTGTGGAATTTTTTACAACAATTTTGAAACTTTTATTTATATGTTTTGAAGAAAATAGTTTTACCACGCATTTTGTGGTTAATAATGATATAAGTGCTCAGCAATTGTCAGAAATGTTAAGCTTAGATCTAAATGCTAACAGGTGCATTTTGAAATTAGCATTCACACTTTCAATGTACCAGTAACAACAAAGAGAACAATGCTAATGTGAAAAACATTACTCTGAACTATTATGCACAGGGCAGTACATACAACATGAAAATAATGAAAAAATCATTTCTCAACAAATCCATTAATAAATATATATGGCACAATTTTGCCTACATATATAAAACAAATTAATGAATTAAGAGTTTCAAAAACTTAAAGAAAATACTTCTATAGTTATATGAAAAGAAAGACTTGAATACAAATGACGAGGTCATAAACTTTATAATACTGTTTATTCAATAGACCACATCTAATCTAAATTGGCCATAGCCCAAGCTAATAATTTTTGTAATTATTTTTGTAAGTATATAGCATTTTATGTGCTAGAGGTATAAACATTATTATATATAGTAAAAAGTAACTCTAAATATGGATATTCCCTTTCATTAGGAGGGAATTTTTTAAAAGTAATGATACTCAAGTTGAGGAAAATATATTTTTGTCTAATGTTTTTGTTAAAACAATGTTGTTGCAATTCTAGAGTTTTAGGCTACCTTCATTACAAAGCACTGTGATAAATATTAGAAATATCACTTACAACTAACCTAACTTCAAAGCCAGTGGTTCTCACCCTTTCTTGGACTATGACACCACAAAACTATTTCCAGTGTGGTGGTGATCTCTCCTTCAACTGCATATGTTTTTCATATGATAAATTTTGATACTAGAATTGTTGATTTTTAATAATTCATTGGATATGAACCTGATATCACCATATAGAGGTACTATGACAATATTTTGAAGAAAAAAAAATTTTGTCAAGATATTTTTA
Organism: Hofstenia miamia; assembly: GCA_900660155.1. Lineage (NCBI taxonomy): Eukaryota > Metazoa > Xenacoelomorpha > Acoela > Hofsteniidae > Hofstenia > Hofstenia miamia. The sequence continues at coordinate 1,206,743 of CABFPE010000148.1, read as the reverse complement.
GAAATTACAACATATCTGAGACTTGTATTTTCCAGCTTATTGGTGATGATCTAACTACAACCTTAATTTTAAGAATTATTCTATTGCCCCAATGGTACATATAAATATCTAGAGCTAGAACTTGATTTTAAATCAGCATTTTCAGCTCACTTGAAATATGACAATTGTATTAAAAAATTATAAAATATTTGTCAAAATCTGCCCTCTATCACAACCACCCAAATTTTACTTGCTTAAATTCTAAGTAATTTCACAAAAGAGAATATTTTAAATTGCATCATAAATAGTACTTTATTTAAAAAACTTAATCCTTCATTGATGTGTTCCAGTAATGTGTGTCAAAAGAGTTCCAATTTTTTCAAAAATCATATATCTGTAGGGATTCTCCTAACACTTACAGATCCATTAAAATATATGTTTAATACTTCTTAAAATATCCAGGAAAATGCTTCAATATGGCATAACTTTTCCTAAATTCAATTTTGAAATTTTAAGAATGGCTAAAGCAAAATTCCTTTGTTAATGTCTAAATCTGTAATTGAATAATTTTTGTAAAGAAATTTGATAGATTTACAATTCTAAGTCTTTCAAAATAACATTACTGTAAACAAAAAGCAAAAACTAAAGTGAGATTAACTCATGAAATTTCTACTTATAGTATATCAATGTTACTTTATATTTGTTGACACCAAACACAAGCAATGAATTAACTATAGTGAAAAGTACAATATTTTTAAACATTTTTTATTCTAAGTAATTACATAACAGGATATCAGCTTCATAATGGGTTTTTATGTAAGTAAGCATTTTGAAATTTCAATTATGGGTACTGAAAACAATGAGAAATCCATTGTAAAATTTTGAGATCCACTCTTAAAGTATTGATCCATTGGACTGGCTTATTTTGAATTTAAGTGGACTACACCTATTTTCAAAGTTCCAAAATTTTCAGTCATAAGAATAGTTTCATGTAATCAAATTTTCAAATTTGTTAATAAAAATAAGAATTTATGTTTATAAGTGTAATTTATAGTTTGTTGCAAGATTCATATTGTTAGGACATAGCTCTTTTCAAAATTGGTAGAAATTGTTCTCTGATGTTATAAACAGATGTGCAATCTTTTAGATTTTGGGTAATTGATTTCTTAGTTTCATGTTCTCAAAATTTTGCTTAGTCACTGATCATTGTTTACTAACTACTCTTTATCATAGGTACATTGAATTTTATAATAATATTGATTTTATCAAATACTTCAGCTGCCATCAATCTAAGCTGTCTATTCAGCTTACAAATATACATACAAATCTTTTTTTCTAATAATTCCCATCTTTCTTATTTTATGTACCACACTAATGTTCAGATTCATCAATATTTAATATTGAATACATATTCAAACTTATTTGATTATTTCAGATATTTGCTGTTCCTTACTATTTCCATAACATTCTCATAAATGTACTTAAAACAGTATATACAAATAATACATAATTTCAGTTCATCTTACTCAATAGAATTATTTTCATAGCATCAATGTATCAAACATTTCATTGTGTAACAAATTTTCAAGTTAAAAGGAAAGCTTCTTTAGTGACATCTTCAAGTTTATAAAACATTGCTGCTTTCTTCTTGACAATCTTGGGTTTCATGACCATGCTTAATATAAACTTTACAAACTTGTCATGCCAATTCTTAAATGGTTGCTAAAGACTGTAAATTTACCAATGTAAATTGCAAATTAAATTTCCGTCCTTGAAAAATAATTTTGTCTGTTTAATGTAAATTTCTTCCTTGATAGGTGAATCTAGATAGATATACACCTTTTATATCTAACTGCTCCAAGTAAAGATCTTGCTGAGCAGCTAAACCCAGATTAATCTCAGTATCTCAGATTTGCATCTTGGTGTGAAGGCTTTATGTTAGTCTAAGCCCTTGACCTTAATTATCCTTGGCAGCATACCTTGCTGTGTAATATTTGATATTACTATCCACATTTAGCTTCACACTGTACACCATTTACATGATACAACCTTTCTGTTTTCTCAATACTTACCTAAGTTCCAAGTTTTTTTATCAACTAATGAACAAATTCAATTTGCATTGCTTGTTCCTTTTTCTTAGCTCAGTACATGCAATTGTTTCAACTGTGATTTATAAAAATTCTTCAAATACTTTAGAATTATGCAAGATATGATGACTAAATTACAGTGGTAGTTGATCATGCACTTGTTAACTGCTCATTATAAAAAGAATCATCTACACACTTGTCATTGCTTTTGGGTATCTTCAAATAACAAAATAATTTCAGATCCCTTAAAATTAATATCCCTAGCTTCAACTACTTACTTTGGTTGCAAATCTTATACAATATATGCTCTACTATAGTTATCATAGCCAATATATTTTTGCATTTTTGAACATAGTTCTACTTTTAACACTGTTAGAATATAGAGTCACTTGGGGCCCCCCATTTTGATTTTATTCTTTTGATTATTTTGGCACTCAAAAATTAGATTTATGTCAGAGTAATGTCATGATTTGTTCCTATCAATTTATATCAATTTCTTTTAAATCAATTTGTTTGTTTTTGAGTGCAGTTTTTTCAATCAATTTATTATTTGTCCCCTCAATCCAAACCTACGTGTTATTGCTCATTAAATTTTGCAAGGGAACTTATGAGCAAGTTAGAAACATATAGCAGGTAATAATTTACAAAAATTGTAATAAATACTTGAGGAACTTGTAGCAAGTGCACAATATAATTTGTCTTACTCCAATCATGTTTGATCTTCTCTAATTTATTTATATGCTAACCCCTTTTAGGTTTTGTCATGGATTTTAGTTTGATAATTTCTTCTTAAGATCTGGCGACAATTTAGGTGGAACTGCACAGGGTCTAGGGCAAAAAATAGCTCCTTAATGGTAACAGCCCAAATTGTGGTCACTTTAGGTTATGGCTATGTGTAAGTGTAGGGAATAAGAGCATTTAATTGGATCATTTCATTTTGTACATGTACTTAATATTAACACACTGCAAATATAATATGCTGCTAGCAAACATGAATGCATGGTAATTATGTGCTTTTTGTTTTACTATTTATTTACATGGGCTGAGATAATAGAACTCTGAGATAAATTGCTTATTTGAGCTAGACATTAATACTTGAGACACACAACTAGCACCCTGGCAAGTAAGGATGCCTTCATGGATATGGTTCCAGCATGATGCTGTGTGAATTGGTCACTGCTGGAAGTCTGTTCTCTATGGATAGTCTGTTATTTCTTTAAGTGAAACAGTGAACCACCAATGCTTTTGCTAGAATGTGGGTCACTCTCTACAATGGTAGCCTCTGCAACCTTCAATTTAACCTTTGAGTTTGTCAGTACCACTGGAGTAGCCAGAGCTCACCCCTGATTCTACATGGTGATCCTGATGTGATTCTGAGCAAATTGGAGTGTCAGTCAAAGTCTCTACTCCATTCTGTTGAAGTGTGTAGGTGAATCAATGCCTTGAGATGTACTGTGCTCATGAAGCTTGTTTTCATTCCAAAATGGTCATCCACTTTCACCTGGTGATTGTGACATGGTACAGAACTGTTACTTGTTTTCTTATCATATTTGGTCTTGTTCTTTCACTTTGGTGTGAGCCAGCTATGATAGTTGTTTCCCCTGGATGTGAATCAACCTCACTACCAACAGTTGCATAACTTTACTGCTTATGTTAGTTTTACACTGCAATTCTGTGCTCTGAAGCTGTCACTAAGCAGACATAATTTTCACTCATTTTGGTTGTTACTTTGTTGTTGTCTTGTTCTTCTAGGCTTTGAATTTATTACCCTACCCTACTCTGTGCTGTTACTGGAACTAGTTTTTGTTTCTGTGAACTCAGTGTGAGTTTTCTCTCAAATTGTTGGAATTGTTTTTCTGTATTTTTCTTATATTTTTCTTAATGGATTTCACCATTTTTTCTTGTAATGGGACTCCCACTCAGGGTTTCCCCTGTGTGAGTGCTGGCAACCTGGACCTTGCCCCTCACAGCTTTGGAATTAATTTTTTAGTTGATTTATCTTCTCCTACATGTGTTAATCAGTCACTGCCTGCGACTTTTTGTCCTTTGTCTTTGGATCCCTTTCTCCTCTACCCTGTGTCACCACCTTCCCCAAAGCCTCAACCAACTGAGGTTGAATGACTTAGATCATCTCTCACGCAGCAAACTGATCAATGTACGTAAGCAAGCCACTGAAGCCTTGCAGAGAGAGAAGCACCTAATTGATTTAATTACCACATTGGAAATTCAACTCAGTAATCTGGCAGTGCCACTGTCTGTGTTTCTGTTGCCACAAAACACTCCTTGTTCAGCACCCCCCTCTAGACATTCCAAATGTGTAACTCATGATGTATTAAAAGAAGCTTTGGATGCTTTCTCTGAGCATCTTTCCAATCAGGTCTCACAAATGATTATGGCACACCTTCCTAGTGCCCATGTCATATCTACAGCTACTCCATTCATGCCACAATTTGTTACTCCAGTCACTTCATTTACAACTGAATGCCCCACCTTTACACAATCTGCTATTCCCCACATTTCTACTTTGGCCACTGTCACCACCCCAGTTCCATATGTTCCAAGTGTGACCATTTTGCCTCCCACACTAGTCAACACTTGTGTCACTCCTACAGTTTCAATTTCAACTTTGCCCCTGCTACTGAGTAGTTATGATGTATCTGCAACAATGAGTGGGCCATGGTTTACCAAGTTGATTTTGCCTACAACTACTGTTGGAAATGAAACCACCAATTTATTTAATTGCCATTCCATACTACCTAATTTTACTGGAAAGATTGATGAAATATCACAGTCCTTTGAAGAGCCACTCAAGATGCTGCTGTTGAACAATTTCCTATTTACTTACAAGGTCTTGCATATAACCAATATATGATGCTTGATCAAGACATCAAGACAAACTATCAACTTCTAATCAGTTATTTTGAGGACCACAACAAAGCTCCTCACATAAAACATCACGCTGGGTTGTGATCTCTCATTTAAGAAGGGCGACAACATCCATACTTACATCACACAAGTGGAAAGATTGTTTTGCTCAAAGCATGATCTTTTCTCATATATCTGTTGGGGCTTTCTGCCAAACATTCACATTCACCTTGAACTCAAGTGTGATCCTGAAGATGATCTCAACCTGATTATTCACAAAACCATTAGCATTGCATACATGTTTCATAACACCACACACTTAGACAATGATCCTGGAGAACTTAAAACAGGTTCCTCAACTCAGAGATCTCTTGCTACATTGAGCACTACTGCTCCCAAGCCAAAGACAGAGCTTGAACAAACTTTGCTATCATTGTGGTCAGAAAGGCCACACCAAGCCTGAATGCCATGCTGTAATTTGCTTAGTTGCCAATGGTGATGGCTTTGTCATTGATAAGCCTGAGACTGAAGAGTGTTCTCCTGATCTGCCTGTCAGATATGTCAATCTGTCAAACTAGTTGAAGTGCCACCTCCTATAAAATGTGCACATGATGTTCTGGTTATTACCTCACTACTGCATACTAATGTTATCCCTGTGGATATAAATGGAACTCTTGTTAATGTTACTATTGACACTGGGGCCTCAGCCTCCATCATCAGTGACACTTGTTTCTCTAAATTATGTTTATCAAGGGACAACTTAATTCAGCCCACCACACGCCTGTTAGATTCTTCCAGGAACTCACTGTCTCTAAAGGGTAGAGTACTGAATCTGGAACTATGTAATCAGCAGGAATTATTTTCTATAGATTTGATAATCATAGATACTTGCAACCAGCCACTGCTGTATGATATAATCCTAGGCAATGATTTTTTTGAACAGAAATCTTGCATTATTGACTATGGAAGTAACACAATTTCCATCCGTGAAAATGAGCACAGGCAGGAACTTACCACTGTTCCCAAGCAGGACATCTTGCTAAATTTTTCAGAGTTAGTAATCATTGAGCCTCAACACTGGTGATGTGTCACAGTCACAATAGACTCTGATTATACAGGTGATGTCATGGTTTCTGGGTACAAAGGGAAGCATTTTACTGGAGTTAACTTTTCTCCAGATCTTTGTCACATCTTGAATGGCAAAACATATGTCACTGGATGGTCACAACTCCAATCCATCTAGAGTTAAAAGCTGCTGCTTGTCTGCCCATTCTAATGGCAATGCACAATTTGGTGGAACTGAGCAAGAGCATCTGGATTCCTCATGTCAGTGAGAGGACACACCCTCACCTCAGTCCTCAAGAATGTGAATCACTCTCTCATTTGCTTCAAAAACACCACGAAGTTTTTACTTACAGCTTGATCAGCATTGGTCAGGCCATTGGCAAACAGTATGCAATTCTAACCAAGCATGCATGCCCCATTTACCTTCCAGTTAGGAGAGTGCTGGAAAACCTCCTAGAAGATTATGAAAGAATCTTAAGTGATCTTATAGAAAGTGGCATAATCCAGGGCAGCAATAGTCCTTATAAAGTGCCCACCATTTTCATTAAGCAGGGTGATAAGTACTGCCTCTGTGTGGACTTTCAGAAGTTAAATGATGTCATGGTAAAGGACGCATATCTGCTTCCTCATATTGAAGATCTTTTATATGACACCAGTTGATACAAACTGTTCACTTGCCTTGATTTATATAAAGCATATTGGCAGGTGCCCATGAAGCCTGCCAACATTCCAAAGACTGCCTTAACCACTCTGTAAGCCTCTTCAAGTGGAAATATATGGCTTTTGGGCTCTGCAATGCCCCTGTGACCTTCCAATGCTATGTCACCCATGTGCTTAGGAATGGCACCAACATATTAGAGCCAGGAATCACTGCCTACATGGACAATATCCTTGTTGTTGGTAATACATTTCCTGAACATTTAGAAAGGCTTGGCAGAACCCTCAATATTCTGTTCAAATCAGGCCTCTGTGTTAACAGAAACAAGTGTTTTCTTCTGTAGCCATGCATCAGCTTTCTTGGAAGAGTTATTGAACTGGGTTTATCTCTATTAAAAATGATGCTAAAGACTATTTAGAAAAGATTGACACTCCACAGTCTCATAAGGGTGTTCAACACCTTATGGGTTTTCTGAACTACTATGGCACCTTTATATTGGAGCTGGCAAATAAAACCAAACATATTTCTAATCTACTACAGCACAGTGTGGAATTCAAATGGACATGGGCAGAGCAAGAGGAGCTTGACACCATCAAGTCAGAACTCAGGAAAATTCCCTGCCTTAATACACCAGACTATTTAAAAGAATTAATTGTCGACTGTGATGCCAGCTCAGTTGGGATTATTGGAGTTCTCAGTCAGCTTAATAACAGCATCAAATGCCTGATCCAGTATTTTAGTTGAAAGCTCAGGAACACTGAGCAGAACTACAGCACTGTGAAATCAGAGATGCTCGAATTGGTGGAAAACTTGAAGAAATTCTGTTTCTTCATCCTCTGCTGTCACTTCTCTGTGTGAACTGACAATTCTGTGCTGGCTTGGTTGAAGAAATTTTCTGGGGACAAGTCCAACATAGTTGCCTGTTGGATTGAGTATTTAAATGATTTTACTTTTACTATTCAGCACCATCTGGGGAGACCTGACATGAATGCGGATTATTGGACCACTCTCCCTAGTTACAAGCATGATCTCAAGAAACCACCAGGAGAGAAGACGCCTTTTGGATTCATTCCTCTCAATGATTATGAGTGCCTTCCCAAGATAAATGCAGACTGCTATGGAAATACCATCCTTCCAATTCTCATTAAGGAAGAAATTACTGAAGCAGAAATTCTACAACATCAACAGCATGATAAGGTGCTAAGCAAGATCCTTGTGAAATTGAAGAATGCCAATTCTATTCTTAGCCCAGTAGCTAATCAATACTTCCAGCAGTACCATTGGAAGCAAACAGATGCTGGCTTACTCTACACCAGGAGTTGGAACAGCAGTTTAACAGTCCCTGAGCATTTCCAGAGGGACTTAGTTCACAAGATCCATGAAAAGGGGCATTTAGGCATTATCCAGACTGAGCACACATTTAATGCAAGGTATATCACAATCAGCATCAGAGCTGCCATTCAGGACGTAATCAACAAGCATACTACTTGCCTACTTCAAGGAGCTGGACATTTTCCAGAACAGTGAGCTGAGCTACACAGCTTTAGCCACAGAACGTACCAACAAAGTAGTTCATATGGACATCAAGAAGCTCTCTCATGATGATGAGGTATACCAGTACCTTCTAGTCCTTACTGATATCTTTACTAAGTATGCCTGACTCTTCCCCCTCAACAGTACCACTCCTGAGGTTATCAGAGAAAAAGAGTGGATTCTTATGCTTAGGCCTATGGAGTGCCTAATCTCTGATTTTGGTCATGAATTCAATAACCATCTCATTGAGACCCTTACTAAAGAACTTGAAATCCTTTATGAATTTACTACAGCATATCACCCACAGTCAAACAGTGTTGTGGAAAGACTCAACTGCGCAGTTATTAAGTTAATACAAGTCACCCTTGCCTGGGCAGTAGGTCGGAATTGGAAACAAGTTATTGAGGCAGTGGAATATTTGTATAATACTGCAGTTTATTCCACAACAAAGGTCAGCCCTTTTAAGGCAATGTTTGGTCATGAAGCAAGTAAACCTCTTTCTATTATGTTTCCTGATTACAATGGAAAATTTTGTAAATTGCATGTTGCATGAACTTCAAGAAGTGCATCTTATGATCTGAAGGAATACAAATCAATCTGTTATCTGTCAATGATGGAACTTTAATTGTAAATTATATGGCAAGCCTCAAAAACAGGGTGACAAACTCTTTGCCTATTTTCCTCGCCAAATTACTGAAGCTAACCAGGTGCAAAAGCTTGCCACTAATTAGCAAGGTCTGTTTACTATAACTAAAGTATTAGATTACCACAAGTACTTATTAAATAATGGGAGAGTCTCCCACTTTCAACAACTTAAGAGAACTGTTAAGGATATTGATAATGTTGCATTTACCCTAATAGTGAATTTTCACTTGTCAACAATGGAGTAAATGAATTTGAGACTTATAATAACCTCACTGAATGTGAGGAAGACCACTTCCCTGAGGTCGAGTACAATAGTAACCTTGGTAATAGTAGCAACATACTGCTACTTGTGTTTGCCTAGATGTAGAGTTAGAGACCAAGAGTATTTAGATCATTTAAATACCCAAGACTGGGAACTTAATTTAATCTCTATGTTTAGTAACCAAATCAAACAGATGAAAAGAACAGAAAACCAACTGCCCACAAGAAAACAAGTGTGGCAAAGACCTAACCCATGATATGAAGAGAGGAGGTGAGATGTAACCCCACACTGAGCAGATGAGAGCACATCCCAGAAGTGAGGGAGGACGCACTCAGAGTACTCTGAAAGCAGACAGTGCCATTAATTGGGGAGACAAATATGCCCTTGGGAGTGTGATTCCCACAACTACTTGGGGAGACAAACATACCCTTGGGAACTTGAGGAGTCATGTAAGTTAACAGTGCCTTTTGCTAACATTTGTGCTAATACCCAACTGTCTCAAAGTGACTCAAAAACCCCCTCTAGCCCCAGTCCTTTGTCACAGGCATCCACTAGTATCAGATCAAAGAAGACAGAAGAGAGACAAAGAAAGACTTCTAAGGTGGGATATGAGATTTTACACCCCTATTTTATAGCCACCCCTAAAGCTGTTAGTTTTGTCTGAAGAGATGAAGAATAATCTGTTCTGCATACCTCCACCATCCTGGTGAGTAAAGAAAGGGCGTAAAAAGGTGTTGGTCTATCTCTCCCATAAAATCAACTATGTCTCCACTGCTGCTGAGATCTCTAAAGCCATGCAGACTAAGGAATACAAGGAAACAAGGGTCACTTTAATCAAAGGCGTTAATCTTGAGGGTGTCTTTATTGATGGGAAATTACCTATCAAGGATATCTTTCAGAAATGGCAACCAATATCTACCCAATTACAGAAAATTCACAACAAGATCACAACTTTAGATCCACGAGTCCTCATTCTATTCCAAGCATCAGGTGACCTAATATGGATGAACAACTTTGAGACTCTAACACATTACTACAATGTTACAAAGCAGATTGAAATCATCACTATGTTGTGAGCCAAAGTCACTGATCCAGAGGAGATGACACTCCAGCAAGTAAATGAGTATTGCTCTTTGTTCATGGATCATGCTACTCACAAGGGATCACTAAGGGAAGTGTTCACACATTTTTACCCAAACACCCAGATCAGTGCTGAAGATGCCAATATGTCTGACACTGATGTGCTCATGATGCTAATGATCACTCTGAAGGGTCTTTGACTTCATGAATGCTTCTATGATACTTTTACACTGAGAATCAATAACTTATGATGAAACTGCCTGATTAGCTCCCACCTACCAGAGATTGAGTTTTTCTGCCTATGAAACAAAGCAGTCACACAAAGGGAGACACTGATGCAGATTACCTGGCAACCCAGATATGCCAAAGTCTTATCATAGGATGATAGTTTAGTAGTCAAGATGTTGGAAGAAACACAGAAGCTATTGTCAGGTCCTATGGTCCAGCTCCTACCACAAATTTAACCATGCAATGGGAGGGCATGTAGAGTCACTCAGGGTCCCTATTTTGATTTTATTGTTTTCATTATTTTGGCACTCAAAATTTAGAGTTACAATACAGTAATGTCATGATTTGTTGCTTTAAATTTATATCAATTTCTTTTAAATCAATTTGTATATTTTTGAGTGCAGTTTTTTCAATCAAATTATTATTTGTCCCCTTGATCCAAACCTATGTGTTATTACTTGTTTAATTTTGTGAGGGAACTTATGTGCAAGTTGTAAACATATAGCATGTAATAATCTATGAAAATTGTAATAAAAACTTAAGGAATTTGTAGTGAACACACAATATAATTTGTCTTAATCAAATCATGTTTGATCTTCTCTAATTTATTTATATGCTAACCCCTTTTACATTTTGTCATGGTTTTTAGTTTATTAATTTCTGCTAAGATCCAGTGACAATTTGGGAGGAACTGCACTGGGTCAGGGGCAAAAAATAGCTCTGTAATGGTGACAGCCCAAAATGTGGTCACTTTAGGTTATGGCTACATGTAAGTGTAGGGAATAAGAACTTTTAATTCAATCATTTCATTTTGTACATGAACTTAATAATAACATACTGCAAATATAATATGCCACTGGCAAATGTGAATGCCTTTTGTTTTACTTTTATTTAACATAAGCTGAGATAATAGAACTCTGAGATAAATTGTTTATTTGAGCTAGAAATTAATACTTGAGATACACAAATAGCACCTTGGTGAGTAAGGATGGCTTCATGGATATAGCTGGCGCATGATGCCATGTGAAGGTCACTCCGCTGGAAGTCTGTTCTCTATGGATAGTCTGTTATTTCTTTAAGTGAAACAGTGAACCACCAATGCTTTTCTTTTGCTAGAATGTTGGTCACTCTCTTCAGTGGTAGCCTCTGCAACCTCTGATTTAACCTTTGAGTTTCTCAGTTCCACTGAAGTAGCCAGAGCGCAACTGTGTTTCTACAAGAACTTTACTAAATTTGAGCTACAAAACACTTCTATCCATTAAGCTTTTTTCATCTAGCATTAATGCCAATTAACATGAAGTCTAATAATTATTTTCTGCTGTGGTGTCTGCTCCACACACAAAATACAATGTAGATGCTTTTTTGCTTTCAGAAATCAACAAATTTTAAGTTTCAGGTTTTAAGATCATCAGTTTTTACTGATAAATGCAACCATTTGATTGTTTGATTGTTCAATTCAGCAATAGAATTCATTTTAATTTTAATCAATAGCAGCTACAAGAGTCATACTTGGGCCTATAACCTATTAAACAAGAATGTTATACAATGAATAAAATGTTAGTAAGACAGTTTGATATGTCACTAATGTCTATGTAAACAAGTAGATAGTGTTACTGTAGTTCAATTAATTTAAATAAAGGTCTACAAACAAATACAATTGAGGTTTTAAAATTGTTCCTCAAATGAAAAATTCAGATAGTTTCTAAATGTGAATAATAATTATCTAAGTACTCAAATATTAGGCATTACTTATTCAAATTTAAAGATACCTTTTCTAGATTTTGAGTAGTAAATATTAATCAGAGCATTATAATACAGCTCTTCTCTTTAAATATATATGTAATAACCATTTTATTTCTGAGACATTACTTTCTATAGTAAGGAAATAAATTCTAACTGTAAGCTTATTCACAAATGCAATCAAGTTGCATAAACCTCAAAGAACTATGAAATGCATTAAGAAGTTTTATGAAAAACTAAAAAGTTAATAGAGTAAATTTAAGAACATAATCTAATTTACTTAAGAGTGTGTAATTATGTAAATTATATCTAACTTTTCCTTAACTGTTTTTTTTGCTTTTATTTTTCATGAAAGTTGCTTTTTTGGCTCCTTTCTTGTCTCACAATTCTGATTTGTATTTCAAATTTCAAATTGAAACTAACCTTTATGATTGTGTTTAACAACAACTTAAACTGTAGTAAACAAACCCATCCTTCACTGACAAATTTTGCTTATATGTAAAATGTTTATTGTATCATCATCCCAAAAATAATAGCTGCAACAAATGAAGGATTAACATTGAATGATTATAGTGATTAAAGATAATCAAAAATATGATTGTAAAATTTAGTTAATGATTCTATTCATTTTTTGTAAGATGCAACTAAGCTACAATATTGTTCAAATTAAGAAAAACTTGTTAGCTGATCAAGTAACATTTGACAAATTGCAATGAGTGAAATTACGCTTACATATGAACAGCCATATTGGCAGAAGAATTATTTGAAATTCAAAATCGGCAGGTACTTTAGAAATTTTAAATAAATAGCTTTGAACTAACTAGAAATTTGATGAACAATAAATTCTTCGGAGTTTATTTTATTTTCATTCTACATTTATCTGGTTTGATTACTTAATAAAATGTGCAGCTAGGCAAGTTGTGTCAAGTAGTGGCTGGATCCATCAAGGGATTGATTCCAAGGGTCCTTGTGCCAGTCACGAAACCGCACTTAATTTAACGTTAGGAGTTTTTCGATTCTTGCCTAGTCCTGACATTTATCTATACATGTAATAAATACTTAAAGCTTGAAAACACTGGATAGTTGAACCCTAGGGATATATAGATTATTTTTAATAGTAGGAGACTTGACTATAATCGACCGAATAAATGACCTTACATGTAACATTATTAAATGTAAGTATAGGAAACTGCAATTTTATTAATTAAATTACAAGGCCAGTAGTTTTATGGTAATGCTAATTGAATATTATTTAAATGCAGTTAGTGTCAATGCCCGGTTGCTTTACTTGAACAAATCAACAAACACTTTAACAAATTGAGTTTAAGTCAGTTACAACTTGACATGAGTGCACGCACTGAGCTAAAGTAAGGCATACATTATTAGTCCTCTTTGAGCTGAGATGTTGCAGTGAATTCAGTCATCGTTCATGAAGGAGAGGAAATGTGTTGTGGAGATCGGCGTCGGGCAGTAGCCCACAGAAGAACTAAAGAGGAAACGTCACACGGCTCCATCACCTAAACAGTGATAGTTATTATTTGATTAACTTAACTAGTTAATTAAAAAGGAAAAGTTTGGCGGTTCAATAATTTAGTAATCCTCAACCCGCCATTTACTGAGTGATAGTTATCAACAATAATACATGGTGCAAATAGGCCAGGTGGAGGATGTTACATGGGGACTGTGACAACTAAGAACAAAGTCAAAAGAGAGGAAACAATACAGTGAAGTTGACTAAAAATAATGAGAAGCAATTTCACCCTCAATGTTTTTTCAAATCAGTTAATCAGTAAACACTTGCTTTTAGAATTTTGTATTTTAATTTATAAATCTTATTGAACACAATTCATCACTTAAGTTGCTTAGTTGTTTTTAATCATCTTGTAGCATCTACTACTAGGCTTGACATCCATTTACTCAAATCTATCTATTTGAACAAGGGGTTATTTAGCAGGTAAAGATCTAGTGGTCTTTCACTGCTTTGCTTTCTTGTTAACCATTTCTATTAACTGTTATTAATATATAAGTTAGCCATCACTATTTAGGTGAACTAGCCTCACAGCATCTCCAACTGGGAATTCACCTGATACTGTTCTTCTGCACCAGCAACAGCTTCAGCAATCTTTTTCTATTGAAGTGTATCCAGCACTCAGCTCAATTGATTGACTTAAGTGTACCCCTTAACAAGATATTTACTAAAGACAAGGCACAACTTGACTTAAACTTGTTTTGTAAAGTGTACTAATATACTGCAATTGGGCTCAATACTAGCTGCTTAATCAAATAATGTATGAATAGCCATTACCAAAAACTATTGGCTCATAGATAATTAACTAAACAAGTATCAAATTCCTATCCTATATGTAATATGATTAATATCATAAACAGTTTCATTATCATTCACTTTATCATCAATAATTTAGATCTAGAAAAAGTAATATTATAAAATTCTATGTTTGGATGACTATCCTTATATTGAATTCATTATTAACATACATGTATGAAGAAAATGGTAAGCAGAAAACTCCTATTCATATACTGAACTTAAGTGTTGTTCCATGGTCAGAGGAGTAGAACCTAGAATTGTTCCTGTCATGGGATCCTGACCACTACTAGAAATGAACTGCTTAGCTAGACAATTAAATTAATTAATCAAACCACTATCAATGTAAAGATAAGAGTTCTGAAGAATTTACTTCAACAATTTCTACAATGGTATCACTCTATTTATATTAAAATTCTGCAAGTACCAGTTGATTTGAATTTAAAGTTGTTGTCTGCCAAAATTGGCTAAAATTAACAAGAAGTGATTTTGCCCACTACAATTTGTCAAATTACTATTATTGACAAGCATTAATTTCTAACATTTACATGTGATAAATCTTAGTTGCAAAATACATCAAATTAATTGCTAAATAAATTTTTATTATATTTTTCTTAAATTTTCTTTTACTGATTTCTTTAGCAGCTTATTTGATGAATTATGCTATGCACCCTCCTCAGCCAAAGCATAATGCTGCTAAAGAAGAAAGAAGATCAGATGATTAGTCAAAACTAAGATTGAATTATGATTATTGATTAAAAAACAATTTAATTTCAATTATCAGACTATCTTTGTAAATGCAACCAAGTATTAATATAACAAATTAGTACTTGTTGAATTTGACCAAACAAAGGGGGCGAATTCACTTCCATTATTTTTAGCCATTTGAAATCAAGTGTGACATAGATGATCAGTTGGAGAAGATGATCAGGAAAGCTGTAGACATACAGGCAACAATAGAGAACAATGCCTAACATCTATGAGAAAGCAATATGGAACAAGGAGAAACCAGCAGAATGGCAAAACAGCTACAAACCACAAACAGGGAACACCAAAATGTACAATGAAAAGAAGGTAGAGAAATTCATCAATATAAAAAACAAGGATGGGAAATCAAAGAAAGTGAGAGAGAGAGAGACATAAAGTGCTATGCTTGTGGACAGAAAGGGCACAGAAAGGATGAATGTAGAAAGCAAATCAATATGATGTGAAGAGAAGAAATAACAGAACCTGTTGAAGTTTGTGAAATGACAACCAAGACACAAAAAAAAGATTTTGGAGGAGGAAGAATTGTTAACATCAACACAATTAACACTATTACTGAGGACACAGCAACAAATAGATAGGATAAACATAGAGAAATGGGGGCCTCCACACCAGAACACATGATGGAATGGATCAACACAGATGACGAGAGATTCTTGGTTGAAATAAAAATAACTAAGGAGAAAGAAGAAATCTGCTCCAGGAATTATCAGTACATAAAGGAAGAGCAAACAGTAGCATTGATGAAATTAATGTTCACAGAGGCATTCACAAAAACTGAACTAGAAGAGATGTTAAAACCATGCAATCAGTTATTGGTGGACATAGAATGCATTATGTCAAAATTGGAAGTGGATGATAAAATCCAGGTGAGAATGAGCAGGAGAGGCTTAACGCAAATCTTCTGGGAAACATTAAAGGAAAGCAAGATGAATTACCCAGCTATGATTGGACTGGCAACAGCACCAACAATGTCAGAAGATTATAGAAAGATAGAGCAACAAATAAGAATGAAAATTCTCCCATGATGGAGAATACCAAAAATGTAAAGATTGCCAAAACTTTCTTACACAAATATAAGACTTACATGAATATGAAAGATGGAGCAAAAGTGATAGTTGAAAGAGATGACTACAAAAAGATGAAGGAAATATTGCTAAAAAATGATAACAAGGAGAGGGTATATGTTGAGGGAGTGATAACTCCTTATCAGCTATATACTCAAGGAAAACCAATTCATCAAAAGTTAAAAGAACTATGAGAAGAAATAGATAAAGGCGATCATGCTGTTTTCAGGAGTAAATGACGTAGTGTGGTTGGACTTATGGGATAAAGAGTACTGCTTCTATGATGTCACAAAAAGAGTAGAGATAGTGACAATGATAAGACTAAATAAAAATGATCCTACAGCAATAACAGAGGAAGAGGTAAGGGAGAACATAAGCTTCTTCTACAAGGATGTGGCAAATACAAGAAGCCTCAGGAGAGTTTTCACATTCTTTTACCTGAACACAATGATATGTGAAGAGATGGCACACACAAATAGGGCAGACACACAAATGATGTTAATGATAGCAATAAAGGGCATTCATCTATATAGAAAGTTCTATGAGATCTTCTCTAAGAGAAGATCACACAGATCTCAGAAAATATTAAAGAGGCAAAATTCCTATGATACCACAGCACAGTAACAATGGAGAGAGAGGCAGTACAGAAAATTACAAAACAACTGGAATTTGTGACAACAAGCTGGAGTGATCCCTAAGTAGAAATGATAATTAAAAAGGCAGATAAATTAGTCCATGGAGAATGAGCAGTGCTAAAAATAATGCAAGCTGAGGAGGGAGTGTAACATAATCCAAAGCATAATGCTGCTAAAGAAGAAAGAAGATCAGATGATTAGTCAAAACTAAGATTGAATTATGATTATTGATTAAAAAACAATTTAAGTTTAATTATCAGATTATCTTTTTAAATGCAACTAAGTATTAATATAGCAAATTAGTACTTGTTGTCAAATTTGTCCAAACAAAGGGGGCGAATTTGCTTCCATTATTATTAGCCATTTTTGGCAGATGATACAAATTTGAATTTTCAATGACAGGTACTTTTTGGAAGTTAACTATAAATATGCAAGAAATCATTTTGGAAATTGTTGAAGTAAATTCTTTGAAAATCTTATCTTTAGATTTTATATTGGTTTGCTTATTTACATAGAATGTCAAGCTAAACGGTGAATGCAGTAGTAGTGGTTTGGGCACATATCAGGAGCAACTCAAGGGTCTTTGATCCAAACCATGAACCTGCATTTATGTTAGGTGTATGACTAGGAGTTTTTCTCCATTTAGCTGGCTATTGATTCCTTCATTTACATGTATCTAATAACTGATATCCGTGAAAGGGCTAGATAGCCTCCTGTAGGTTATACATATTTTATCTATAGACTTAGGTGACATATAATAGACTGATAAATAGACTGAGCATGTATTACTGTTATTTAAATGTAAGGAAGGAAGCTGCAAGTTATTATGTAACTTATTTTAATTAACTTATTTAAACCAATAGTTTTCAGTAATGGCTAAAGTACTAATTATTAAGCAGCTAGTGACATTGCAAGGTTGCAAAGTATTGTGAACACACATTACAAATTGAGTTTAAGTCAGTTACAAATAGCATTGAGAACTGCACTGAGCTAGGATAAGAAACACATAAGAACATTGTTGAGCTGAGGCTTGGAACCACTAAATCAGCAATGGAAGTTCATGTGAATTGATTCAGAGATCAGAGTCAGCCAGAGGCCATAGCCAGATCACAGAGTAGAGCAATGATGGTGGTATACCTAAACAGTATCCAGTTACTTTAGCTAAGTGAAGATTAACTAAACATATATAACATTGGAGCAAAGAGTTAACATAAGCACATCCCTACCCACTTTTTAGTATAGCCTTCTTTTCTGTTGTCACTATGTTATGATATTTCAGAAATTTCACTCCTTTTATATCTTCTGAGATGGGTGTCAGTTCTTGTAGTTCATTCATTTTTTCAGAGAATATTTCATAGAATTTTTTGTATAGATATATTCATTTTAATCTGATCATCAAAGTCATTTGCACATCTGCTCTGCTTGTATACACCATCTCTTCAAGTATCAACATTTGTGTGTAGAATAACATGAATACTTTTCTTAAACTTCTCATATTTGCTACAACTTTATAGAAGAAACTTATATTTTCTTTTACTTCATCTTCCATAATTTCATTTGGATCATTCTTGTTTGTACTCATCATTATAATTATTTCTACACTTTTCATCAAGTTGTGATAGTGGTATTGCTTATCCCATATGTTCATCCAGACTATATCAATTACTCCTGAAAATAGTATCAAGACATTTGTTGTTTGTTTTCTATCTCCTCTCTTAAACTTTTTTAATTGTTCATTAATTGGGCTTCTTTCAGTGTATAATTGGTATGGAGATATCACTCCTTCAATGTATACCCATTAGTAGTATAGATTGGGTTCCATTACATGGATATTTTTGACCTTGGCCCTGGTGGGCATGTCTGTCATGGATATGATGTTGTAGCATAATCCAAAGAAAATGCTGCTAATAAAGAAAGAAGAACAAATGATTAGTATAACGAAGATGGAATTGTGATTATTTAGAAAAACAATTTAATTTCAATTATCAGACTATCTTTGTAAATGCAACCAAGTATTAATATAACAAATTAGTACTTGTTGAATTTGACCAAACAAAGGGGGCGAATTCACTTCCATTATTTTTAGCCATTTGAAATCAAGTGTGACATAGATGATCAGTTGGAGAAGATGATCAGGAAAGCCGTAGACATACAGGCAACAATAGAGAACAATGCCCACATCTATGAGAAAGCAATATGGAACAAGGAGAAACCAGCAGAATGGCAAAACAGAGGCCACAAGTAAACCATTCATGAAGCAGAGCTATTGTAGTATCATCAAAAAAGCAACTAAGCTGAACAACGTCGAATGATTAATATTAATTAAAATTAATTGTAAAAATTTAGTTAAAGATCTTTAGTTATTTTTGTAAGATGCAACTAAGATTTAATATTGTTCAAAATAAGAAAACTTGTTAGCTGATCAAGAAACATTTGACAAATTAAATTGAGCGAAATAACGCTTACGTAGGAACAGCCATATTGGCAGACGAATCATTTGAAATTTAAAATCGGCAGGTACTTTTGTAGAAATTTTATAAATAGCTTTGATTCAACCATAATTTTGATGAACAATAAATTCTTCGGAGTTTATTTAATTTTCATTTCTACTCTTATCTGGTTTGATTATTTAATAAAATGTGCAGCTAGGCAAGTTGTGTCGAGTAGTGGCTGGATTCCATCACGGGATCGATTCTCAGGGTCCTTGTGCCAGTCACGAAACCGCACTTAAGTTACGGTTAGGAGTTTTTTGATTCTCGCCTAGTCTGACTATTGATCACTACATGTATTAAATAATCAATGCTTGAAACGACTGGAAAGTCGACACCTAGGGATATTTATATATTCTTAAATGTAGGAGACTCAACGATAATTGACCTGATAAGTGACCTTACATGTAGTATTAGTAAATGTAGGTATAGGAAACTGCAGTCTTATTACTTAAACAATTAAGCCGATAGTTTTACGGTAATGGCTAACTTTTATATTATGCAGTTAGTGTCAATGCCCGGTTGCTTTATTAAATCAAAACAACAAACACTCTACAAATATTGAGTTTAAGTCAGTTACAACTTTACTTGAGTGCACGCACTAAGCTAACGTAAGGTACACATAACTAATTCCAGTTGAGCTGAGGTGGTGCTGTGGACTCAACCATCGTTGTAGAAGAAGAGGAGCTGTGTTGTGGAGATCGGCTTCGGGCAGTGGCCCACAGAAGAACTGAAGAGGAAACATCTGACCACTTCGTCACCTAAACAGTGATAGTTAATACTCAATTATTTGATTAACATAACTAGTTAATAATAGAGGATAGTCTGATGGTTCAACAATTTGCTAACACCTCACCTGCGAATTACTAAGCACTCATTATCAGTAATCAGACACGGCTAATAAGCTAGGTGGTGAATGTTACATGGCGACAGTGACAACCAAGAACAAAGTCACCAGAGAGGAAACAAGGCAGCAATACTTCTTCAAAGATCTGGAAACTCAAAGGAAAAGTGAAAAAAGAAGCAACGGAGCGGCGAACAGAAATACAAGTCAGCAAAGGCAGAAAACTTCAATCTCAAAAAGTGCAGACTGGATCCCCTGAATCAAAACCAAACCGGACTGCCACTATGACATTAGAAACGATGACAAACAATAAAAGCAAAAGAGGAAGCGCTAAGAAGGCGATACCAAAAACTACTACCCCTATGACGACACACAAACCCCAGAGTCAACAAGACATGAATCTTCTTCCAAACCAGGAACCCCGGAAATAATGGAAATTCTAAGGAAGAATAACGAAATAGAGAAGCTACTATGAGAGGAAATTGGTCTGTTAATGAAAAGAATAGAAGATATTGAGTTAGCAAGTGCGGAAACAATTAGGAATATCCAAATTGACATGGATACCAGATTAATCGAACAGAGCGAAGTGTTCCAAAGTGAAATCAAGTCAATTACAAAACAGCTAACAGAATTGAACAGCAGATTCCTCGAACAAAACCAACTCCTGCAAGACAAAAATAAGATGTTGGAAAGGACAAATCAGCAGCTAATACAGGATAACGATATACAAGCTGCGGAGATACTACAACTCAAAGGTCAAATAACTCGACTTGAGGCAAATAAAGACGAATAATCTGCACATGACTTGATGGAAATAGAAAAAAGGCGATTGGTCGAAGATAAGGACTTGAGACAGGAAGAAATAGCTCAACTAAAGGATAGGGTGAGGCTATTGCAGCTGAACAGAGACGAACCGGAAAAAATACAATCCCACAATTTCCAATTTGTGAGCAGAAAAGAACGGGAGCTACGAACTTCCCCAACCCATGACAACATATCGGAGGACTGATTGGAAGATGAGAACGAAATGGAGAAGAAAAAATTTGTTGAAGAAATCAAAGAAGCAATAACTAGATAATTAACTTTCAACAAATGGTTGGATAACCAAACCTTAGGGATTATATTTATATATTTTCAGATCCAAATTAAGTGACCTATAATCAACTGATAATGACCTTACATGTAGTAATTACAAATGTAAGTTAGGAAGTTGTTTGATATCTGTTAATTTAATAAAGCCAATATATTTCAGTAATGGCTACATGTTATATTGAATGAAGAACTAGTAACAGTTTCCAGTTGCAAACAGATATAACACTTTCACACAATAGAGATTAAGTCGAGTTGTGTCATGCCTTGAGTAAGCACTGAGCTAATGTAGGGTACACATAAGCTATCTTGATTGAGCTGAGAAGTGGCACTCAAGCATTGGAAGGAACAGTGAAATTGGATGTGGAGATCGGCTTCGGGCAGATGCCCACTGAAAGATCAACGCAGAGGTTACTGATTTGGTTTGTCACCTAAAAAGTGAATAGTTATTTGTGGTTACATAATGTAATAGAAGAAACTAAGCAAGCAGTAATAGTTAGTAAATCCTTACCCGCAATAACACAGTCAATGTTACAAGGTAACAATGAGTCAACAGTGATAAAGCCTGGTAGAGGATGTTACAAACCAACAGAAGAAACATTCAATTAAACCACCCACAAAACGACATCATATGCTACGAGTGAAAGTATGAAAGCAACGAACTGTTACCCAAACCAACTACTAACGAGAGGCAGAGAGATACCCTGAACCAAACAAATGCACTTCACAGAGATCCTGGAATCGCAACCCGGAGATGAGAAAGTCACTAATTTGGATCTGAAATAATATTAATATACTACCTAGGTTTTGGTTATCCAACCATTTCACAAACTTAATTATTTTAATACATCTATTAAGTGATTGCTAGTTGGCTAAATGAGAGAGAAACTCCTACACCTAACCTAAATACACTTTCATAGTCTGGCACATAGACCCTAGAATCAATCCTGATGATGGATCCAGACCAATACTAAACACCACTCATTTAGCTTGACATCATATTAAATAATCAAACTGTTATAGTAGAACAAAATAAGAATTCCAACTAAAATTCTTTATCAATTGCTTACAAGTTTTAGTTTCTATTTATAGCAAATATAGAAAAGTACCTGTGGATTTCAAATTTAAAATTCTCCTCTGCCAAGATGTCGAATAAAAATAATGGAAGCAATTTTGCCCCTTGTTTTGCCAAAAAGTATTATTATTGCCCAATACTAATCTAATATTTTTGACACATACTGTTTCTTGGTTGCATAATACAAATGAATCTAAATTAATCTAATTGATATAAATACAATATTTCTAATCATCATTTCTTCGATCTTTTTCTCATCTTTGTTCAACATTTGCAGGTTTTAGATTGATTTGGATGATGCTACAATTGTGACATGATGCAGAAGTGTCACTTGTTGTTTTATTACTTGTTTTTTTCTTTCTCCTTGGCGTGAGCTAGGTGGGATAGTTGTTTCCCTGGCTGTGAATTGACTTCACTACCAACTGATGCATACCTTCACCTCTTATGTATTTTTATGATGTAATTCTGTATTCAGAAGCTGTTACCAAGTTTTGAAGTTATCTTTACTTGTTCATTGTTGCTACTTTGTTGTTGTCTTGTTCTTCTAGAATTTGGATTTATTACTGTGCCCTATACTGTGCTGTCTACTGTAAATGGGTTTTTGTTTCTCCAAATTCAGTCAGAGTTGTCTCTCAATTTGTTGGAATTGTTTCTCAATTTTTCTTGTTGTTTTTCTTGTTTGTGATGGATTTTCCTAGTTTTTCTCATATTGGGACTCCTAATCAGGGTTTCCCCTGTGTGAGTGATGGCAGCCCAGGTGCTGCTACTCACACTGATGGAATTAATTCATTTGTTAGTTTGTTTTCTACTAAGCCTATCACTCAGTCACCAACTGTGACTTTTCACCTTTCACCTTTTGACAAAAGCTTCAACCAACTGAAGTCAAAATGACTCAGAGCTGCCCTTGCACAGCAAACCAATTTGCATCTTATTTTCAAACAATGTATTGATTCTTTACAGATCAAACTGTGTCAGCAAGCTACTGAAGCATATCATAGAGAGAAATGCCTCATCTATTCCATTACTGCATTTGAAGCCTGAATTCAGAGCTTGGCAACACCTTTGCCTGCATTTCTGCTGCCACAGAAAACTGCTTGTTCCATGCCTTCTTCATCTAGACATTCTGAATGTGTAATTCATGATGTCCTAACAGAAGCTTTGGATGCTTTACCCAATGATTTTAGCACACCCTCCTAGTACCCCCACCATATCTACCATTACTCAATTGACGTCCCAATTCATTACTCCAGTCACTTTATTTACAACTGGAAGTCCCACCTTTACACAATCTGCTCTCACCTACATTTTAACTTTGGAAAACATTGCCACTCCAAGTACATACATGCTGAGTGCTACTATTTTACCTCCAGCACCAGTTAATGCTTGTGTCACTCCCTCACTTTCAATTTCAACTTATCTTCCACAGCCAGGTAAAGCTACTGTGTCTGTGACTTTAATTGGGCCACATTTCACTCAATTGATTTTAAGCACAACTGCTGTTGGGAATGAAACCACCAACTTGTTTAACTGACATTCCATACTACCCAAGTTTTTGGAAAAATCAATGAAATATCCCTGTCCTTCCAGGAATGATTCTTTATTTTTCAATTGACTATGAATCAGTATTGAGCCACTCAATATGCCATAGCTCAGTTCCCTACTTACTTACAAGGTCTTGCATATAATCAGTATATGGTGTTAGACAAAGACATTAAAACAAACTATCAACTGTTAATTGTTTTTTTTATGACTACTTAAAAGCTCCACACATAAAGCACCAATAATTTAAAAAGGGTGAGGATGTTTGCACATATATTACTCAAGTGGAGAGATTGTTTTGCTTAAGCAACATCACACCTGAATATTCAAAACATGACTTGTTCTCTTATATTTGTTGGGGCTTTCCATCCAACATCCACAGTTGCATTGAGTTAAAGTGTGACCATGAAGACAAACTCAATGTTATTATTTCAAAGCTTTCAGCATTGTCTACATGCTTCAGAACACCACTCACCTTGATAAGGATGCTGGAGAATTTAAAACAGGTTCTTCAACTCAGAAACCTCTTGTTTCAAAAAGCACTACTGCTCCTAAACTGAAGATAGATCTTGAACAAGCTTGCTGTTACCACTGTGGTCAGAAGGGCCACACTAAACCGCAATGTCATGCTGTGATTTGCATAGTTGCAAAAGGTGATGGTTTTATCATTGATGAATTTGAGGCTGAAGAAGTTTCCCTGATCAGCCACTCAAGTCTACTAACCTTTGAAACTAGTTGGAGCACTGCCTTTTATAAACCAGGCTCACGATGTTTTGGTAATCACCTCACTACTTTGTACTAATGTTATCCCTGTGAATGTAAATAGAACTTTAGTTAATGTAACTATTGACACTGTGGTCTCAGCCTCCCTCATTAGTGATACTTGTTGCAACAAACTATGTTTGTCAAGGGACTAACTAATTGCCATCCACTTCCTGCTTTTACTAGATGTTTCTGGAAATTTGATTTCCTTAAAATGTTTGTTTACTGAACTTAGAGCTACTTATCCACCAAGAGTTTTTGTTGCAACCCCAGTCCGTCTTGAATTGAAAGCCACCACTTGTCTACCAATCTTAATGGCAATTCACGACCTTGTGGAGCCAAGTGCCACTGTCCAGATTCATCCTGTCAACAAAGGGACGCATTGTAGCATAATCCAAAGCATAATGCTGCTAAAGAGGAGAAGATTAGATGATTAGTCAGTGTAATGGATTAAGATCAAATTATTAATTATTGATTATAAAATTAAAGTTAATTATCATCATTATGTTTGTAAAATGCAACTAAGAAACAATATTGCCAATTAGTATTTGTTGACGAATAATTTGGCAAAACAAAGGGGGTGATAATGCTTCCACTATTTTTAGCCGTTTTGGCCAATGAAAAAATTCAAATTTCAAATGACAGGTACTTTTTGAATGGGAACTATAAACGGAGCAGAAATCAATTTAGAAAACTGTTGAAGTAAATTCTTTGGAAATCTTATTCTTAGATTTAATTTAGCTTGCTTATTATAAAGCAATGTCAAGCTAAATAGTAGGTGCATTATTAGTGGCTTAGGCACACAGGTTATTAACAGCCTCAAGAGCCCAAACCAGAAAACTTAGGAGCGACAAACAGAACTATGGTGCTATGAAATCAGAGATGCTGGTGTTAGTAGAAAGCTTGAAGAAATTCTGCTTCTTCATTCTCAGCTGTCTATCTACAGTACTAACCAACAATTCAGCATTAGATGGCTCAAAAAGTTTTCTGGTGACAAGTCTAGCATAGTCAATCATTGGATCAAGTATCTAAACAATTTCACTTTTATGATTCTACACTGTCTGGGGAGACTACATATCAATGTGGACTACTGGACCACTCTCCCCAGTTACAAATGTGATCTCAAAAAAATTCCAGGTAAGAAGATGTCTTTTAGGTTTATCCATCTCAACAAATATGAGCACCTTCATGAGATAAGTGCTGACCATCACTGCTAGGCTATTGTTTTGATTCTTGTTAAGGAGGAGATCACTGATGCTGAAATACTACTACATCAACAGCATGATAAAGTATTATCAGAGATAATTGCCAACTAAATCCTCAGTCCTGTTGCCAACCATTATTTCCGGTGATATGATTGGCAGCAAACAGACACTGGCTTACTTTATGTGGAATAGTCACCTAGCTGTCCCCAAATATTTATGAAGGGACTTGGTCCATAAGATTCATGAGAAAGGCCACTTAGGCATCATCCAAACTGAACAAACATTCAACACAAGATATGTCACCATTGGTATCCAAGCTGCCATTCAGGACGTTATCAACAACTTCCCCTAACAAAGAGCTGAGCTGCACAGCTGTGCCACTGAGCAAATGAACAAAGTCATCCACATGGATTTAGAGAAACTCTCACGTGACGATGAGGGATATCAGTACCTCCTGGTTCTAATCAATCACTTTACAAAATATGCCTGACTAATATCCCTTGACAGTACTGTAGCATCATCCAAAGCAACTAAGCTGCAAACAAAGATTAACGTTGAATGATTAATAATGATTAGAATTATGATTGTAAAATTTAGTTAATTATCTTAGTTATTTTGTAAGATGCAACTAAGTCACAATATTGTTCAAATTAAGAAAAACTTGTTAGCTGATCAAGTAACATTTGACAAAT
This sequence comes from Hofstenia miamia, assembly GCA_900660155.1. Lineage (NCBI taxonomy): Eukaryota > Metazoa > Xenacoelomorpha > Acoela > Hofsteniidae > Hofstenia > Hofstenia miamia. The sequence continues at coordinate 1,180,116 of CABFPE010000148.1, read as the reverse complement.
TGCAATGAGCAAAATTACGCTTACGAAGGAACAGCCATATTGGCAGACAAATTATTTGAAATTCAAAATCGGCAGGTACTTTTGAAATTTTAAATAAATAGCTTTGAACTAACTAGAAATTTGATGAACAATAAATTCTTTGGAGTTTATTTTATTTTCATTCTTCATTTATCTGGTTTGATTATTTAATAAAATGTGCAGCTAGGCAAGTTGTGTCGAGTAGTGGCTGGATTCCATCACGGGATCGATTCGAAGGGTCCTTGTGCCAGTCACGAAACCGCACTTATGTTACGGTTAGGAGTTTTTCGATTCTTGCCTAGTCTGACTATCGATCTATACATGTATGAAATAATTAATGCTTGAAACGACTGGATAGTCGAACCCTAGGAATATATATTCTTAATAGTAGGAGACTTGACTATAATCGACCTAATAAATGACCTTACATGTATTATTATTAAATGTAAGTATAGGAAACTGCAATCTATTACTTAAATTACTAAGCCAATAGTTTTACGGTAATGGCTATTTTAATATTATGTAAATGCAGTTAGTGTCAATGCCCGGTTGCTTTACTTAATCAAAACAACAAACACTTTACAAAATTGAGTTTAAGTCAGTTACAACTTGACTTGAGTGCACACACTGAGTTAAGGTAAGGTACACATAATTAGTCCCAGTTGAGCTGAGATGGTGCAGTGGATTCAATCAGTGTTCATGAAGGAGAGGAATTGTCTTGTGGAGATCAGCTTCGGGCAGTAGCCCACAGAAGAACTGAAGAGGAAACGTCACCCGTCTCCGTCACCTAAACAGTGATAGTCAATACTCAATTAACTTAACTAGTTAACAAGAAAGAGGAAAAGTTTGGCGGTTCAATAACTTAGTAACTCCTCACCCGCATTCTACCGAGTGATAATTATCAGCAATAATACACGGTGCAAATAGGCCAGGTGGAGGATGTTACATGGCGACTGTGACAACTAAGAACAACGTCAACGGAGAGGAAACAATGCAGTGATACTCTTTCAAAAACTCTGAAACAACTCAAAAGCAAAGTGAAAAGGAAGCAACAGAGCAGTGAAAGGAAATACAAAGTCAGCAAAGGCAGAAAACTTCAATTGCAACAGGTGCAAACTGGACTCTTGAATTGTAACCAAACCGGAAAGCCACTACAACATCAAGAAACAATGACAAACAATAAAAGTAAGAGAGGAAGCACAAAGAACACGATACTGAAAACCACTACCCCTATGGCAACACGATCGTCATCCTATCCAAGGAATTCGGAAGTCAATAAGACAGGAATCCTCTTCTGAACCAGGAACCCCAGAAATTATGGAAATTCTGAGAAAGAATAATGAGACGGAGAAATTACTACGAGAAGAAATTGGTCTGCTAACAAAAAGGATAGAGGACATCGAATTAGCAAGTGCGGAAACAATCAGGAACATCCAAATTGATATGGATACCAGATTAATTGAACAAAGCAAAGTGTTCCAAAACGAGATCAAGGCACTTACGAAACAATTAACGGAATCAAACAGCAGATTTCTGGAACAAAATCAGCTTCTGCAAGATAAGAATAATGTATTAGAAAGAACAAACTGGCAGTTAATACAAGATAATGATATACAAGCTGCAGAGATGTCACAACTTAAAAGTAAAAAATTCCTATCCTATATGTAATATGATTAATATCATAAACAGTTTCATTATCATTCACTTTATCATCAATAATTTAGATCTAGAAAAAGTAATATTATAAAATTCTATGTTTGGATGACTATCCTTATATTGAATTCATTATTAACATACATGTATGAAGAAAATGGTAAGCAGAAAACTCCTATTCATATACTGAACTTAAGTGTTGTTCCATGGTCAGAGGAGTAGAACCTAGAATTGTTCCTGTCATGGGATCCTGACCACTACTAGAAATGAACTGCTTAGCTAGACAATTAAATTAATTAATCAAACCACTATCAATGTAAAGATAAGAGTTCTGAAGAATTTACTTCAACAATTTCTACAATGGTATCACTCTATTTATATTAAAATTCTGCAAGTACCAGTTGATTTGAATTTAAAGTTGTTGTCTGCCAAAATTGGCTAAAATTAACAAGAAGTGATTTTGCCCACTACAATTTGTCAAATTACTATTATTGACAAGCATTAATTTCTAACATTTACATGTGATAAATCTTAGTTGCAAAATACATCAAATTAATTGCTAAATAAATTTTTATTATATTTTTCTTAAATTTTCTTTTACTGATTTCTTTAGCAGCTTATTTGATGAATTATGCTATGCACCCTCCTCAGCCAAAGCATAATGCTGCTAAAGAAGAAAGAAGATCAGATGATTAGTCAAAACTAAGATTGAATTATGATTATTGATTAAAAAACAATTTAAATTTAATTATCAGATTATCTTTGTAAATGCAACCAAGTATTAATATAACAAATTAGTACTTGTTGAATTTGACCAAACAAAGGGGGCGAATTCACTTCCATTATTTTTAGCCATTTGAAATCAAGTGTGACATAGATGATAAGTTGGAGAAGATGATCAGGAAAGCTGTAGACATACAGGCAACAATAGAGAACAATGCCTAACATCTATGAGAAAGCAATATGGAACAAGGAGAAACCAGCAGAATGGCAAAACAGCTACAAACCACAAACAGGGAACACCAAAATGTACAATGAAAAGAAGGTAGAGAAATTCATCAATATAAAAAACAAGGATGGGAAATCAAAGAAAGTGAGAGAGAGAGAGACATAAAGTGCTATGCTTGTGGACAGAAAGGGCACAGAAAGGATGAATGTAGAAAGCAAATCAATATGATGTGAAGAGAAGAAATAACAGAACCTGTTGAAGTTTGTGAAATGACAACCAAGACACAAAAAAAAGATTTTGGAGGAGGAAGAATTGTTAACATCAACACAATTAACACTATTACTGAGGACACAGCAACAAATAGATAGGATAAACATAGAGAAATGGGGGCCTCCACACCAGAACACATGATGGAATGGATCAACACAGATGACGAGAGATTCTTGGTTGAAATAAAAATAACTAAGGAGAAAGAAGAAATCTGCTCCAGGAATTATCAGTACATAAAGGAAGAGCAAACAGTAGCATTGATGAAATTAATGTTCACAGAGGCATTCACAAAAACTGAACTAGAAGAGATGTTAAAACCATGCAATCAGTTATTGGTGGACATAGAATGCATTATGTCAAAATTGGAAGTGGATGATAAAATCCAGGTGAGAATGAGCAGGAGAGGCTTAACGCAAATCTTCTGGGAAACATTAAAGGAAAGCAAGATGAATTACCCAGCTATGATTGGACTGGCAACAGCACCAACAATGTCAGAAGATTATAGAAAGATAGAGCAACAAATAAGAATGAAAATTCTCCCATGATGGAGAATACCAAAAATGTAAAGATTGCCAAAACTTTCTTACACAAATATAAGACTTACATGAATATGAAAGATGGAGCAAAAGTGATAGTTGAAAGAGATGACTACAAAAAGATGAAGGAAATATTGCTAAAAAATGATAACAAGGAGAGGGTATATGTTGAGGGAGTGATAACTCCTTATCAGCTATATACTCAAGGAAAACCAATTCATCAAAAGTTAAAAGAACTATGAGAAGAAATAGATAAAGGCGATCATGCTGTTTTCAGGAGTAAATGACGTAGTGTGGTTGGACTTATGGGATAAAGAGTACTGCTTCTATGATGTCACAAAAAGAGTAGAGATAGTGACAATGATAAGACTAAATAAAAATGATCCTACAGCAATAACAGAGGAAGAGGTAAGGGAGAACATAAGCTTCTTCTACAAGGATGTGGCAAATACAAGAAGCCTCAGGAGAGTTTTCACATTCTTTTACCTGAACACAATGATATGTGAAGAGATGGCACACACAAATAGGGCAGACACACAAATGATGTTAATGATAGCAATAAAGGGCATTCATCTATATAGAAAGTTCTATGAGATCTTCTCTAAGAGAAGATCACACAGATCTCAGAAAATATTAAAGAGGCAAAATTCCTATGATACCACAGCACAGTAACAATGGAGAGAGAGGCAGTACAGAAAATTACAAAACAACTGGAATTTGTGACAACAAGCTGGAGTGATCCCTAAGTAGAAATGATAATTAAAAAGGCAGATAAATTAGTCCATGGAGAATGAGCAGTGCTAAAAATAATGCAAGCTGAGGAGGGAGTGTAACATAATCCAAAGCATAATGCTGCTAAAGAAGAAAGAAGATCAGATGATTAGTCAAAACTAAGTTTGAATTATGATTATTGATTAAAAAACAATTTAAGTTTAATTATCAGATTATCTTTTTAAATGCAACTAAGTATTAATATAGCAAATTAGTACTTGTCATCAAATTTGACCAAACAAAGGAGACGAATTTGCTTCCATTATTATTAGCCATTTTTGGCAGATGATACAAATTTGAATTTTCAATGACAGGTACTTTTTGGAAGTTAACTATAAATATGCAAGAAATCATTTTGGAAATTGTTGAAGTAAATTCTTTGAAAATCTTATCTTTAGATTTTATATTGGTTTGCTTATTTACATAGAATGTCAAGCTAAACGGTGAATGCAGTAGTAGTGGTTTGGGCACATATCAGGAGCAACTCAAGGGTCTTTGATCCAAACCATGAACCTGCATTTATGTTAGGTGTATGACTAGGAGTTTTTCTCCATTTAGCTGGCTATTGATTCCTTCATTTACATGTATCTAATAACTGATATCCGTGAAAGGGCTAGATAGCCTCCTGTAGGTTATACATATTTTATCTATAGACTTAGGTGACATATAATAGACTGATAAATAGACTGAGCATGTATTACTGTTATTTAAATGTAAGGAAGGAAGCTGCAAGTTATTATGTAACTTATTTTAATTAACTTATTTAAACCAATAGTTTTCAGTAATGGCTAAAGTACTAATTATTAAGCAGCTAGTGACATTGCAAGGTTGCAAAGTATTGTGAACACACATTACAAATTGAGTTTAAGTCAGTTACAAATAGCATTGAGAACTGCACTGAGCTAGGATAAGAAACACATAAGAACATTGTTGAGCTGAGGCTTGGAACCACTAAATCAGCAATGGAAGTTCATGTGAATTGATTCAGAGATCAGAGTCAGCCAGAGGCCATAGCCAGATCACAGAGTAGAGCAATGATGGTGGTATACCTAAACAGTATCCAGTTACTTTAGCTAAGTGAAGATTAACTAAACATATATAACATTGGAGCAAAGAGTTAACATAAGCACATCCCTACCCACTTTTTAGTATAGCCTTCTTTTCTGTTGTCACTATGTTATGATATTTCAGAAATTTCACTCCTTTTATATCTTCTGAGATGGGTGTCAGTTCTTGTAGTTCATTCATTTTTTCAGAGAATATTTCATAGAATTTTTTGTATAGATATATTCATTTTAATCTGATCATCAAAGTCATTTGCACATCTGCTCTGCTTGTATACACCATCTCTTCAAGTATCAACATTTGTGTGTAGAATAACATGAATACTTTTCTTAAACTTCTCATATTTGCTACAACTTTATAGAAGAAACTTATATTTTCTTTTACTTCATCTTCCATAATTTCATTTGGATCATTCTTGTTTGTACTCATCATTATAATTATTTCTACACTTTTCATCAAGTTGTGATAGTGGTATTGCTTATCCCATATGTTCATCCAGACTATATCAATTACTCCTGAAAATAGTATCAAGACATTTGTTGTTTGTTTTCTATCTCCTCTCTTAAACTTTTTTAATTGTTCATTAATTGGGCTTCTTTCAGTGTATAATTGGTATGGAGATATCACTCCTTCAATGTATACCCATTAGTAGTATAGATTGGGTTCCATTACATGGATATTTTTGACCTTGGCCCTGGTGGGCATGTCTGTCATGGATATGATGTTGTAGCATAATCCAAAGAAAATGCTGCTAATAAAGAAAGAAGAACAAATGATTAGTATAACGAAGATGGAATTGTGATTATTTAGAAAAACAATTTAATTTCAATTATCAGACTATCTTTGTAAATGCAACCAAGTATTAATATAACAAATTAGTACTTGTTGAATTTGACCAAACAAAGGGGGCGAATTCACTTCCATTATTTTTAGCCATTTGAAATCAAGTGTGACATAGATGATCAGTTGGAGAAGATGATCAGGAAAGCCGTAGACATACAGGCAACAATAGAGAACAATGCCCACATCTATGAGAAAGCAATATGGAACAAGGAGAAACCAGCAGAATGGCAAAACAGAGGCCACAAGTAAACCATTCATGAAGCAGAGCTATTGTAGTATCATCAAAAAAGCAACTAAGCTGAACAACGTCGAATGATTAATATTAATTAAAATTAATTGTAAAAATTTAGTTAAAGATCTTTAGTTATTTTTGTAAGATGCAACTAAGATTTAATATTGTTCAAAATAAGAAAACTTGTTAGCTGATCAAGAAACATTTGACAAATTAAATTGAGCGAAATAACGCTTACGTAGGAACAGCCATATTGGCAGACGAATCATTTGAAATTTAAAATCGGCAGGTACTTTTGTAGAAATTTTATAAATAGCTTTGATTCAACCATAATTTTGATGAACAATAAATTCTTCGGAGTTTATTTAATTTTCATTCTACATTTATCTGGTTTGATTATTTAATAAAATGTGCAGCTAGGCAAGTTGTGTCGAGTAGTGGCTGGATTCCATCACGGGATCGATTCGAAGGGTCTTTGTGCCAGTCACGAAACCGCACTTATGTTACGGTTAGGAGTTTTTCGATTCTTGCCTAGTCTGACTATCGATCTATACATGTACGAAATACTTAATGCTTGAAACGACTGGATAGTCGAACCCTAGGAATATATAGATATTCTTAATAGTAGGAGACTTGACTATAATCGACCTAATAAATGACCTTACATGTATTACTATTAAATGTAAGTATAGGAAACTGCAATATTACTAGTTAAATTACAAAGCCAGTAGTTTTATGGTAATGGCTAATTGAATATTATTTAAATGCAGTTAGTGTCAATGCCCGGTTGCTTTACTTGAACAAATCAACAAACACTTTAACAAATTGAGTTTAAGTCAGTTACAACTTGACATGAGTGCACGCACTGAGCTAAAGTAAGGCACACATAATTAGTTCTATTTGAGCTGAGATGGTGCAGTGGATTCAGTCATCGTTCATGAAGGAGAGGAAACGTGTTGTGGGGATCGGCGTCGGGCAGTAGCCCACAGAAGAACTGAAGAGGAAACGTCACACAGCTCCATCACCTAAGCAGTGATAGTTATTATATGATTAACTTAACTAGTTAACTAACAAGGAAAAGTTTGGCGGTTCAATCATTTAGTAACTCCTCACCCGCCATTTACTGAGTGATAGTTATCAACCATAAGACACGGTGCAAATAGGCCAGGTGGAGGATGTTACAGTAGATCTACTTCTAGTATATTAATCAAATACTAT
>CABFPE010000148.1:1155468-1171561 GCA_900660155.1 Hofstenia miamia | reverse complement strand
ACATGTAAGAAATAATCGATGCCTGAAACGACTGGATAGTCGACACTTAGGGATATTTATATATTCTTAAATGTAGGAGACTCGACTATAATTGACTCGATAAATGACCTCACATGTAATACTATTAAATGTAGGTATAGGAAACTGCAAGTTTGTTATCTGTATAATTAAGCCGATAGTTTTACGGTAATGGCTATGTTAGTTATATTATTACATGCAGTTAGGAGGAGGATGTTACAATAGCTCCTGGAGGTCTTTCAACAATCCAGCCCAAATTGTGGACCCATCAGGTTAGGTATATGGAAATAATAAACCTCTCATTCACAGTTCAACATTTACATGCACTTATACAACCTAACACTGTGATGATATGATGCTGTTGGCTAGCATGAATGTCTGGCAATTACAGACTATTTAATAGTGAGATGAGAGATAACAATGAAAATGAGATCCTTTATTTTTCAATGTGAGATAGAAATTAAAAGTGAGACAAATAGGCTAGCACCAGTCAATAGGTTAAGCACTTTACTTCACTCTGGAGATTTCACTTCAGCTGGAAGCCATACAAATTGGTCATCTTGGATTTTACCTAAAGTAGTTGATTACTTGGATGAATTACCAATGTTACATCTATAAGTTATAAGTTCTATGTTATTCTATTTTCAAGAATCATGGCTGTTTTGTAAACGCTATTCAAACCTTCTGCAGAGTCAATTAGTTTCCTAGTTAAGTTACCCTACCAGCCCATGATTCTACAATAAGTCTCAAGTTCATTTACTCTGTTGTTGACAAGTGAAAATTCACTATTAGGGTTGATGACAACATTACTAATATCCTTAACAGTTCTCTTGAGTTGTTGAAAATGGGCGACTTTCTCATTATTTAATAAATATTTATGATGATCTAATACTTTGGTTATAGTGAGCAGGCCTTGCCAGTTAGTAGCAACCTTCCATACTTGATTAGCATCCGTGATTTGGCAAGAGAAATAGGCAAAGAACTTGTTGCCAAGCTTATGAGGCTCACCATATAATTTACAATTAAAATTCTGCTGTTGGCAGATAAAAGATTGATTAGCATTTCTACAATCAGTTAAGTGTACTTCTTGGAACTCATGTAACATACAATTCACAAAGTTCTCCAACATAGGTTTATTATAATCAGGAAACATAATAGAAAGAAACATATTTGCCTTGCAACTGAAAATAGTCTTAAAAGACCTGACCTTTGTAGTAGAATGCACTGCAGTGTTGTAAAAATATTCTACTGCTTTGATAACATGTTTCCAGTTTTGGCCTGCTGCTCAGGCAAATGCAACTCAAATTAACTTAATGACTCCATTTGACTGTGGGTGATATGTGGTAGTGAACTTGTGGAGTATTTCAGGCTCTTTCATTAAATTCTCCATGAGGTCATTGTCAAATTGAGGACCACAATCAGAAATCAGGCGTTCCATGGGCCCAAACTTAAGGATCCATTCCTTGACTACTTTCTCTCCAATAACCTCAGCAGTAGTGCTGCCAAGGGGGATGAGTCAGGCATACTTAGTAAAATGATCAATAAGTACAAGAAGATACTGATACCCTTCTTCATCATGAGAGAGCTTCTTGATGTCCATGTGCACAACTTTGTGCATTCTGTGGCTCTGCTTTGAAGCTCAGCTCACTGCTCTGGAAAATGTCCAGTCTATTGTATTAAACAGGTAGTGCATTTATTGACTGTGGCTCTAATACTGACTGTGACATACCTAGGGTTAAATGTGTTCTCTGTTTGTATGATGCCTAAGTGGCCCTTTTCATTGATTTTGACTTTGAGCATAAAGCAAGCCTGCCTCTGTCTGTTTCCAGTTGTACCACTGAAAATATCTGTTGGCCACAGGACTGAGGATGTAATTAGTGTTCTTTAATTTTGCTATGATCTTGCTTAGCACTTTATCATGGAGTTGGTGGTGCAAAATCTCTGCTTCTGTGATATCTTCCTTTACAATGATTGGAAGGATCACATTGCTGTGGCAATCTGTGTTGATCTCAGGAAGGCTCTCATAATTGGTGAGAGGGATGAACCCAATTGGTGTCTTCTCTCCTTGTGGTTTCCAGAGATCATGCTCATAGCTAAAGAGAGTGGTCTAATAGTCTGCATTGTTATGAAGTCTCCCTGGGCAGTACTTGATAGAAAACGTAAAATTATTCAAGTATTCAATCCAATGGGCAACAATATTAGACTTGTCCCTGGAAAATTTTTTCAGCCAGTCTAGTGAAGAGTTAAACATTCACACAGTGAAGTGACAACCCAGGATGAAGAAGCAAAATTTTTTTAGACTTTCCACTATTGCCAACATTTCAGATTTTGTAGCCCCATAGTTCTGCTCAGTGTTTTGGAGCTTGTGGCTGAAGTACTGGATCAGGCATTCTCTTCCATTGATGACTTGGCTGAGCATGCCACTATTTGCAACAGAACTGGCATCACAGTCAATAAGGAAATCTTTTGGGTAATTGGGCATGTTCAAACTAGGAATCTTTCTTAGTTCTCATTTGACAGCATCAAGCTCTTCTTGCACTGCCCAAGTCCATTTAAATCTGATCTTGTGCTGTAATAGATTAGAAATACGCTTTGTCTTGTTAGCTAGTTCAGAGATAAAAGTGCTGTAATAATTCAGAAATCCCATAAGGCATTGCACATCCTTATGAGAGTGAGGAGTTTCAATTTTATCTAGATGATCCTTAGTGTTGTTCTTAATGGAAATATGACCAGGTTTGATGATTCTCCCAAGAAAGGTAACATGTGGTTGTAACAGAGAACACTTGTTTCCATTAACTCAGAGACCAGATTCATATAAAAGATTAAGAGTGTGTCCAAACCTTTCCAGATGCTCAGAGAAGTTGTTACCAGTGATGAGAATGTCATCAATGTAGGCTGTTATGCCTGGCTCTAGTACATTACCACCATTTCTGAGCATGCAGGTGACGTAGTGCTCAAAGGTTGCTGGGGCTTTGTAGAGCCTGAAAGCCATGTATTTCCACTCAAAGAGGCCATATTGAGTGATGAAGGCAGTCTTCAAGATATCAGCAGGCTTCATTGGCACTTGCCAATACACTTTGCACAAGTTGAGGCAGCTAAACAACTTATACCAACTTGCATCATAGAGAAGATCCTCAATGCATGGAAGCAGATATGTATCCTTTACTGTAACATCATTAAGTTTCCTGAAGTCCACAAAGAGGCATTACTTGTTGCCTTGTTTAATAAAGGTGGTGGGTGCTGCATAGGGGCTATTGCCCCTATGAGATAAATCAGAATCTTTTTACACTCTTCTCAGAGGTTTTCTGGTACCCTCCTAACAGGCAGGCAAATTGGATGATCATTCTTGGTTACAATAGAGTGTTGTTCACCAATAGCCTGGCCAATGCTGATTGAGACTTAGTTGAAAACCTCATTATGTTGCTGAAGCAGGTGAGAAAGTCACTCATGCTCTTGAGAGCTAAGATGTGAATGAGTCCATTCATTAACAAGAGGGATCTGGACAGGATCACTTGGCTCCACCAGATCATGAATGGCAGTTAGTATCAGTAGACAGGTGGCAGCCTGGAATTCCAGATGAACTGTTGTTGCAATAATTTTCAGTTGGGAAGGGTCTATCTTGACTAATGAATTAGAACTATTGAGAATAGTAACATACATTCTTCCTTTAGAGATATGGCAAAAATCAGGGGAAACATTGACTCTAGAGAAACATATCACCAGTGTATGCAAAGTCAGTAGTGATCTTAACACATCGCCAATAATGAGGCTCAACAATTACACTTTCAGAAAAACTTAACAAGATATCCTGCTCAGGAACAGTAGTAAGTTCCTGCCAGCATTTGCTTTCATAGATGGAGATTGTGTTCTTCCTGTAATCAATAACACATGTGCTCTGCTCAAGAAAGTAATAACCTAGAATTATGTCATACAGGAGCAGTTGTTTGCAGGTATCTATAACAATCAAATCAACAACAAACAGTTTCTGATGAATCCATAGTTCCAGGTTCAGTATGTGACCTTTCAAAGATAATGAGTTCCCAGAGGCATACAACATATTTATAGTAGATGAAAGTAAATCATTTTATGACAAACATAGCTTGGAGCAAAAAGAGTTGCTAATGATTGAGGCTGAGGCCCTGGTATCAATAGTGACATTAATCAGAGATCCATTTATATCTACATGAATAACATTAGTATGCAACAGCAAAGTGATCACCACAATGTTGTGTGCATGTTTTCTAGGAGGCAGCACTCCAACTAGTTTAACTGATCAGCAGAGCTATCAGGTGAATCAGGAGGACACTCTCCATTTCCAGGCTCATCAATGATGAAGCCTTCACCATTGGCCACTAGACAATTGGCATTGAGACTTTGTATGGTGTTTCTGGCTGTAATGGAAACAATGAGTCTGTTCAAGTTCTATCTTCACTGTGGAAACAACAGTGTTCAAGGAAGTAGGGGGCTTCTGTGATGAAGAAGAACCTGCTTTAAGATCTCTGGCATCCTTGTTAATGCATGTTGTATTGTGAAGCATGTACACAATACTAATACCTTTGCAAATTATCAGGTTGAGATCATCTTCAGGATCACACTTGAGCTCAAATCAACTATGAATGTTGGGCAGAAAGCCCCAACAAATGTACAAAAAGAGATTGTGCTTTGAATATTCGGGGGTGACCTTGCCTTTCCACCTGTATGATGTAAGTGTGCACATCATCACCTTTCTTAAATGGGAGATCACATAATAGCATTTTGTATTGATACTTAATGTGAGGTGCCTTTTAATGGTCCTCAAAATAACTGATGAGAAGTTTGTAATTAGTCTTCACACCCTGATCCAACATCATGGATTGGTTGTATGTGAGAACTTGAAGGTAGGTAAGGAATTGAGTGATGGCAGCATCCTGAGTGGCTTTGTACTGCTGAATGGTTAATTCAAAGAGGAAAAACCACTCTTTGAAAGACTGTGAAACTTCATTGATATTTCCTGTGAACTTAGGCAATATAGAATGATGATTAAATAAGTTAGCAGTTTCTTTTCCAACAGCTGTTGTAGGTAGGATCAATTGGGTAAAATGTGGTCCATTCTTCAGAGTGGACGTAGAAAGATTACATGACTGGGGTGGAGCAATTGGAGTTACAACCATTGGAGTAACACAAGTATTCACAGGTGGAGGAGGTGAAATGGTTACACTCAGCACATATGGAACTGGAGCAGCAAGTGTGGTTAATTTTGAAACTTGAGTCAAAGCTGACTGTGTAAAGGTAGAGTCTCCAGTTGTGAAGGAAGTGAAAGGGGTAATGAATTGAGGCATCAATGGTGTAGAGGTGGAGACAATAGGGTTGCTTGAAAGGTGAGCAGAAATCATTTCCAAAATTTGTTCAGAAAGGCATTTGGAAAAAGTGTTCAAAACAACTTGTAGAAAGCTGGGAGTTACATACTCAGAAAATCGAGACTGAGAGAGTGAAGAATGAAGTGGGCTATTCTGCCTCAGCAGGGATGTAGGCAGAGGAGTTGCCAAAGTTTGGACTTGAAGTGCCAAAGCGTGGATTGAGTCAATGAAATGTCTCTCCCTCAATTGAGCATCATGAGCCTGTTCTTGCATCTCTGCTTGAAGCAAATCTAGGCATTGCTCACAAGCAAGAAGTCAACTGGTTTGTTCAGCTAGGGCAGCTCAGAGCTGATTGATCTTGGTGCTTTGAGGCTTGGGTGTGATGAGCAAAGTTTTGGCTGCTAGTGCTCACACTGGGAAAACCCTTATTGGGAGTCCCATTATGAGACAAAATACTAAATTCCATTCAGAAAAACAAGAAAATTCAGAAAAACAATTCCAATAAATCAAGAGAAACTCCAACAGGGTTCAGAGAAACAAAAGCTAATAACAGTAGACAGCACAGTGTAGGGTACAGTAATAAATCCAAATTCTAGAAGAATAAGACAACAACAAAGTAACAACCAAAATGAGTATAAACAACATCAAAGCTCAGCAACAGCTTCAAAGCCCAGAACTGCAGCATAAAAATAACATAAGAGGTAAAGTTATGCATTGATCAGTAGTGAAGTCAATTCATGGCCAGCTGGCTCACACCAAAGAGAAAGAACAAAACCAAATATGATATAGAAACAATAACAGCTCAGCACTATGTTACAATCACCAGGCAAAAAATCAGATGACCTCTTTGGTAACTTTAACAGAGTAGAGTAGAGAGTTAAACTGACACCCCAATTTGTCCAGCATCACATCAGGGTCACCATGTAGAATTGTAGAAGAGCTCTAGCTAATCAGGAAATACTGGGAAACTCAAGAGTTAGGATCAAAGGTTGAAAAGTTTACCATAGCAGAGAATGACCCACAAACCAAAAGAAGAAAGAAACATTGGTGGTTCACCAATTTGCATAATAAACACAGAGCTTCCATAGAGAAATCCAGCAGTGACCAATTCACATGGCATCATGCTGAAGCTATATCCATGAAGCCATCCTTACTCACCAAGGTGCTAATTGTTTGTCTCAAGTTGTAATTTCTAGCTCAATAAACAATTTATCTCAGAGTTCTATTATCTCAGCTCATGTAAATAAATAAAAAACAAAAGGCACATAATTACTGTGCATTCATGTTTGCCAATAGCATAGTATATTTGCAGTGTGTTTATATTATGTGCATGTACAAATTGATCAAATAAAAGTTGTTATCCCCTACATGTAATCATAACCTAAAGCAACCACAATTTGGGCTGTCACCATTAAAGAGCTATTTGGCACCCCAGACCCAGTGCATCTTCCTCTCAAATTGTTGCCAGATCTTAAGCAATAGTTATCATAACCAAATCTTTGATGAGAAATCTAAAAGATCAAACACAGTTGAAGGAGGACAAATTTATTGTGCACTTTACTACAGTTGTCTCAGATATTTATTACAAATAAGTAAATTATTACCTAGATACTGTTTACAGTTTCAAACACAATTTCTCTTGCAAAGTTAAAATGAGCAATTACACATACTTTAAACTGAGGGGAAAAATAATATTTCTATTGAATAACTACACTTAAAAATGTGAACAAATTGAATTAAAGAAATTGATACAAATTGATAGCTCCTAATCATCAAATAAGGACGTCAAAAAGACATAACACTATTTTCAGAGTACCAAATAATAAAATCAAAAAATAGGGCCCTGAGTGATTCCACACTATCAGCCTCATTTGATGATCAAAGAGTGTGAATGCATAGGCACCTCTTCTAAGAATGCATGTCTAATAATTTTCTATTTCTATTTAGAATGGTACTTAATTTTTTAGTTGTAAACTTATTATATATTTTATTAATACATATCACAGATAATATGGCAAAAAAGTATTTGGCTGAAAGTTAATTACTTGAATTTTGAGAGAAGTAAGCCATTGGACTAATTTGAATTTACAATTAATTGCTTTATTGACCAGAAAATAATTGGTAAATCTGTAAGTCATTTTTATGTACCTGTAAATATTTATTGAAAGCTAACCAAAACAGATTCATTAGCAATAAATTTTTAGAGGAGTGCTTATGTCTAATTAAATGCATTGATATTGTCCTGCAAAAGTTCCCTCTCCTTTGGTGAGATAAGTAATTAAGTGTTAACCATTGCAAACCAATAAAGGAGAGCAAATATATATTTTATTAACTGCAATTACATACACTGAACAAAAATAATAATGTCTCACAATTCTTTGTATGTCCCACTTTGGTAAGA
This sequence comes from Hofstenia miamia, assembly GCA_900660155.1. Classification (NCBI taxonomy): domain Eukaryota; kingdom Metazoa; phylum Xenacoelomorpha; order Acoela; family Hofsteniidae; genus Hofstenia; species Hofstenia miamia. The sequence continues at coordinate 1,163,806 of CABFPE010000148.1, read as the reverse complement.
TGCTGTTTATGTCAGCAACCCCTTTGTGATAGTGAGACATGGATCTAGGCAGTTGCAGCCACTCATTTGTGAACCAGTAACATACAAAGAAATATATATATAGAATATTCCTATTACTGATAAAATTTATGCATTGAAACAAGTTCTGTCAAAGACAGCTGCTTAGGATGAATTGAGCAAAAATCATTGATGGTTAAAGATTTCACAATATAAACAAATTGCATGGTTATTTGCCTTCTACCTAAGTATGTCAGTGTATGATCTTACCACCATCAGAAATGATCTTACAGCAGTAATAAATATCTAAATTCAGGTTAATTGGGACACTGTAAGATGGGTAAAATACTAATTTTATGAGATAAGCAATAAATTAACACTAAACTTCTTTCCATATTTTCAAAGATTTAAGTTAAGCCCCAAAAATGATTTTAATATTTCAATGTATGATAATGTTTACCACATTTATAATGCTTTTTGAGAAATGCTATTGACTAAGAGTAATTTTAATCTGATTCCCATAGCTACATCTATTTCTGATGGCTGTAAAATAATGCTTTGACAAACTTAAGTATGAAATTGTTACTTTAAACCAAATAATTCATAAAATAATTTACCTCCAACTGAACTGAGTGAAAAAAACAAAAATTTTAGAAAACCAAAATGAATCCAAACTAATCCAAAGTATCTCATTCAACCAAAAGAAATGTGATTTGATATTCACAATAGAAATGTTGGCATGCTTTGATATTCAAAGAATATAGTTAAGCAACTAATGCACATTCAATTTTGTGAATAATATTTAACATGAAGGTAATATACCCCTTGTGTGAATGCTATGTAGAGATTAATAGTATGTATGCATATGTTGAGAAAATTGCAATGTTCCATTATTGATAAAAAATAGTTTACAGTTGTAAGTCATTTGATTATGAATGTTCTTGATTTGCATGATGAGAATCCAAGGTTCACAAAATAAGTAAAAGTGGGAAAGCACACATTGCATTGCATTGCAAAAATATTCCAGTTTTATTCAAGCAACTCAGATCTATTCAAATTGCTTGCTTTCTATCTATCAATATTAAAGAATGGCCCTACTAAGCAGTTGTGGCTTCTTTGTATGTTTGCCAACCTGGATTGACCAGTACAATTGCATGGATTGCATGTTCAAGAATTTGATGCTTAATCCTAAATGTTTGCAATTTTTTTCTCTTCATCTGGGTGATCATAGCATGTATCCATTTTGTTAACACACCTTTTTGACTATGGTAAGCTCTCTTCTCTAAAATAAAAAATCAAAAAAATTTTGTTATTCAAAAACAATTTCATGAAATATGCTAATGTAAATTCATCATTATAGAAAATACGGCTTGCAATTACCCTATTTTAGTTACTACGGAGTAGCAAAATTATGTTAACAAAATGTATATAAACAACAATTTTAGGGTTAAAAATATCTGGAAGGCAGGGCCTTTGAGTTGAGTTCAAGTTACTCAGTCCACATTTGAGTTCTTATATTTCAAGTTTGAGCTTAAGTATTTTTTGAAGAAAATTCTGAGTTAAATCATGTTTTTTCTTATTTCAAGTTTTTTAGTGTAAAATATAATTTATTTCATAATAATTCCCAGAGTTGTAAGCTAAAAAATAATTATTTGCAATTTATAAAGAAACTGAAGTTTAAAATAATTCAAATTTTATGCTACTTTTTCAAGAAGATTTTTGATTAAGTTTGGCTTCAAGTATTGATGATTTCTCTTCAGAATTTTTCAGATTAAGTTCTAGGACGTATTTTGAGTTTGAGTTCTTAACATTCTGAGTACTTGAATACCTTTCTGGAAGCTTACTACATGAAATACTTAAATCTTCATATAAGTATCTGACTGGTTCATTTAGTCCTCCATTTTATATTTTCTCAATGAAAAGTAATTTGTAATTTACTACTTATTGTGATCTAGCACCTTTGTGATTGTAAAGGGTCCCTGCCAGTTTGCAACCAACTTCCATACTTGGTTTTGATCAGTGACAGAGCGTGGGAAATATGCAAATACTTTTTCAACACAATAACACAGAGTTTGCTTCAAGCTGGTAAACAATGCATAATTTTCTATCTCTGGATAACATGCACATAATGTAACATCCTCCACCTGGCCTATTTGCGCCGTGTATTATTGCTAATAATTATCACTCAGTAAATTGCGGGTGAGGAGTTACTAAGTTATTGAACTGCCAAACTTTTCCTCTTTGGGTAACTAGTTAAGTTAATCAAATAACTATCACTGTTTAGGTGATAGAGCCATGTGACGTTTCCTCTTCAGTTCTTCTGTGGGCTACTGCCCGACGCTGATCTCCACAACACGTTTCCTCTCCTTCATGAATGATGACTTAATCCACTGCACCATCTCAGCTCAAAAGGAACTAATTATGTATACCTTACCTTAGCTCAGTGCGTGCACTCATGTCAAGTTGTAACTGACTTAAACTCAATTTTTGTAAGGTGTTTGTTGATTTGTTCAAGTAAAGCAACCGGGCATTGACACTAACTGCATTTAAATAATATTCAGGTAGCCATTACCGTAAAACTACTGGCTTTATAATTTAACTAATAAGATTGCAGTTTCCTATACTTACATTTAATAGTAATACATGTGAGGTCATTTATTAGGTCGATTATAGTCGAGTCTCCTACTATTAAGAATATTTATATATTCCTAGGGTTCGACTATCCAGTCGTTTCAAGCATTAAGTATTTCGTACATGTATAGATCGATAGTCAGACTAGGCAAGAATCGAAAAACTCCTAACCGTAACATAAGTGCGGTTTCGTGACTGGCACAAGGACCCTTTGAATCGATCCCGTGATGGAATCCAGCCACTACTCGACACGACTTGCCTAGCTGCACATTTTATTAAATAATCAAACCAGATAAATGTAGAATGAAAATAAAATAAACTCCGAAGAATTTATTGTTCATCAAATTTCTTTCTAATTTCAAAGCTATTTATTTAAAAATTTTAAAGTACCTGCCGATTTTGAATTTCAAATAAATCTTCTGCCAATATGGCTGTTCTTACGTAAGCGTAATTTCGCTTGTTACAATTGGTCAAAAATTACTTAATCGGCTATCATAATTTTCTTAAAGTGTGCAATATTGTGACTTAGTTGCATCTTACAAAATAACTAAGATAATTAACTAAATTTTACAATCATAATTCTGATCATTATTAATCATTCAACGTTAATCTTTGTTTGCAGCTTAGTTGCTTTGGATGATGCTACATAATTTCAAAATAATCATCTGATCTTCTTTCTTTATTAGCAGCATTATTCTTTGGATTATGGGTGGAGAAAAGTGTGACAATGCCTTGTAGAGGATGTACAATAGACTGAGTCTTTGAGACTAAGTCTGTGATTTGAGACATTTTCCATTAAGATAATTCTAGTAAAGGTTATTTAAGACTAGAAGATTTCCAAATCTTTAGCCCATACTATGAAACCACTGCATCATTGTATCTTTATTATGAAAAGCAATTCCATACATATGAAAGTAGCATATTTATGTGTGATTACAATGAATATATTTGACACTATTCTACCCAAAGGAAGAAATTAGGTTCATTTAATAATTTAAAGTGAGAAAATGAAACAGTAAATTATGACTTTTCTTTATCATCTGCTCTTCCTCAAATCAACTTTGAAGATTGCTCACTCCATCTTCATTCTCTATCAACTTCCATATTACTCTAATATTTAAAATGATGTACTTTTTCCTATTAACATTTCTGTTTGATGCATTTAATATGGGGATTATTACCTTTTCTATTTTTTATCAAGCACTCACTTGATGGTATCAACACCCTCTTTATATTTATTCTTTTTGGTTCATACAGCATTATTTCAGCATTTATGGCTCACTGGGCATTGATTGTGTGCAGCCTTCACTGGTATGGTTTCATAGTTGGAGTTTTATGTATTCATCAAGTTCAGATTATATTGTTTTTTCTTCCCCCTGTTCCTCTTTTATTTCAATTTCCTCTTCTTGTAATTGATTGTTCTGATCACATAGTATATTACACACTTATTCTTTGGTAAAAAGCATTGTATTACTTAGTATGGCACTAAATTTTTATATGTGTTGACAACTATCAATGACTGTTTAAATGTTTTGTTTGCTTCTCTGTGCCTGCAAACCATTTTGGGAACCTATTTTATCTGAATCTTTCAACTTCTCTTAGTTTTAGCAATCTTAGTTGATTGTGTAGTAATTCTATTTCTTGTGTTTGCATTTTATTGTCTTTGATGATGTGGTTATTTTCTTTCTCCAATTCTTTGTACATGCTTTCCCATCTTTGATTTTGTTCAATAAATTTTTTATTTGATTCTGCTAACTGTTGTGTTAGTCTTTTTACATCTTGTTGGAACAATTGTCCTTGTTCCTCCAACAGTTGCTCATGTTTTGCTTTTCAGCTCTCTTATTGTTGTTTGCCTTTCTTTATACATTTACTCAAATCTCTCTGTTAAGATTCTTACTTCCTCTTTTAATATTGTTTCCATCTAGTGGCTTTTTTTAGAATGTCATAGATTTTCTTAGGGCTCATTTCAGTAGACATATGAATTGTTTGTAATTCCATTGTAGGGTTTGGACTTACACTGTCTATTGACACAGTTGCTGTTGATGCTGCTGGGGTTGCAGATGGTGGTTTTTGTTGGGATTTTTCAGCACTTCCTTTTTTGGTTCTGCTTGTCATTGTGATGCTTTAACATAGTAGTGGTCTGCTTTTCTGGGTTGGATTTAAGTTGTCCTCCCATTACTTTTAAGTTAGGTTTGACAATCCTTTTTTTGTTTTTCTGTTTATAGATTTTCTCCCATTTTCTCTTTTAGCATTTCAACTAGAGTGCACGTCTTTTGTGTTTTCCATTTTGTCTTTTGTGTTTTTGAAAGCTCTGACATGATTGATCAAATCATATTGTTATTAAGCCAGCCATTCTGGTCACATTCACTTCTTTCATAATTGGTTTAGGTTGGGAGTACTTGGTGGTAGAGGGTTTAGACCCAATGCATATTGATGCAAGAGAAGAGAATTCAAACTTAGTAACTGTTCTATCCTTTGAGGAAACCACAGAATTTGCCAATGTGATTCACAGTGCATGGACTATGTTCTCAGTGTAACCTACTAATTTAGTGCATTGATTACCCTTGTTATTAGCATTGGGCAAATAAAGAATGATAGTGCAACCAGGATGCATTTGCTTGTTATAATTCCTTACATATAATATCCCTTCATTTATAATTGTACATATGAGCCCTAAAGACATGTGAGCAATGAATGCTGCCAGTGGAAAGTAGGAACTGAGTGATGGTCAGTTGTTTGTGGTCATTTAAGATACAGTTTGATAAAGTAACACTATATACAAATAAGTCAATTGGCAGTGATCAGGGCTCTGAGGCACCTCATATGCATAATGAAATTCATTGTTATGACATCTAAATAGGGTTAGTCTACAATGAAGTGGCATTTCATATTAATAAATGGATTGAAGGGAAAGCTACAATGGATAAAAGCCCCTATTTGTAAACCTAACATAAGAGCATGTCAGAAGTCCCAGGTCCCAGCTGCACCACACTTTTGAAAGGCTGGATTATGCAACTGCTCCAAAATAACTTTAGCCAGATCTGGGGACCACATACAGACTATTCTTATGCTCAAATGCGTAGCTTTCCATTAATACAATTAAATAAACTGAAAAAATAAAAGGGTAAATCCAGTAAAATTCATTCATCACAATCACAACTATTACGGCATATTTATATCAAATTTTTTGTAAACAATTAAACAATCAGCATGTACCTGTTTGTTAACTTTTTTTCACAATTTTCCCTCTTTTTCTTTGTCTGCTAATATTACACAGCATCAGCATTAATTAGTGCATGTGAGTTCATCTTTTGATATTTTGCCAAACTATTTTGCCAATGTAATTAATATCAAACTGCACTGTATAAAAATTTTACAAAATAACCAAAGGATAATAATCATGTGTTTACATTTAATAAAATTATTGTACTACTAGTCTTAGTTGTGTAATTATTTTCTCTTTATTTGACCATACATGCAGATTATTCTGAAGAATGTGTTTTTCTGAATTACTAATAAGCAACTAGTAGTGACACTAGCTGCAAGTTGTCTTAAAATAACTTATATTTCTGACATAATTAATAAACTTAACTTTGATGACAGTTGATGTACACATGTAAAAAAATTTCTGTTGCAGCTTCCTAACTTATTTTTAATTATTATAACTATAAAATATGGCCTCATTATCAGTCTTGTTATTGTTAACAATTTAGATCTAATATATAGAGGTTAAGCCCTATGGTGTCTAACTAGCCTATATTAAATTTGTTACTATATGCAAGATGATACTTATTGAAATCTAGCTAAGCTAACTATAGAAAAGCCTTTCAATATCCCTAACTTAAATGCAGATTGTGGTCAGCGGGAAAGAACCTTAGAATTACTCCCATCATGAACTCCTGACTAATACTCTTACCTAGACATTTTAATTAATTAATCAATCTGTAAATGAATTGCAAAATAATAAATTAGTTTCTGGAGAATATAATTCATTACATTTTAACTGGGTTTCATCTATTTATATGTAAATCTAAGCAAGTACCTGCTGCCTTAATTTGCATTCACATAACTCATCTGTAAGTCCTATAAAAATTAATGAGGAGTAGATTGTCCTCTGATTCTTGTCAAATGAGTTTGGCAACAGGCATTTGCTTATATATTAATTTGAAAATACAAAAATCTAAGTAGTTGATCATTCTAAGTCATTTGATTCATATTAATAATTTCTTAATGAACTCATTGTCCAACCTTGGATGTAATCATCAGAATTTTGAAGGGTTATGATACAGCAGATTATTTGTTACCTAATTTAGTGTGGTGCTTATAATATTAATGACACAATTCTAATTAATCTCTTTTGATTTCAAACACTTTACTACACTTTGTGCATTACAAGTAAGAAAGTACCTAACAAATAATGACACTAGCTGCTTTCAAGAAAAATCATAGTTAAATAATATTGCAGCTTCCTAACTAATGTAGCATCTGCTACCAAGCTCTAATGTAAATCAATAATTTCCTTTTGAATATAATTCTTTGTTAATTGCAGCAAGGGGTGTACTACTTCATTCTATTAACAATTTGAGTTAACTTTTATTAACATCCAATGTAGTTGAACACTATTTAGGTGTGAATTGATTGCTGCAGTTTCCCTGATGACTGATCATCTATAGGGCCTCCAGCCAACTCTGATCTCTGAATCCTCCAACACTTAGTTGTCTTCACTGCCAATGGATTGTCTCCAAGTCTCAGCTCAATGAAGTAGCTTTTGTGTTCCCTATCCTAATTCAGTGCATTCCTCAAGGCTGGATATAACTAACTTAAACTCAATTTGTAATGTGTAATTTGTACTTGCAACCTGGAAATGTCACTCCCTGCTTAATAAATATCTGTTTAGCCATTACTGAAAAATACTGGCTTTACATAAGATAAATAATTAAATAGATAATTACATGCAGCTTCCTAACCTACATTTAGTTACTAATACATGCTTGGTCTCATTATCAGTATATTTATATATATATATATATATATATCAATAGTCAGCTAAACAGAGAAAAACTCCTAATCATATCCCTAACCTAAATGCAGTTTCATGGTTTGGATCAAGGACCCTCAAATCACTCCTGATATGTGTCCTCTCCACCAATAAGCATTTACTGTTTAGCTTGACATTGTGTAATAATAAGCAAACCAAAATAAATCTAAAGATTTTCAATAATTTATTTCAACAGTTTCTAAAATGCTTTTTCCTCTATTTATAGTTTCAACTCAAAAAGTACCATTGATTTGAATTTCAAATTATCATCTGCCAAGATGGCTAAAAATTGTGGAAGAGATTGTAGCATCATCCAAAAAAGGCAACTAAAAGCTGAATAACGTCGAATGATTATCAATTGAAATTAATTGTAAAAAATTTAGTTAATGAACTTTAGTTTATTTTTGTAAAATGCAACTAAGATTTAATATTGGTCAAAATAAGAAACTTGTTAGCTGATCAAGAGGTAATTGACAAATTAAATTGAGCAAACTAACGCTTACGTATGAACAGCCATATTGGCAGACGAATCATTTGAATTTTAAAATCGGCAGGTACTTTTTGTAGAAATTTTATAAATAGCTTTGATTCAACCATAATTTTGATGAACAATAAATTCTTCGGAGTTTATTTAATTTTCATTTCTACTTTATCTGGTTTTATTATTTAATT
>CABFPE010000148.1:1135187-1146997 GCA_900660155.1 Hofstenia miamia | reverse complement strand
ACTAACAAGAGATCTATTATTTCCTTATGCGTAACCGTACACATAACTTAAAGAACCACAATTCGGACTGGAAAGATCGAAAGATCCCCAGGAGCAACTTGTCGCCCCGTGCTAGTGAAAGCACTCCCGAATTGTCGCCGATCTTAAGCAATAATTATCATTTAAAATAATAAGTAAATAAAAGATACAATGGTAAGAGCGATAGTTAAGAGTAGACAAAGTCTATTGAGCATTCGCTACAGTGTTCTCAGTTTTTATACAAATGTTTAACGATCACCTGCCTTTGTTTACAATAATCAAATGTCCACGTAATTTAACAGGATCAAATTCTTTCCCCTCGCAAAATTAAATTTGAGCAACAATAAGCACCATTGAGGGGACGTCAAATTAGCAATAGCAACCTGAGATCGAAAATAAACACTGACGTCAGAGTGACGTAGAAATACAAAATAAATGTTTAGAGAATAAAATCACCAAAAGTCCCCGAGCGACTCTACAATAAATGCTAATTTGTTTTCAGCAATCTTAATTACATAAAAAACTAATCAATCTATTTGAATAAATAAATGTATTTCTTTAAACTGTAATTCAATTAGTTTTTTGTAGCTTAGATCATTGAAATACAGAATTGCAAGTAAATAAATGCAAGTACACACATTTGACATATTTTACTGACAAAACTGTTTAGATAGATAGATATATTAAAATTGTGAAAAAACATTCACAAAACAGCAATTACAACTATGAAATGTCAGCTCCTGTATTGTGAGTTTCTTAACAACTGTTGGGGATAAAAACATCCATTTCTCATGATTAACAGTTGTTGGAGATAAATGATCTCACAATCTTCATTCTGCATACTTGGTTCTGTTAAGTTATATATGCAATGGATGAGAAGGTTCTCAAATCTTCTGGAAGAGCCACTCATTGTGTTGCTCCACATGCTGGGTGATACTAAAACTCAAAGTTGGTATTCCCAGTTTGAAGCCTTTCAATGCACTGCATCAATATTGTCAAGAATATAATTGGGCTCACCTCCCCAGACTGATAATCAATAGGTCAGTTGCAAAATTACTAATCCCTGATATAGGTAATCAAGATCAAGCCTGCTGTACAAAAAAGATTGAAGGCAACAAATGTGGTACAAGGCACAGAATGCTCCTTTAACCATCCTTTCAGCATGCATTTTAAAGGACATAATGTGAATCCCAGTATTGATAATTGGTCAACTTGCTCAATTCTGAGTACTAGCCTGACATTCAGATCACTTGGTCTGCAATACCTAATAATCTCTTTCAACTAAAATGTGTTAAAAGGAAGATTCCTCAAAACAAAATTTTCAACCAAATGTGGCATGACCACCATGTTTGTTGAATTCAGATCTGGACTGGGTGTGATGCCATTGGTCATGGCATTATAGCAGAATTAGCCACTGACCAATCCCTTTGCACAACCTGGTTGATAGATATTAGTTATTGGTTTAAGGCTACCCCTCTATAAACTGTGAACTGGCTGCAGTTGGTCAGGAAGCTGCGTACCCAGTTGACAATTTATCCATTTATTGGAAGAGCAACTTATAGAAGCCCATTTACAATAACTGTGTGAGACACTGTATCAAATGCCTTGGTCATGTCCAAGGTGAATATGTGTACATAATCAGTGCAATGGTGTTGAAACAACATAATGTTGTTCAAGATCTTGATGAGTGCTTGCTTGGTTGAGCAATCTCTGTGAAATCTGAACTGATTCTGAGAAACCCAGGAATTATAGTTTTCTGAAACACAAGTTTTTGTAAAGCATTCACTCAAATATTCATGCAATTACCAGTGTGACAGAAACTGGTCTGAAGTCCTTCAGTACTTTTAGTCAGGACTCTTTTTTGCAGTGGATGAATATAGGCAGTCTTAAGAGATGCTGGAAATGACATTATGTCTCAATGAGAGATTAAAAATGTGTGTCACCACTTCAGCAAGATTATGAACATTTTCCTTGAAAACCCAGTGTAGAATTCCATTAGCACCAGTGGCAGTTTTCTTTGTTCACTTCAACATGTGGTATAATTGAATGCAGCTAGCACAGGAACATCTGCAGTAAGCTCTTCTGCAATTGTGGGTGGGGTGTAAGTGTCAATAGAGATAATGCTTGAGTAAAATCAATTGAACTCATTTGCTGAAAACACTGAAGGCTCCTGACTATATAGATATAACATTGATAATTCTTTATTTGCATTAACATGCCTTTGCTGTGTACTTTCACAATACATAGCTAATTTATAATTTTATTTTTGTGTAATATTCACTATGGACTAATAAATTTGTTATTTGGACTAGCTTGTCAATTTTTAATTATTATTTTACAGATTCATAGTGTAAGGCAACACCACCATTTCTAATAAGAAAATTACAGGTTTAATTCCTGTTGTATCTGCTTATTGAAATTCTCATTCATTTTTCTTAATAAAAAATTGTAATATTATTGCTGCAAGCATATCAAATTAATAATCAAAAACATATTAGCAATTTGTCCAACATCTGAATAAAATGAATTTCTGTAATATTGTAGATGTAAATAGTAAAGCAACGTAATGCATCATTTTGTTTTTTCAGATTCCTGGCCTTTGTTGAGTAATATACTAAATTACTAACTGCTAGAATGTAATGGTGTCATGAGAGGGTGGGATTTTTAATTTCATAATTTTTTAATGTTGTATTTTTACAATGCTGATGCTAATTAATGTCATAATTTTTAATGTCAAAGTTTTTTAATATCAATTTTTTTAATGTTGTTATTCTTAACTGTTATTGTTGCAAATTACTATTCCTAAACTTAACTCTAAGCCTTATTTCTTCATTATTTTATAAATCTAAACTCTAAACTCAAGTCTTGATGAAAAGAAAAGCTACACTAATAAACAACAAATACTATTTGATTGTGAAATCTAGCAGAAATCTAATAAAAATTAGCAAACAATTATTGAATGAATGCCAAAAAATTAACTAAGTATTACAATAAAGTACAAACAACAGAAGTAAGAAATATAATTATATTTCTATTTGAAATCTAAGCAGTTTTGAAGGACTGCCAAATATCTACTAAATATAAAATGTGAGTGTCAATGTCATTAAAGCATGTATTTTCATTTATTTGCTTGCAATTCCATATTCAAATGATCTAAACTACATAGAAATCTAATTGAAACAAGTAAAGCTAAATAATAGTTATTTGCAATTGATAAAAAATTGAAATGTAAAATATTGAATTTTTTCTGTATTTTCAAGTGGATTTTTCATTGAGTTCAAGTTCAAGTTTTGATGATTTCTCTTCCAAGTTTTTCTGATTGAGTTTTGCAAGCTTAATCAAGGTCAAGTTCTAACATTCCAAGCATATGAAGACCCTGCTTCTCACACATGTTGGCTAAATTCTCAATTAAAGTATACAATAGAGAACTACCCAGATAACAATTTAAGGGCTAAAAATTGTTTTGGGTTGTTATCTAGTTGTTTTATGTGTCAAAAACAACGTTGTTTTAATGTCAAAATAGTACAACTTCATTGGTCAAAACAACATTATTTCAACAACATCACATTAGGTTGCTTTTTGGTTGTTTTTTTGTGAATGAAACAGCAACATTTTGAGGTTGTAACAACATTGTTTTATGCTGTCACATGATTGTTTTAGCATTATTTTTATATGCAAAATAAAATTTTATATTGCTAAGCTTTTCAAACATTGCATTTAAACAAACGCAAGCCCAACAAAGGGCTGACCACTGTCTTTGAGATACTGTCAAGCATATTCAATAAAAACATTTGTTAAAGATTCAAATGAATGTTATGTATATAAATGATAACAATAAACATAAAAATCTGCAAATTTAACAAAAATTTAAAACTCTTAAATTAAGCACAATTTTGAAATAGTACTTTCTTAAGTCATGAAAAATCTCTTCAGCTCAATTGTAACTTAAGTTATTTAACAGTCAATATCAAGGTGCCCAAATATTCATGAATAAATTATGTAGAATCATTGGCTGGTAGGGTAACTTAACTAGAAAACTAATTGACTCTGCAGAAGGCTTGAATAGTGTTTACAGAACAGCCATGATTCTGAAAAATAGAATAACATAGAACTTATAACTTAGAGATGTAACATTGGTAATTCATCCAAGTAATCAACTACTTTAGGTAAAATCAAGATGACCAATTCATATGGCTTCCAGCCAAAGCAAAGTCTCCAGAATAAAGTAAAGTGCTTAACCTATTGACTGGTGCTACCCTATTTGTCTCACTTTTAATTTCTATCTCACATTGAAAAATAAAGGATCTCATTTTCATTGTTATCTCTCACCTCACTATTAAATAGTCTGTAATTGCCAGATATTCGTGCTAGCCAATGGCATGGTATCATCACAGTGTTAGGTTGTATAAGTGCATGTAAATGTTGAACTGTGAATGAGAGGTTTATTATTTCCATATACCTAACCATACACATAACCTGATGGGTCCACAATTTGGGCTGGATAGTTGAAAGACCTCCAGGAGCTACGTGTCACCCCATGCTGGAGAAAGCACTCCCAAATTGTTGCTGAACTTAAGCAATAGTTTTCATATCAATATAATAGAAAAAGAAAAATACAATGGTAAAACAGCAGTTGAGAGTAGATAAAATCTATTAACTGTTCTCTACAATTTTCTCAGTTTTATACAAAAATTGCATTATTACCTGCCTTTGTTTACAAAAAGAGTTGTCTACGTAGTTCAATCATGCTTAATTATTTGTTCCCTCACAAATTCAATTTGAGCAATAAAATAATAAGCACCACCAAGGGGATGGCAAACTAACAATAGCAAACTAATATCAAAATAATTGAGGTGACGTCATGATGATGTAAAATACAAAATATAATGAATAAATAATAAAGAAATATCTCAACAAAGTCCCTGAGGGACTCTACATTATGATAACATCACTGAATGTGAGGAAGACACCTCACTGAGGTCAAGTATGATAGTAACCTTGGTAATAGCAGTAAGATTACTGCTACTTGTATTTTGCCTAGATGTAACATTACGGACCAAGAGTATTTAGATCATTTAAATACCCAGGATTGGGAACTTAATTAACCATTATGTTTAGCAACCAAGTCACATCAGATGTTATGAACAGAGAACCAGCCACCTGTGAGGAGATGAGTGAGGTGAAGGAACAAGCCATGAGATGAAAGGAGGCAAGATGTCACCCCTCATAGAGCAGAGGAGAGTGTATCCCAGAAATGAGGAAGGACACAAGAGGACTATAGTAGCAGACCACATGACTACTTGGGGCGCCAAATAGCCCCTCAGGGTGTGATTCCCATGACTACTTGGTTTGCCAAATAGCCCCTTGGGAGCAGACCTCACATGACTACCTGGGGCACCAAATAGCCCCTCAGGAGTCTGAGGAGCAAAGTGAAATACCCAAAGATAATGGCAAAGATTGAAATTTCCTATAGGTTGGCAAAGGCTAGCAATGTTCTTCAAGGAGAAATACCAAAATGATATCCCTGACCCAGTTGAGAGCCTCCACTTCAGAATGGAAAACTTCACAATTCTCCACACTAACTACTATCATCCCACTAGCATGTACCAGTCAGGTACCTTTTCAGTTACCAAGCTCATTTACATAGACTTGCTCCTTTGCAAAAAGTTCCCTATGCACTGTCTTGCCATTAACACTAGGCTCATAATTGATGCAGCAATTCATGCACAAATGCTGGAATCTATCAACATCAACTTGCTGAGCCTTCCATTAGTCACTAACATGCATGTCAGTTTCATGTTTTTAAACAGCTCTGCCAAACTGGCAGAAATTGATGAAGTTTGGACAAACCTCAAGGTGCATAGAAACCCTGAGTCCACAGCCCAACATCTCAGTACTCCCACTCTGTCAAGTGCCTCTTAATGGAATTGGGCATTTCATACACATCTCAGGATCAGCAAAATTATGCTGAAAAGCTTTTTTGCAGAAAAATTTAAGCTGCCTATCCAGTCATATGGAGCAGTCTGGGTCTTGGCTATTTTTCTCCCACAAGATCCACACTTACAGCTACCTCTCAATCATTGCACAAGAGAACAGTTAGCCAGGAAATGCACACATGAGATCACCATATCTCTGGACACCTGGAAGATAAAAAAACTGGCTCCTGCACTCATGCACCCTACCATCATCTCCCAGAAAAACAAAGAAAGCAATGGAACACTTTGAGAAATATTATGCCAGAATCATCAGAGCAAGCAGTCCACTCAGCCACCTTCCACCTCAGATGATTGTAAATCATCTTGGCATCACATTTGCCAACTTAAACATCTTTTCCAAGACACTAAGGAAGTACATATGGGGAGCAAGTTCAGAGACCAAGTTTCCTTCCATCAAATCAGAATATGTGCTGCTCTGCACTAACCATCTAATTTGCTGTGAACCTAGCTCCACCCAGCAATTTCTGGAACTAGTTAATCATTACAATATTCACAGGAAGACAGAAATTCTCTTCAATTTGGAAAAGTTTAACTACCCTGAGAGTGGCTACAATAAGATTGCTGAGACATGAAGACAGGCAGCAAGAGATGGTGAGATAATCCCCATCACAGTTATAGAGCAGACCATGAAAACTCCAGAGCAGTTCTACCACAAAGAAGAACTTTTTTCTTCGTCTGCCATTGAGGTGTCTCCTAGTACACAAGCCCTCATTGAGGCTATCAATTTACAAAAGTTCACAGGTGCCACCAGTACTCCTGTGCATATGCCTGCATGGTCTATTACTGAGGATGAACATATCCTAACCATCAAAGACCACCTGGACAAGTTTGCTGACAAGCTTTCCATCACTAGATGTGTTATTGAGAGCAACCATGATAAAGATGTGCTAAGCCTAATGAAATGGTGCCTCACAGAGATGTTCACAAAAGAAGAGCTGGTCCTTCTACAATCACCAGAGCACCAAATAGCCCTTGACATAGAGTGTACCACGTCTTGCCTAAGGATTTCCAATGCCCATATCAACCAGCTCCATCCACATGGACTTTGAACCACATTTTGGGATATGGTTAAGGATGTGAAAATCAACTATCCCATCACTATCAGAACAGCCACCCTGAAGAAGAAGGTTGAGCTTGACCAGGTCAAGACAAACATGGAGAAGAACAATTTGCTATGCATACCTCCACCATGCATCATGACTCTGTTGATCCTCCCATCTTGCAGGTGAAGAAAGAGCATAAAAAGGTCTCCACACACCTCTCTGAGAAAATTAATTATGTATCAACAGCCACAGAAGTTACCTCTGACTACAAACAAACTAGAGATACTCTTATTGAGGGCAGTAATCCAGAGCATGTCTACATCAATGGCAAACTAACAATCAAGGATATTCTTCAGAAGGGACAGCCAATATCAGCTCAGTTGCAGAAGGTTCACAATAAGATTGCAACCCAAGATCCACAAGTTCTTATCTTGTTCTAGGAATCAGGTGATCTGATGTGTATTAACATTATAGAGACCCTCACCTGCTACTACAATTTTATGAAAAGAATTGAAATCATTACCATGTTATGAGCAGAAATCACAGATCCAGAGGAAATGACCTTGCAACAAGTCAACAAGTATTGTTCTCTGTCTATGGACCATGCCACTCACATGGGGTCACTTAGAGAGGTATTTACATACTTCTACCCAAACACTAGGATCAGCACAGACAATGCCCAAACTTCTGATACCAATGTGCTAATGACTTTAATGGTTGTATTAAAAGGTCTGTGGCTCTATGAGCACTTTTATGATACTTTTACTAGAAGATTGAACAACCTTCATCATAACTATTCCATTAGCTCCTGACTACCAAAGATAGAATTCTTTTGCTTAAAGAATGAGGCTGTAACTCAGAGTGAGGCTTTAATGCATATTTACCCAGCAACCCTGATATGCCAAGGTGTCATCTTGGGACAACATCCTACCCCATGAGATGTGGAGGAAACCCAGTAACTTAACTGGAAATGGGGGGGGGCATGTAGAGTCACTCAGTTCCCTATTTTTCGATTTTATTATTTGGCAATCTGAAAATTGTGTTATGTCTTTTTGACATCCTTATTTGATGATTAGGACCCAACAATTTGTATCAATTTCTTTAATTCAATTTGTTCACATTTTCAAGTGTAGTTATTTAATAGAAATATTATTTGTCCCTTTGGCTTAAAGTATGTGAACAGTATCTAGGTAATAATTTATAATAATATTTGAGACAACTGTAGTAAAGTGCACAATAAATTTGTAGTCCTTCAACTGTGTTTGATCTTTTTTGCATTTATTATCTAGTAACCCCTTTTAGATTTCTCATCAAAAATTTGGTTATGATAACTATTGCTTAAGATCTGGTGACAATTTGCGAGGAAACTGCCCTAGGTCTAGGGTGCCAAATAGCTCCTTAATGGTGACAGCCCAAATTGTGGTCACTTTAGGTTACAATTACATGTAGGTGAATGTGAATGAACAGTAATTATGTGCCTTTTGGTTGTTATTTATCTACCTGACCTGAGATAATAGAATTCTGAGATAAATTGTTTATTGAGCTAGAAATTACAACTTGAGACACACAATTAGCACCTTGGCAAGTAATTATGGCTTTGTGGATATGGCTTTGGCATGATGCCATGTGAATTGGTCACTGCTGGATTTCTCTATGGAAGTTCTGTGTTTATTAAGCAAATCAGTGAACCACCAATGTTTCTTTCTTCTGTTGGAATGCAGGTCACTCTCTGCTATGGTAAACTTTGCAACGTTTGATCCTAACTCTTGAGTTTCCCAGTACCACTAGAGTAGCTAGAGCTCCCCCATGCTTCTACAATAGGAATGCCTTTGCATTCTGTCACAACATTTATTCTTGCTACATTTTTCTAAAAATATCAGAGATTCTTTTTAGGTATTGAGAATTATAATTTTAAGCTAAGTTCAGGATTTTCAAGTATTTGGAATTTTGTGAAGTCATACTCAAATGACTTCAAAAACTTGATGGAAAAATATCAAAAGATTAATCATTAATACTCAAATTTGGACTTTTTTCAATATACAAGAATATTAATTGAGATTGTAACTTACCTTTGCTAAATACTTGAGTAATGTCAGGGTACAGAAGTTACACTGATGAGGATTTTTGAGCAATATTTGAGATTTTGCATTTTGACTTTAACATTGAGTATTGTTTTTAAGTTCAATATTAGTTTTAAATTGATCTAGTAAGTAATATTCAGAATAACTGTTTTTACAATATTTTCAGGTCAATTTGGAATTAGTTTGATTTTAAATATTAATGATTGTCTATCCAATTGTTTCTAATTGAATTTGATGAGCTCATTCAAGCTCAATTTTCTTAGATTCCTAGTACTAAAAAATCCAGTGACTGACTGAATGTTTAGTTATTTAAATTTTTCTAACTGAATGTTTTGCTACTCAAATGTTCCACAAACTGGATAATTCACTGGGTGATTCTTTGAACATGAACCTATTTTAGATGTGTAATGGGAATAATATTGAAAATAGAAATCCAAAAATTAAATAAATTGAAGACATAATTTTTAATTTATTTCATTTTTAATGGCCTAACCAACTGAATATATTTGAGATGAATGATTTTTTATGTATATATTTTCATTGATTTTTTGAATCACACAATTTGACAAATTATAAATCTTACAAAATTATACTATTGTACTATAGCCTTACAAATTTTTCTTGAATATGCATTTGTATTTATTTCGGTACATCGCGAAAATATTATTTGAATTAGCATTCAAATTTGAAAAAATAGCTAGTATATGTTTATTTGATCTATATATTTTTATAAATGTAGACGCAAATTTGCGTTGATATTAAATTGTAGGCGTTTTAAGACAGATATTTTTTTGCCTGTATAAAATATATAATTTTGCAAATAGCTCCGTTAAATTAGTGGTTTTATATATTCAAACTACGTTTCAGTATAATGTTAGTCTATTCAAATAATGCATTATCGCACCATAAAACTAAAAAATTAGAGGGGGATTTATTGTTCTAATAGCTTTTGCATTTGCCAGTGAAATTTGTACTATATTGCTATAATTTAGAGCAGGAACGTAATTATACATATATTAATGTTATATAGTTAATAATTTTGGCATAAAACTAATACTCAGTTGCCGAAAATAAGCTTGGATTCCGTTTTACCTGATAACAACGTTTTCAGTCTTAGTTTTTAGGACACCGTTATTCAAGTTTTTAAGGTACATTTTGATAACACTACGTAAGGTTTTTAATCAAATCTTTACTTAATACAATGGTCATGAAAATTTCAATTTGCAACTTGTCTTTACGTAATTTAAGCAAATATTTATTAAATTATACAATTTTGGTGATAAATTTTTAACTTTTTAGAAAGTAATGGTAATCCTCACAAATTGATCACGAAATATTCTATTTCATTATTTTCAAATGCCAGCACTAAGCAATAATGAAACCAAGACTGATGTTTATTTAAAGTTTCTCTATATAGAAAAGAAGTAAGAACTTTAAATAAAAAAATTAGATATGTTTCTAAATACCGATCAAGTCCCAAAAAATTTAGTTTCCGCCTTAGTTTATACATATAAATATGATGATTGTGAAAAATCATACTTCGCGGAAACAAATCGGCATCTAGGTACAAGAATTAAAGAACATGTTAATGGACATCTAAAATCGGAAATTTTTATCCACAAACATGAACTTAAAGAATATTTTTACATCCGACTATGATCAGAACATCATAAAATACGAGAAGCATTAATATTTAAGCAATCAAACAAAGTTCAATTATTAAATAAACAACTAAGCATGATATCATTGAACTTATTTTAAGAACATGTAATATCAAATTATATAAAGTCTACTGTAAATATATATAGTTTTTACCGCATATTTGCATTGATGATGTAAACGAAACCGGCGCTCAATACAAAAATTCATTTAAATAATGGTGCTAAATATTCAACTTTGACATATAATGGCGCTTAGGACATCATTTTATTCTTTTCACTTTAATTGATGATTTTGATATAATAATAATATATTAGTAATAATAATAATAATAATGGGCCCTAGTGGCCAAGGGGTAAAAGGCTAGATTAGAACCGCGAGGACCCGGGTTCGAGCCCGCAAGAGACAACATGAAGTTTGAGGCCCAAGAAGGACGATTCTACAAAGAACTAGATGCAGGAGAAAAGGCTACAGCTAGAGCAGGCGAGGATGCTGTAAGGTTCTGGGAGAATATATGGGGAAGGGCGGGACCAGAGATAGAGAGTGTGCAGATGCAGAAGGAAGTCAGGCAAGAAGAAGAAGTAATCACAACTGCCAAGCTGAAGGAGGCTCTAAAGAAGATGAAGAATTGGAAGGCGCCAGGCAGAGATGAGGTACATGGGTTTTGGCTGAAGAAATTCACAAGTGTTCATGAGAGACTAGCAATAGCATTGGAGGAGTGGATGGTAGTGGGAAGGATATTTCTGATACAGAAGGACCCAAAGAAAGGTAGTGAGGCAGGCAACTTCAGGCCAATAACATGTCTGCCAACAACGTGGAAATTGCTAACTTCAGTGATTTCAAGTAGGCTGGCATGTTACTTAGAACAGAATAGGTTGATACCAGAGGAGCAGAAGGGATATAGGACAAAGACGAGAGGATGCAAAGATCAGTTGTTGATAGACCAGGCAGTGGTGGAGAATTGTAGAAGAAGGAAGACAAACTTGGCAATGGCATGGATAGACTACAGGAAG
>CABFPE010000148.1:1114395-1130927 GCA_900660155.1 Hofstenia miamia | reverse complement strand
ATATATATATATATATATACATATATTGGCTCTGGGTATTTTTCAGGAAATATTTACTGGCCCTAGTACACTTTCTGACGCTGGGTATATGGGTTTTTGAAAAAGTCCGAGTTCGGGCCCAATTTTTGGTACATAATCTCATATGGGGTCCTCATTAACAGATATATCAAAAAAATTGAGGTAATTTTTTAGGCCTCACATGGTCATCTGGCGCTGGGTACAGGGGTTTTTTGTTCGAAACAGGCGCTGAGTACAAAACGAAGAAGACCCATATACCCAGCGCCTGTATCAATCTATGACCGCTCGTAGTGCAGCTAAGGGATGGAATTAACTAAAATATGTTCAAACTCAAATGTTGATTCCCTAATCTGGGCAAATAATGCCGACAAGTCAATTCTTCATACATTACGCTATGAACGTATGTAAATTTTTTTCATCTGTGTCTTTATTAGTACATGGCATTTTTCGAGAATTATTTGTGAATTTGTTTATCATGCAAATGTTCCTTAGATCATAAGCGCTTTGATGTTATGTAACTAAACTTCAATTAGGCGAAGCTTTTGCAAATAATTGTTTACAAATTTTTAAATTACTTAATGATTTCAAAATAGGACTCAATATGTATTCTTATGCTAACCGAAAATAATTTAAAAAAAGGTTTTCCAAAATATTGGTTTCTAACGTCTAGATACTTTATTCATATCTCATATCCATTGTGTGTTTCTCTCTTTAAAAATAATTTAAATTACCAAGTCACCTAGGAAAATCACACTGACTAAAATTTGTGTTGTGCCAATTCTATTGCATATTGGATCAAAACAACATCGTTTTATACATAGAGCAATTATTGCATACTTCTGGTAATCGAAAATTTGGAGAGCGAGTGAAAATTTTTGGGATGGCATTAAGCTTCATAATTTGCTTAAATGTGCATATTCCAAAGAGGGTTGGCATGTTTTAAAACACTGTTTTTTATTGATGTTTTTTAAAAGTGTTTTATTTTATGACAACGCGCGTAAAATTTTATACATTGAATGTTGCTGTAGTTGTAATTGTATTCTGCAATGTATTGTATAATTAAGCATATCAAGCGCGCGGTGAATTACACTCCGAAAAATGACATTCGTCCAAACAGTCATGAAGAAAAAACAAATCTTTTTTTTTAATTGCTCAGGTGTTTTAAAACACTGATTCCAAACTTTACTAGTTTTTTCAATAAATAATATTAAACTTTTCTTAAATAGTAAGAAACAATTTTGGCTGTTTTTCTATTGCTTATACATGTAGTTGTTTTAAGGTAACTATTAACAGTGAAATAACAAAAATAAACGTTTAGTTTTAAAATGACGAAATCCTGAACACCTATGCAAGGACATCTCACTTATTCTTTTTCTTTGAAATTTATATACATGTGCAATTACATTTTGAAATTTCTTATTTAATTTTTTTTGAAAAAGTGGCATTTTCGATACCCGATTTTGTGCACTCTATTGCATAAATGAAATATATTCCAGATAGACTATTCGAGTCATTTAAATAATTTCATTATTCATTCTAGAGAGTAGATCATCTCTAGCGTAAGTATTACAATGCGAGAAAATTCAAATGTGCATTTTATGCGCCAAATATTTGCATGCAAATTCTATTTATTAATTGTTCTCTAATATTTTAGAGCCAAAATTGATGGATTTAGATATCCTTCATTCGGCTCCTGATAATTTTCACTTTGAAGCCGAGCCTGGACATTTTCGCAAAAACTTTGAGCAGTTGAATCAGCTGCGTTGTCAACGGAAATTTTGTGATGTAATTTTACGTGTAGAGAACTCTCAATTTGCAGCGCATAAAGCAGTATTAGCAGCTGCTAGCAATTATTTTTGGGCAATGTTTACTGGTTTTTCCGAAGCTTCTTCAGATCAGGTAAATTTCTCCTAGTTTAATAATTTTGTTATATTATTTTTTTAGGTAACATTGCGAGAAGTGCGCCCTCATGCTGTGTCAAGCTTATTGGATTTCATGTATACTGGTGAAATGACCATTACTAGCTCAACAGTTCAAGATGTACTTGAGGCAGCAGGCATGTTGCAATTAACTGATGTTAAAATGGCTTGCTGTCGCTTTCTTTCTGAACAATTGCATGCTAGCAATTGCTTGGGTAGGTCGAATGGGAAATTCATTATCGTGTACCTAGTTCAGTTGTTACAATCAATTTTTATTACTTCATATATGCGAAAACTTTGTTATAATATACTTCATTATTTATTGTATCTGATCTATAGTCAAGTGTATAACTTCATCAAATAAGCACAAATTTTACAGAATGTTAATTGTCTTACTTAAACATTTTATTGTTGGTCTTGACTTTCTTTGTCGATTAAGCTTCTGAAAATTGTTGCTTAGTGAAATATCTTATTTCAAGTAATGTATTAATCAATGATTGCTTGCTAATCTCTTGCCGGTTACGGATCTTGTATGCTTATCAGTTTTGGCAAGATATCGTTATTTTTTGAAAAATAACGTTATTAACGTTTTTTAACGTTATTAGCATGTTAATAACACATCACTCTTCAAAAACATACATTTCAACAGCAATTTAATTGACTCGTTGATCATTTTCATAGAAAATGTCAGTTTTTCTTTTGTCCGTTTATTTCGTGTGGCATTATGAATGAACTCTATGGTTCAATGCTAGCCAAATTTGGTGAAAGAGCCAGCAAATCCAACGCCAAGGCGCACAATTCTTCTCGAAAGTTTCCAACCAGTTTTTGAGACTGATAGAAATTTTTCAATCACCAGCTTCAATGAAGGCTTGAGAGAATACAGTGTTATCATCGCCTACGAAATCAACAAGGGCGGTCTTAGACACCCACTCAAACGTTTGTTTCCAATCTGGTTGGGTTAAGCGCTTACCTAAATACTCAGAATGCAAAAGATTGGCCCCAAACCACACCGGCGGTATAGACTTGTTGTATCGTATTTCTGTGTTTTCGAAATATTGTCGATTTTCAGAATTGCGAAGTTAGTCCAATACGTCTTTGCAAGCCTCAACTGCGTCGGCCAGACAAGATGTACCTGCCTGGAAAATATCCAGTGCATTTACCATGTGTTTAAGACAAAGTACCAAATTGTCACATAACTGTAACAATGCAATGTGCTGGATATTCTTACGCACATCCGAGTTATTACGACTTGAAAAATACTCATGATGATTCTGAACAATGTTGTTCAGGTGTTGCCAGGTTAGAGTTTTCAGACAGCTGTTCCAGTGTTCGTCACTTGGAAGTTGCGGTTTAATTAACCCAGCGGTTTCAAAAGACAGTTGCAGAAAGATCTGGCAACGCAACCACAATAACTTTTTGCATAACCACAGGAGAATAGAGATCTTTTGCAAGCAAGTTCAATTGATGTACTCCACAACCATATTCTATAATCGCAGGTTTATTCTGTTTAATAGTTTTTCTCATTTTGTTCATTTTCTCGGCGTTATCTGTAACAAACCCAATAATCTTGCATTTGTATTCCTGCTCAATTTTTTCAATATTATCAGTAACAATTTCGGTTAAATACTTCACAGTGTGACGGTTTTCTTCACTAGCCTGTGATTCAATTAAATAATTGTGCATATGTGGATACCGAAAAGTCAAACAGAGCGTTGCTTTTTTATTTGAGATTAGAAATAGCAATATTTTTCAAATCTGAGTGACGTTTGTCCAGAATTCTTCCATCCACATCTTTTTGCATTAGAATTGCATATCCTGATCCGAAGCTGTTTATAAATGCCTTGAAGTGTGGTTTTTCAGCGCTCTGAAAGGCACATTACAAGCACAAAAAAATTTCCAAGTTCGATATTCAACTTTGTTTTCTGGTCTTGAGGAGTAGAAACGGCGTATTCGTTGATACGCGGTTGTTTTTGCCCTCTTGGCGAGGCCGAAGGAGATTGGTTTGAAGACCCATGCTTCTTTTCAAAATGCGCTCTCATACGCCCAGCGTGTTTTTTGCAGTTTCAAAGTTGCATGTTCTACATTTAACGCGATTTGTTCCAATTTCTGAAAATTTGGCCCAGACTGCGTCTCATTTACGACCAATATTGTCTTGGTTAGGCATGGTATCTGAAATATAATCTCTTTTAAAAATTACTTCTTAGTATTAAGTATTAGAAAAATGACACTTAGAAATAACATTGAAAAATAACATGTGTTATTAACACGTTAATAACATCCCTTGTTTTTAATATGCCAACCTTGATGCTTATTGTGTACATGAAAGATAAATAGTGTCTTTAACTTCTTTTTTCGTTTATTGGGATTCATAACATTTTGCGACTTAATATTACTCATTCCTATATAATTTTTTTTATTTTTTTACTTGTGATGTTTAGGTATCAACCTTTTTGCTGATCAGCATTTATGTGAAGAGTTGCGTCTAACCAGTGGCGAATTCATCGAGCGCAATTTTGTAATGGTCTCAAATGAAGAAGAATTTAAGCGGCTTACTTGTGACCGCCTCTGTTCACTGCTTTCTAGTGATCGACTGGTAGTTTCGTGTGAATCAGAAGTTTACGAAGCTGCATTGTCGTGGGTGAGGCATGATACCGACATGCGACGAGGTTGTTTGGCAATGCTCCTTGATCATGTGAGACTTCCATTACTGCGACCAGAATATCTTATAGACGTTGTTGAAACGGAGCCTCTGATAAGAGCTTGTCCAGCTGCCATGGATCGAGTAAATAGAGCTAAAACAACACAGTTGTTGCCTGAGCGAAGTGAACCTGGTGTGCCTAGGCGTAGCACTTTGGGCTGGGTTTATTATGCCGGTGGAATGGATAGTTCTGGGTCTTTGTGTACAGTTGAAAAGCTTGACATGGCTACCATGTCAGTGAGTTCTGCCCCAAGCATGAATATTCATCGAAGTGGTGTGGGTGTAGCTGTATTAGATGGACGGGTTTATGCCGTAGGTGGTCATGATGGAGCTGCTTATCTCAACAGTGTTGAATCATTTGACCCATCATCTGCATCAGGTGGTTGGAATCTTGTTGCCTCAATGCATAGTGCTCGGAGGTATGGTTATTGTGATTAATGAAATCAGATGATAGGTTAAAATGCATTCTAGCGGACGTCGCTTAACAAGTAGCGTTAATTGTTAAATATTAATACTCACCTTCAAGTGCAACATGCGATTTTTAAGTTTTTCAATGTTAGCTTGCAAGTTGGATGTAGATTTAGAGGAATGTATTTTAATCAATTTTTTAATAACAGCCACTACTTCACAAATCTAGTTTTCAAAGTGATTTTGGTATTGAGTCGAAAGCTGTATTTAATATTTGCGCATTTTATGAACCTGCGTATCAAGTTTACAAAGAATTTTTTGCTTTTTCTCATTTTACCCACCAGAAATCTTTTTCATTGAAATTTTTGTGCACTATTTATAAATATATCTTTGTTCATAATTTAATTTGAGCGCTTAACATCAAAGGGACTATTCATATTTTTTACATTATTCAATTTTCTTGCGAATTTGTATTGTACAAGAAAATCACAGCAGCCATTTTCTTTTGTAGCATTTTGATGAATGCACTATCAATTTATTTACTTTAGATATGTTGCTGTGATTGCACATCGTAACAAACTCTATGTTGCAGGAGGTTATAGTGGTATAACCGTCCTTAACTCTGCCGAGTGTTATGATCCAGCATTAAACAGCTGGTGTTTCATTGCCAGCATGAATTGCCGCAGACGTCACGTTTCTCTGGCAGACCTTGGAGGGAAATTGTATGCGGTTGGTGGGCATGATGGCCTGGCATATCTTAAGAGCGTTGAGTGCTTTGACTCAGCGAGTGACACGTGGACTCTAGTGGCATCAATGGGAACTCGGCGAGGAGGAGCAGGTGTGGCGGCTGTCAGCGGAAAGCTTTACGCTATTGGAGGGTATTTATTTATATTTTAGTAAATTAGTGTATCGTCTCTGCGCAATGGGAATCAAATTATAAGTTTGCTTTCAAGTGGCTATTTTGTATATTTTCAATTCAGTGCAAAATATTTCTTAAATCTCAATTTCGTAATCTATCTGGCCTACAATTTTAATGCGAACAGATATCATCCGCGTAATAATTTTTCATGATAACCTCATTGTTTTTTTTGAGTTGCTGTCGAAATTGCGGCGTAAATGCCAACTGCGGAATTTAAATAAATAGCTCTTTTCTCCGTTTACTCTAACCTAACACAGCCCATCTTCTAATACTATTCCACTATTTAGCAATCGCTTTTTCTTTTTAAATTTCTTGAAAATTGATTGAATGTTTAGCAATGCGTATTAGAAAATATCGATTGGCAGCACGTTTTCGATTGTAATATTTAATCCTGCGACGTAAATGTTAACAACGTTAATTTGCGGACTCAAATAATGATATATTAGTGTCAAAAAATACTTCATTGTCATAAAATGTATGAATTTAGTGATTTTTTTAAATAATAGTCTAGGAATTTTTTAAATTCTGTCAGGTTTATATTAACACTGTTGAATTTATTTTGCAGTTTTCACATTTTCAAATCATATGACTTTTTCAATGCAACACAAAGGCTTTGAAAGAATTTGCAAATATTTTGTAAAGTGGGAGGTAGGTTATCTTTAATTTTAAAATTTATTGCTGTAAGCATTATCGTATTTAATGTACTACTTTTATGCAAATTTTCAGTAATGCATTTATTGCATCTCATGTAGAAAGTAAACACATTTTCTTGTTGAACAATAGATTTTCGTGCCATTACTTCAATTGTTCTGCAGACCTATGGATCCTCGATTATTTCAAGATAGGATGCACTTCAAGTTTTGTGATATCACTAGTTTTGCGCGTAGGAATACGTGCTAGTCATGAAATTTTCCTGATTGATTGTTCCTCGGAAAAATAATGAATAATCAAATTCCTTGAATAATTTTCAGTAGCTGTTTCTTGGCATTTAAAGCTATATATAATTGTTTATTTGAATGCAGGTTTTGCTGAATATAAAACGTTTTTAGTTGATGTTTACAATGAAAAATGTTTGTTAGCAAATTGCCTGTCTCAACACCACTTTAAAAGTCAATTGTATAGACTGCCACTTGGGATTTTTGTGTCAATACACAGCAGGTTTTGTTGTGCTTACGACATATTTTTTCACATGTACTAGCATTTTGTGTTGTATTGTATATAGCATACATTGTCAAGCCTTTCAAATAATCATTTCCAAATAATTTTTCCCAATTTTCACATTATTGATTGTCTGTTTAGTTTTTCTGCTAGAGTATCGCTTGTAATTATTTAAATGTTATAGCCTTTGACCTGTTTTCAAGATTAAGCAATTCTGGCTTTGCGTTATTTGTTTAGGTATAATTTTCTATTTTGCACTCATTGCAAATTTGTATTTATACAGAATATGTACCACAGTTGTTCCAAGAATTCCATTAAACTATGAATACAATCTTAAGCAAAGAATGTGATGTATTTCTACAACTTTTTTATTAATATTTCTCTAAATTGCAATCGGAAAGTCATATATTTATTTGATTCAAGGTAACTCAGAGTCGCGTAATTGTTTTAGTTATGACGGCAATTCAAATCATTCCACTATGGAAAGGTATCATCCAACGGAGGATCGATGGAGTTATGTTGCCCCGATGTCGGTGTGTCGTTCAGGCCTTGGCGTTGCTGTGGTTAATGACTGCATCTACGCTGTCGGTGGACATGATGGTCTTCACTATCTAAATATTATCGAATCGTTCGATCCACGACGCGGGGAGTGGGCTGTAAAAGGTTCAATGCTAACTTCACGTGCAGTCGCTGGTGTCGGCGTTCTAAAAACTATCTAAAATCTTTTGAACATAGTTATCAGAACATGCCTTAAGTGTCTGCACGAGTCAGTCAGAAGTTAGTTGAAACTTAAACTACAACAAAACATTGTAGAAAACCTTTAAACTAAATCTTTCCCATGCCTAGAATGCATGC
This sequence comes from Hofstenia miamia, assembly GCA_900660155.1. Lineage (NCBI taxonomy): Eukaryota > Metazoa > Xenacoelomorpha > Acoela > Hofsteniidae > Hofstenia > Hofstenia miamia. The sequence continues at coordinate 1,122,952 of CABFPE010000148.1, read as the reverse complement.
GGCACAATTGCTAAAATTGACCCTTAGTAATAGAGAATTCAACACTTTCTAATGATTTATCAAGAATTACCCTTAATTTTATTCAGCGTTATTTCATATTAATTAGAGATTAGCAATGTCATTTTCTCTATCATCATTTTTTAATTTTTGATTTCTGCATTAATGTCGTTATCAATGTGAATTTGGCATGTTTCGCTGTTTTCGAATCTATAGTCTTTATCAATGAAAATCTCTAGTTAATTGTAGAATGACATTTCAATGTGCAGTTTCAATTTGGTGCTACTTTATCACAATTCTTCGCACTCCAGTTTAGTTATAAATGGCTTAGATATTGTGCTGTATTTTCGTATAAATGTTTTTATTTCTGATTTTGTTCACATGTAATTTTGCACATGTGCATTATGTAAAATGTATTTAGTTTTAAATAGTAGGAAAAGATTATTTGTAATTCCAAGACTGAATTTTTATAAATCATTTAGGCTATGGTTAGACTATGTGGTTGGTCACGCGTGATCTCTCACATTTTGATAGAATCGCTCGGCTAACCACCCGATATAATTAGCGATGTGACGTGATTTTTTAACTGCTCTTGCTACCAATCACGTAGTCTAACCGTAGCCTTAGATGAATATCCTTTTGTTAGATTTATTTGAATACAATTTGTTTATACGAGATTTTAAGTTAGCTCTAACCCAGTGGTTCCCAAATTGGGCCCCAGTGCCCCTTAGGGGAGGGGCTGAGAATAAATTGGGCAAAAACAACTGCCAAAGTAAATATTTGCGCTGTTTGTAAAATAGTTTTATGCTTCCATTTACTTAAACTTATTTTACTTTCTTGGTTGCGGTTACAATGTGTGAAAATCTTCGGTTAATGCTAAAATTATGTACATATTTGTCTCACTATTCCTATTGTTACGTTTAAAAACTAATTGCCAACATTATCATAATAATCTTGCGTTTTTTCTTGCATGATGTTGCTGATGTCAAGGGGTATTTTAAGTTCCTGGAATTGTGATTAGCAATATTCTTGAGTTTTAGTTAGTGAGCCAGTAACAAGGTAGTCTATTTTAAGGGGGCGTTGATAATCAGTAAGCTCTAACTTATTGTGAACATTTAATATACACTCAAGTTACATGTTTAGTAACACAAGAAATAAAGGAAATGCAAAACTAATTTAGCTTTATTTGAATATTATGATTATCACGATGTGATGCAGGTATATTCAATAAAAATAATAGAACAATCAGCCAGAATGTCTTTCATTAAATACTTTCATTCTAATAGTTGACAAGGGAGGAAATTTTGGTGAATTTTTAATGTCACATATTTTTAATAATTAACTTTTAATGAGTTAATGATTAATTAATAGCTTACTTTTGATTTAATCAAAACTTCTGTGCTAACATTATTGACAAATTCAGTTAAATGGCATATAGAACATTTTCTTTCAAATATTGTCAAATAATCATCTACTCAAACGTCTTCATATTGTCTAGCCATCAGAACTAAATAATCGTTCAAACGAAGTTGAACAAAAATTTAATTGTGAAAATAAATTAACGATTAATTGATTAATTAATCTTTAAATTCCGCGGTCCTAATGTATATAAGATAAGATAAGATAAGAGATTCTATATTCAGATAAATGTTTACAATTCAATAACTGATAATTTATCTGAATAGCGTCATAAATTACAAAAAAGTAACCAATCTACAAATCAATATACATTACAAAAATTAACAATTCTTACAGGCTATGGATGAATTACTTTATATTGCTATTTTAATGACGAGTTATCGTATAGTCATTGTTGTAAAATTTAAATCCTAACCATGATGTACCTAAAATATATTTTTGCTTAAGGAAGATTTTTAAACGCTTTTTAAAAGGTTTCAATTTTTCAATGCTTTTAATTTCTTTAGGTAGCGAATTCCAGGTTCGAATTGCGACATTAATGAAAGATTTCTTCAAAACTTTTTTCTTATACTTAACACATGTAAAAATTTTAGATCTTGAATTCTGTTTATACGCAAATCCCGGGAATTTAATTGAATTATAAGGCGGTAGATTTTTTACTAGTTTGAAAAATGTTAGCAAGGTATTTAAAATGACGAGTTGTTTTGGAAAGAGAATTGACCTAGAAATGTAATGTTTAGTTTTCGATGAATTTTTTGCTGAGATATTCAGTGCCCATTTTAATTGAATGTCAAGTTTTCTATAAAGCACATCACTTAAATCAGTAAATAAGATGTTTGCATAATTAAGGTGGCTCATGATAAAAGCATGGAAGAATTGAATAATTGCACAAGGTGGTAATTGCTTAACTACTAGTGTCATACTTTTTATACCTATAGCTAGTTTTCTAACTGTTATGTTAATGTGAGTGTTGAACTTTAACTTTGAGTCAATGGTTACGCCTAAGTACTTGAAAGTGTCTACAATAGGTACATTAACAGTATTAATTTTCAAAGTCATTTTGGAAACATCGTAGTTATTTTTATTGGGCTGCAAAATACAAAATTCCGTCTTAGCTTCATTAATTAGCAACTTATGCATTGAAAAATATTTTGACAATTTGTTGCAATTGAATTCTATTGATTCCACTGCTGAGTGCAATGATGTATTATCGCTGAAGATGCAGGTGTCATCGGCATATTGAATTAGATTGCAATTGGTTATTGACTGCATGTCATTTACATAAATACTAAAAAGAAGAGGACCTAGAATCGTTCCTTGAGGCACCCCATTGTAAACCGGTAACCAATCAGAAAAAATATCGTTTAATTTAACTCTCTGGAATCTTTGGTTAAGGTAACTAGTTATCAATTGCTTACTATTACAAGAAAATCCTAAGTAAGATAGTTTTTCAATAAGTATGTTGTGATTAATCGAATCAAAGGCTTTTGAGAGATCTAAACAAGCTATAGCTACAAATTTATTAGAATCGAGGGATGCTCTCCATTTTTCAGTAGCATGTAATAGTGCATCAGTTGTTGAAAAATTTTTGCGAAATCCAAATTGGGTGTTCGATAATAAATTATACTTATTAAAATGTTCAATTATTTGGTTATGCAATAATCTTTCGAATATTTTACTTATTGGAGAAGTAATTGAAATTGGTCGATAATTAGTGGCAATTGAAGGATCGTTTTTCTTAAAAATAGGAGTAATGTGAGCAAGTTTTAGATAATCTGGGAAGTGATTGCATTTTATAGATTCATTAAAGATGAAATTTAAAGGACTTGCAATGATATCTGCAGTCATTTTAAGAGCCCAGGAGGGGATATTTGAGGGACCACTTGATTTGTTGGACTTAAGCTTAAGAATCGATTTAATAATTTCATAGGTAGTTGAGAATCGGAAATAAAATTCAGGTGTAAAGATTTTGTGTGAGAGGTTTTTGTATTTAATAAGGGGGCCGTTGTAATTTCCTAAGTTGACAAAAGTCTTGTTTAATTCATTAGAAATTTCTAAATTGTCGGTTAGATTATTTCCATTTTGATCTTTAATCACATCAATTAAGTTTGATTTAGATTGCTTATAATTTGTGATTTCTTTTATTAGTTTCCATTTTGACTTTTCATTTGGAAGACGCGTATACTCATTTTTGATAAATTCATTGAATGCCCTACGAGATGCAATATTCGAGGCATTTCTGGCCTTTTTATAGGCAGCAAAGTTCTTGTTAGTTCGAGAATTTATAAAATGTTTATATGCTTTGTTCTTTTCGCGAATTAAAGCTTTACAAGTGTCAGATATCCAGGGTTTGTTAGAAAAAGTATTGTTTGCTTTGGATTTGGTTGTGGATTTAACCATTATTTTCCTTTCAGGGCAAAATCTGTTGAGGTAAAATTCAAAAATGTCTGAGAAATTTTTTAGCATTTCATTTATATTTGATGCAGAATATACAGGAAACCAATTTTCTGATGAGAGGGATGATTTAAAATTATTAATATTTTCAATACACTTTTCACGAGTTTTAATCCATTTCGTGGTAATTTTTGGGGTTGAGTGAGAAGACTTTTGAAATTTGATAGATGTAAAACAGTGATCCGAGAATGGGCATTCAGAAGAGATGTACTGGAAGTGTGTATTATTGTTTTCAGCTAATGCAATGTAGTCAATTAGAGTCCTACTCGATGATGTGATTCTAGTGGGCAATGTTTTATTGGTCAATTCAAGATTAAATGTGTTCAAGAACAAATCCATTTTACATTGATCATTAGCATTTAAATAATTGAGGTTCCAATCTCCGAAAAGTACTAAATCTTTATTTTCAGAACAGGCAAGTGATAATTCTTCTTCTAGTTGTTGAATAAAAAAATCGGCAAATTTCTTATGCGGACAGTATGATACATTTAATAATTGTTTTTGAAATCTAGAATTTTTAATTGGATTAGTAATTTCAACCCATAGACTGTCAAAATTTGATGTGTTAGGACTTTTAATATCGTTGCGTATTTTGGGATTGAATGACTTTGGAACTAAAAGTAATACACCTCCACCTTTTGATTTTCCTAACATATTGTTCAAAACTCTATCCTTTCTAAATAGTGCAAAATTTTCATTAACAGACCATGTGCTATCTAGATCGTCAATCTTTAGCCAAGTTTCAGAAATTGCGAGAATTAAATCATTTTTAGTATTTGAAACGAATTCCCTATATTCGAAATTTTTAATACTTAGATTCTGAAAATTTAAATGTACGTAATTCACAATATCTGAGCCGGTATTCAATTTTTTGATGTATGATTCAAAATTTAAAATCGGACCGGGATTAGTCTCAATACCATATACTGCTAATAATAGGAAAATTATGAGAGAAATAACAAATGAGTTTTTTAAATCGATTATGATAATACAAATGCGCCTGGTTAAGAAAGTTAAAGCTGTTTTTGAATAGCGAATAGTTGAGTTATATGTATTGAAGTAAAACTGTACTGGTAAGAGCGAGACATCCTCATTGGATTTGAATGTCGAAATAAGGAAAATATAAGTAAAGAGTAATAATTTTACTTTGAAAACAAATTTGAGTTTCAATTTGAATTTAGGGTTATAGTAATTTTTCCATAGCCTGGGCGTCTGTAAACAAAAATATAATAATTCACACGACATAGCTAATAAAAAAGTATCTTAGCTGTTGAAGTAGATCGCTTATGATGGTGGCGGTGACTTCAGAGTTAGAGCAATTTGCGGTGAATGAATTAGTAAGGCGGTGCATTGTTATAAAGTGCAGCAGCGTATGATTTATATACCCTGGACGGGCGAGCAAGCGGGTGGTGCGGCAGGTTGCTAGCGAAAGGCGGCAAAAATCGAGGTGCAAAGCTTTCAAAGACTCTGTTATTTGTCGGCATTGCTTTGAGGAATTGAATTGTGCGACAAGATGGAGGCTCGAAGAAGGATTTAATTATGGATACAAATTTTCCAATTCCATTCTGTGAGAAATGAATGCCGTCTTTTGAAAAGAGACGACTGTTAACGACTTTTGGACCTAAACAAAATTGTGAAAATAATTTAAATACTGAAAATTTTAATTTTTCTGATAAGTTAGAAATAATTTTATTGACTTTTACTACTTCATTGTTGCCTTGAAGCAGGCTGTTGCAAAAAGGTGGGATTTCACTAAGAAAAATCTTAGTAGGACTAAAAATATGGTTAATTATTTTAATAAGATCAGTAAACTTAGCTTCGTAGTTGGTTGGGTTCTTGAGAATATCATTTCTTCCAATTTGTACGAAAACTGTTTTAATTTTTGTTTGCGGGTAGAGTTCCAATGTCTGTTGAAGCTCAGATATGCATGCACCGGGATACGAGTGCACGGAGACCTCTTTGTTTCTGATTATGTTTTTGGATCGTAATTTCCTAAACATGGAGCTACCTAAAATTAAAAAATTAGTACCTGTTTTGATCTTGCGAGGTTTTCTTGGAGAGCGAGTAATAGGTTTATTTCTTGATGCTGTTGAATGCAAAAAAGCGTCAGTGACTTCTTGTTCGCGCGAGTTAGGTGTAAGGGACGTATGCGTGTGATCCTTAAGAAATGAATGCAATGAAAATAATTCATCTCGACTGAGGGCCAAAAATGGTGCTACAAGTTTGCAGTGTTCGTTGTCTTTATTGATGTTTGAGTCAGTGACGTTTTTAAGTGCGGAGCGGAGAGCGCAATCGACTGTCTTTAGAGAGGACATCGCGGCCAATCAATTATGTCATCAACTGTGAGTTTGTTTATATAAAATTCACCGCATTTTGGTAATTTGTTTGTACTGTTGTGTAATAGTAAAGCTTTTCCAGCATCTTGGCCCAAGCTCAGATTTACCTGACCTAGCTCTTGTCCATCTCTGACCGAATACCCTCAGCAATTATTGCAATTTTAAAGTTCAGCTGAATTATAAGGCCAGCTACAGTTTAGGTTTATTGATAATTGATATTCTATAATATTAAATCGGCTTTTGAATAGTTTTAGATCTGCATTTGACCTTGCATATATTTTAAAATAGCCTTATTGATCTTTCTCTTCTTGCTTGGGACGGTATCCATCTCTCCAACAAAGGACTCTCACATTTCAATTTAAGGAATTTTTTCTCTAATTAACGCCACCCATTTCACCCTACAATATCGGATTATTCACTTCGCAAACGTTGCATCTAGTCACTTTCGTACCCACCATCATTTTCTCCCTGCCCTCCACGCAATATCACTCAATCTCCTACTATCATCTAAGATCAATGAACTTAGTCAAGTGCAGTTTTTGTTATTCTATAATTATTGTTACTATTCTAATTAAAGGGCAGTTTAGTATAACCCTACAAGAATCCTTCGAAAAATTCAACTATAATCCTTCAACAATTACAAAAGTTCATTCAAGTATTATGCAATTAAATTCTACAATTTACTAAGTAAGTAGTCATTTAAAATCGTTTCTAAGATTTCTACTTATTGTTTCTGTAGATATTGAAAGTAACCCAGTGCCAATAATTTCGGAAAATAAAATTAAAGATGCATTAAACAAATTCAAAATGAACTTTAAGATTATTTATCTAAATGCTAGAAGTCTTAGTGCAAATCGTAATAGATTGATTCAAATGGTAAGTAAAATCGGAAACAACGCAATATATGTTTTTACAGAAACTTGGTTGAAAGATTCTGATAATTTAAAATTATTATATAATCCAGATAGGAATTCTTTTGATATTCATTTTAAAAATCGATCTAAACGTGGTGGAGGACTAATTATGCTTATTCTAAAATCTTTAAAATCAAAAACGCAAAAACAACTTAGAAATCAAACATGAAATTTTTGAAACTATGCGGATTGAAGTAAAATCCTTTTCAAATTCCTGTAGCAGCGAACTCATAAACATTTGTTACAATCCTAATAAGAATTATATCTCTGATTTTTGCAACGATAAAATTTTTTTTCCACTTAGCAATAAATTTTACTTGATAGTAAGTAAATAATTATACACCTTTTACAAAATTAACATTACAAAATAGAATATTTAAGAATCACCAAATATAAAATTGTTTTTTTAAAAAGAACGAAAATCAATACATATAAAATTAACATTACAATGATTATTTTTTGGGTGATCGATACTGAAAAACTTGTACAATGGTTGAGATGCTGAGGATAACACTATTTAATGAGTTTGTGTTCCAGATGTCACAGATTAGACATGAATTGATTGAACCCTAACCACCATATCTTGATAAAAGAAGTGTAGCATTTCCCCGCTGTAAAATTACTGACAATTGCTGGAAAAAATATGTAGAAATCGTATTCAGATCGCAAGAGGCACTTCTGGCAGAAGACATAAAAGACAACTTGGAGAATATTTTGATAGCAATTGGTGACCTAGAGCTTCCACTGATAGTGGTATGAAGGGATATACCAGTAGCTGAACATGATTCTGCATATTTAGTAAGCTTTCGGTGGTCTGAAACTTCCAGAGCATGACCAGCATTAGTACCCGCAAGAGAAGCAATCGAAGGCTGCAGTGAACTAATTACAGTCACGTCTAAAGCGGCTGGTCGGCCAGAAGACCAGCATGGCAAAAAGAAGTCCCCAGAACGAGCACGAGACTCAGTGAGGTTAGACTTTTCAAGCACAGGAGACAAAGCACATTTCGAAGCAGTTAAAAAAATATCGTCCCTGAGCCGATCATTGCGCGCAATTCTTTCACCATCAACCGCGCATGACATATCATAATCACCGAATAAATCCAAAGGCTTAAAGCATTGTGGACATTTTTTGTCATCATTAATTAAGGGGATTCCATGCCGATAACAAATCAAAATTCTGCAGGAGCGAAAGGAAGACCAAATACTTTCAAGGGAATGGCAGCCAACCAATCCCCACTTCCTGGTATGGAACATGAGAAAAGTCTTGCTTTATCGCGAGGAGACAAACTGGAGAATAAACAAGTATTCTGGCTAACTTGCTGTAAAAGTGAACAAATAGACTTCTGTGCTTTTGGGGTCATGTGTAAAGGCATTTCAGTCAACGCTAGTCCTTTGCTAGAAAATTCTTGCAAAAACTGATGTGGCACAGAGTAAATAA
>CABFPE010000148.1:1102614-1113395 GCA_900660155.1 Hofstenia miamia | reverse complement strand
CAGGAGCTACATGTCACCCTGTGCTGGGGAAAGCACGCCCAAATTGTCGCCAAACTTAAGCAGTAGTTTTCATATCAATATAATAGAAAAAGAAAAATACAACTGTAAAACAGCAGTTGAGAGTAGTTAAAATCCAATAACCTTTCTCTACAAGTTTCTCAGTTTTATACAAAAATTGCGTTATTACCTGCCTTTGTTTACAAAAAGAGTTGTCTACATAGTTCAATCATGCTTAATTATTCATTCCCTCGCAAATTCAATTTGAGCAATAAAATAATAAGCACCACCAAGGGGATGGCAAACTAACAATAGCAACCTAATATCAAAATAATTGAGGTGACGTCATGATGACGTAAAATACAAAATATAATGAATAAATAATAAAGAAATATCTCAACAAAGTCCCTGAGTGACTCTACATGCCCCCCTTGCTCAAATTAATTTTCGTAAAACAACTGGAGAGCAGGCCCAGACATGATGTTTTGAGTGGCTGTTATCATCTTCACTGCTAACTCACCATCCCAAGTTTGGACTTTGGCGTATTGTGGCTCTCTTGTTATTTGCATTAATACTTCCCTTTGTGTGACTACTTCATCCTTAAGTTGTAGAAACCTAATATTTGGCATTTTGGCACTGACAGGGCAGCTGTGGCGTAGATTATTTAAGCATCTCATGAAGGTGTCATAGAATTTTTCATAAAGCTGGAGACCCTTGAGTGTGATCATTAATGTCATCATGGCATCTGTGTTGGAAGTGTGTGCGTCCTCAGCTCTGAACTCTGTATCCGGGTAAAAATGGACAAACACCTGCCTCAGGGAACCCATCATAGTCACTTGGTCAATGAACAGTGAGCAGTATTCCTGCACTTGACTGAGAGTCATTTGTTCCAGGTTGGACACATTTGCTCTAATCATTGTTATAATCTCTATCCTCTTAGTGACATTGTAGTACTGGGTTACATTCTCTACATTATTGATCCACATTAAGTCACCCACTGCCTGAAAAAGAATGAGCATACAATTCTGTAGGGCTGCAATTTTTTCGTGTATTGTTTTTAGGTGCACATGCACTGGTAAACCATGCATGAAGATGTCTGTGATGGTGAGTTTACCGTCAATAAAGACACGCTCAGGATTTCCTCCAGCTATAAGTTTTTCTCTTACCACTTTGTACTCCCCTGTTTGGCTAGCTTTAATTGCTTCTTGCTTACTGTTTACAAAGTTGACCTTATCAGATAGATGAGCCACTACCTCCTTTTTAGGTTTCCAAACCTTCCACTTAGGTTGTATGAGGGGTGTCTCAATCATAGGTGGCGGTATGCACAGAATATTTGATGTCTTGATCTTCTTCTCAAGGTCACTGAGTCCTGCAGGGGCAGCCAAGGTGGCAGTTCTGATCATGACTGGGTAATTGATTCTTGCCTCCTTTATTGTGTCACAAAACTTTCCTCTCAATCTTTTCTGCCACAGGTGTTCTATCTGTTGGTGAGAGATGCGCACATGGGCAGTGGTGCATTCCACATCCAGAGCTATGTGTTGCCCTGGGGACTGTAGAATGAACAGTTCCTCCTTGGTGAACACTTCAGTGAGACACCATTTCATTAGCAAGAGAATGTCTTTGTCATGACAATCAACCAAAATTGTCTGTTGGATGGTGAGATCCTCTAAAAATTCGCTAGGATCATGTTTGATCATCAGTATATGTTCATCCTTGGTTACCAACCAATGAGGCATTTGTTTGGGGGATAGTGCCTTCCTGCTGAATTTTTCCAAGTTCACTTTCTTGATTAGTTCATGAACGTGGGGTGAAAGTTGTACCGCTGAGGATGCCAGTAGTTCCTCTTCCCTGTAAAATTGCTCAGGCATCCTCATCACTTGATCGAAAATAGTGATGGGAATGATTTTTCCCTCCTTGTTGATGTGCTGAGCTGATTCAGTGAATTGCCCATAACCACATTCCAGATATCTAAGTTGGTACAATCAGAAGAAGGATTCAGTTCTTGCAGGGAGGTCGTGTCTTTGGATCTTGTCCAGGAATTGGTGAGTGGAGCCTGGCAGTCACTCTACAAATTGTCTGGTGCTCATTGGGGCATTGTCTGAGTAGAAAATCACAAACTTGGTTTCTGTGGTCACACCCCATATATATTTCTTTACAATGTCAGAGAAAATGTTTATGTCCAACAGACAAATACCAAGTTGATTGCTGGTTAAAATGATGGAAATCTTGCTGGTTACACTGGTCCCCCCACCAGTCAGCCATAATACTTTTTGAATTTGTCCATGGGGTGCTTAGTTTTTCCTGGAGAAGAGGGAGGATTGCACTTATATAGTAACCAGTTTTTAACTTTCCATGATAGGGGACAGACTGTGATTTCATGGGTTGTTAGTTTCATAAGAGGTGAAAGCTTCTCATGTGTCATCGGGATTTGTAACTGGGGTTCTTTTGTCAAGTAGATGGCGAGGATCCAGATGGCGCCACAGGCGTAGATGTCAGGTACATTTTTCTAGGCAAATAAACGTTCTTTGAAGTTCTTCCGATCTTGGGTATTGTAGGAAACTTTGATTTCTCTAAGTGCTCTTTCAATAGATGAATGATAGTGGTGTGAGGGGCTCACTATGTCTAGGCAGGGCCAATCGGACTCAGGGTTGAAGTCGGCTTTTATGTTGGACCAGATGGTCTGGATCTCAGTTAATGTCTGCTCACTCTGTGCAAATGCAAAACTTACACACATATCAGTTATTGTGAGGAGAGATGGGGTGTGTGGATCTGTTACCTCTAGGGTTTGCGCCTGGAGTATAATGTTGATGATCAGTTTCTGGTTGACAGCCAGTTGATGCGATGGTACTCATTGACATAATAATAAATCTGTGTACAGAAGCCTGGTTATGGGTAGTTGGCTCATGACGTGTGGCAAGAGAGGGAGGTAATCATCTCTGGAGAGAATCATTAAGTTCTCCATACGGAAATGTAGATTTTCGATTGGTTCTGGCACTGTGTCCTCATACTAGCATCATGAGGCGTATGCCCTCTACCTTAGCTATATGATATGCTATTTCGATCTGTTCCATGATTGCTTCCATCTGGATTTAATGTACTCTTAAGAAGTATATCACTAACAGGTTATGGAAGTCGATGTTGACACATTCAAAACTATCAATGGTTTTTCCACTATTTAGAAACTGACATAAATTATAAATGTTGAAGTCATTGTCGAAAAACATATGCACTGTGCTGTGCCAGTAAAGGCGACTAAGTCCCTCTAGCATTCGCAAATCGTAACAAATGATAGTGTTGACTTTTGGGCAACGAGAAGCATCTATCACAAATGGGATTGCATCTATTGAACAATTCATTTCACGACCATTGTATGTTTGGCAGAGTTGGTCCTTTGTTTCTTCTGATATATTGTCATGTGTGATAGCGGTGGCCTTTCTAGTGGCTATGTAGTAAGGGTGTAGGGTTTCATCACCAACTTTGGATATTTTCTTTCTTCTTTCTTCGGTTTTCTGTGACCTAACAGTAGAAGCTCCTGCTGACAAGGTCGAGGGGGGCTATTGAGTCAATCAAAGTGTTTACAATTTGTAACTCACTAAAGGGTAGTCTAGTTTTAAGAGTTTTTATAGAAGGGGTGGCCAGCTCCTCTTGCGCATGTGGAGATACGTGTGTCTCCATGTAGGGGTGAGATGTTGAGGGCGTCATCGCAGTTGCTTTCTCCTCTCTGAATCGTGGAGCTACGTTTTGCCCACATGGGATCAGATTCTCCTCAGCACTGTCATTGCGTCCTCTTTTCCTTTTGCGTGCTTCAACAAGCAGAGACACGTGTCTCCCTCGCCTAGATGAGGCTTCTTGATTAGTACGGCTACCTTCCATCCTCCTTCTCACTCAGCAGTGGGGTGGTGGAGCTGGTGACTCGTGTTTTTGGCTGTTCATATGCATTCCTAAATGGAGTGATAAGATTTAAATCACATATGTTGGGATCATAAAATTTCTTTAGTTCTCATCCTTCTTTGGGGGAGTGTACATGACTCTAAGTTGTCAGATTTACTATTATCATAAGTATAATCAGTGTCAGAAAAATCATCCTCAGAAAAACTAGTTAAGTTCTCATACTTTTCATATGTATCAACACCATTATCCACTAATGTAAACTCATTGTTGTTGTCTATTATGACATTCTCTATATCTTTTATTGCTCATTTGAGCTGCTGAAAGTGTACCATTTTACCATTATTTAAAGTGTAAGTGTTATGGTCAAGCACCTTTTCAATAGTGAAAGGACCTTGCCAATCATTTAGCAAGTTTACATACCTGACTACTATCCATTGTTACACAAGGGAGATAAGCAAAAACTTGGTCGCCATGTTTATGTGGCTCTCCATATAGCTTTTTGTTAAAGGTCTTTTTCTGCCATATACTGGACTGATTTGTGTTGTGGCAGATGGTAAGGTGGGTTTGTTGCATATCTTGAATTAATCGGTTAACATACAGCTCTGTACTTTTCTCTGCATAATTTGGAAACATCATTGTTAAGGAGGTTGTGGCTTCGCGACCAAACATTGCTTTAAAAGGGCTTACGCCTGTAGTCATATGAACAGATGTATTGTAAAAATATTCCATGCATTCAATAACACGTCTCCATTGTTTTCTGGCAGCACGTGATAAAGCCACTCAAACTAACTTTATAAGGGTTTGATTTAAGCATTCCACTAAGCTATTTGCTTGATGGTGATAGGCAGTGGTCAATTCGTGAATGATTTCCAGTTCTTTCATTAAGGCCCTTAGGAGGTTGCTCTCAAACTGAGGGCCCCGATCAGAGACTAACTTGCGCATGGGTCCATACTTCAGTACCCACTCTTTAACTATTTTTTCTGCGACTTTCTCCGCTGTTGTACTGCTTAAGGGGATCATGTGGGCGAATTTTGTAAAGTGGTCAACCATTACAAGGATGTACTGGAACCTTTTGTCATCTCGCAATAGCTGTTCAAGGTCAATGTGCACAAGTTCATTAGGACTCTCTGCTGCCCAAGACTTGAGCTTGGCTCTCTGTTGGGGGAAGTGGTTGGTGTTGTGTAAAAGGCATTTCTCGCATTTATCAATAACGTCAGTGACAGTGCTCTTATGCCTATAGTGATGTATTGGGAGTTGAAGGTCTTTTCTGTCTGAAGTATGCCTAGATGCCCCTTTCATGGACTCTGCAGACAAGATCTCTCTGGAAATATTCAGGTATAGGGTTGTTATGGCGACTCTTAACATACAGTAGTCCATTCTCATTTGTTTGCCAATTGTAGCAGTTAAAGTATTGATTCACTTCCAGAGGAGTGGGAAAATAGGGATCTTTCATTTTCTTCATGATCTGATCTAAGATCCAATCACAGCATTGATGGTGCATTATCTCTTCTTTTGAAATCTCTTCCCATATGAGTATGGTGAGGATAGGTTTGCCATTATGATCTGTGTTAATCTCTGGTATTAACTGATATTCTGTATGAGGAATGAAAGAGAATGGAACCTTTTCCCCATTGGGCTTCTTGAGGTCTCTCTCATAGCTAGGTAATGCCGTCCAGTAGTCAGCGTTTAAATGGAGTTGACCAGGGCGGTGCTGGATTGAAAATGAAAAGTCGTTTAGATACTCGATCCATCAAGCTACGATGTTGGATTTGTTGCTGCTAAATTTCTTAAGCCATGTGAGGGCACTGTTGTCTGTACGCATGACAAATTTGCGTCCCAAGATAAAGTATCCAAATTTCTTTAGAGATTTGACCAAGGTGAGCATTTTGTATTTCATTGCTCCGTAATTCCTTTCTGAAGCTCAGAGTTTCCTGCTGAAATATTGGATGGGGCTTTTGATGCCATTGATGTTTTGGCTCAATATTCCACTGATAGCTACAGTACTGGCCTCACAGTCAACAATGAAGTCTTTCATGTAATCAGGGGTGTTTAATGATGGGATTTTCTTGAGCTCATTTTTAATACCTTCCAATGCTTCTTGCTCTTGCCACGTCGACTTGAACTCAATGGACTTTTTGAGTAAGTTAGAGATGGTTTTGGTTTTTCCGCCAAGTCCGGAAGGAACATGCCATAATAATTAAGGAACCCCATCAGTTGTTGCACATCTCGACAGCTTCATGGCATTTCAATCTTTTCTAGGAATTCCCTTGCATTATTTTGCCTGTCTTGACGACTCGTCCTAAAAAGATCACTTTCTTCTGTGCCAAAGAACACTTGTTTCCATTAACTTTTAAGCCCGCTCTCTGTAGTAGATCTAGTGTGTGGCTGAGCTTATCCAGGTGTTCCTCAAAGGTATTGCTGGCAACTAGGATATCGTCTATATAGGCTGATATACTGGGTTCGAGGATGTTGGTGTTGTCTTTGAGTACTTTGGTCACATACTGCTGAAAGGTAGCAGGCGCATTACATAGGCTGAATGCCATGTATTTCCACTTGTACAGGCCATACAGAGTAATGAAGGCTGTCTTCAGGATGTCAGAAGGTCGTATTGGCACCTGCCAATATGCTTTGCACAAATTGAGACAGGAAAAGAATTTGTATTTGCTGGCGTCATAAAGAAGATCTTCGATTCTGGGTAAAGGATATGCATCCTTGATCATTATGTCATTTAATTTTCAGAAGTCAATACACAATCAGTATTTCTTGCCTTGTTGAATAAACACTGTTGGGGCAGCGTAGGGGCTGCTGCTCCCCTGAATGATCCCACTTTCAATTAAGTCACTTAAGATTTTTTTGTATTCTGGTTTGAGATTTTCAGGAACTTTGCAAACTGGCAATCTGATTGGCCTGTCGTTTTTCAACTCAATAGCATGTTCTTCTCCCACAGCCTGACCAATGCTTATCATTCCATAATTGAATACCTCATGTTTGCTATGAAGAAGGGAGACCAAAGATTTCCTTTCTTGCTGATTGAGATGAGGATGGGAGCTGTTAGTAACTAGAGGCACCTTGACTGGTCTGGTTGGCTCTCTCAGGTCGTGAACTGTGGTGCAGATTGACAAGCAGGTGACTGGTATGTTCTTGACTCTGATGGGCACTCATACAAGTTGCAACTGAGAAGCTCTGATCTTGATGGGGAAATTTGCTCCATTCAGAATGGTGACAAGCATCTTCCCATTAGTCACCTTGCATAAGTCGGGTGAAAAAGAGACTCTGCATACATATTTGCCTTGTTGTCCCACAATCATTACATCCCCATTGATATCATCTTCAGAGGAGACTGCAACTCTCATCCTGTGTTTTGGTTCAATTGAGATGGGCTTGCTTAGATTAAAAATGATTGCCTTCTCAGGGATGGTAGCAAGTTGTGTGGCCTCCTGATCTTTGATAGCTATTGTATTATTCTTGTAATTGATTACACAAGAGTTCTTTTCTAGGAAATCATTGCCCAGTATGAGGTGGTAAGGGAGTTGGTGATCAGAGGTATCAATGACAAGAAGATCTACTTTGAATGGTTCCACATGAATTCTAATTGAAGCATCCCGTAACTTCCCTTTAAGGAGGGAGGATTTCCTGAAGCGTCAATGAGTTTGACACAAGATGGATCTAAGGATCTCTGCTGAAGCACAGCCCTCAGCAGCATTCGTCACTGATGATGGAAGCAGCCACTCCAGTGTCAACAGTGGCATTAAATAGGTTTCCATTTATTTCTACAGGTATTAGATTTTTCCTTATAAGCTGGGTAATAACCAAGATGTTCTGTGCGTGTTTGACAGGAGATGGTGCTCCAACTAATTTAAATCCTGCAATGCAGTAGGGTTGTCAGTTGCCAAATCAACAAGGTTTTTGACACAAGGAGACTCATTGGGCTCATCTACAATGAAGCCTTCACCATCCGCAATTAGCTGCATCTTAGCTTTGCATTGGGACTTGAGGTGCCCCTTTTCCCCACAGGTAAAGCATTAGACTGAGGACAGATTGAATGCCTTTTTGGAAATCGTGAGCCTTCTTGTCTTGGACCTTTTCATCCCATAGATGCTAGTAATGTCCTTATTGATTTGCTGCGAGTTATGCAGCATATAAACCATGCTGATGGCTTTTCTGATAATTTTGTTCAGGCTCTCCTCCAGATCACACTTGACTTCCAGCCTGCTCCTAATGGATGGAGGGAAACCTCGACATATATAGGAAAAAAGATCGTGGCATGAATACTTGCTCAATAGGCTGCTCAGTCAAAATAGTCACTCGACCTGGGTAATGTAGTTCTTTATGTCATCACCAAACCTAAAAGACAAATTGCACAGTAAGGTTTTGTACTGGTGTTTGATGTGAGGAGCTCTATAGTGATCTTCAAAAAATCCAATCAATAACTGGTAATTGGTCTTAATATTGCATTCAAGCATCATATATTGGTTGTAAGCCAAGATGCTGAGGTAGAGTGGGAACTGAGACACTGCTGACTCCTGTGAGTTCTTATATTGCTTCATCATGAGCTCAAATAAAAAGAACCACTCATTGAATGATTGTGATATGGCGTCAATCTGACCAGTAAATTTCGGGAGAATGGAATGTTTGCTGAATACCTGCATTTGTCCATTAGACTTGAGAGGGAGAATAGATTTTTGATACCTCAGCTGATTTTTCATGCCTGATTGTCCCTGGAGCAGGCTGGTGTCACTTACATGTTCTTTGAAAGTAGGCACCACTACAGTGCTCACTGGGTCAGGCAACAATTGAACATACCCAGTCTGAGGAGTAGCTCCAGTGGTGAGGGTAGACACTTGAGTAAGATTTGACTGTGTGAATGTGGTGTAACTGCTCAGAGAGTTTGTGCAACATAGAACAGAGCTGGGGACTACTGGAGAGCCTTTGAAAGAAGAAGATATATGTGTGGGTGGCTCACACCAACTGACTGAACCATCTGCACCACTTGACCAATGATCCTTTCTGCTAACTCATCTAAAGCTTTGTTAAGTGTGGTGTGAGTTACATACTCATTGTTTCTGCATGACCACACCTCCTCTTGGTGATTTGAATTGTTAACAGCACTCTTCAACTCATGAATCTGTAGTTCTAAGGCAATGGTCAACTCTAGCATCTGCCTTTCAATCCTCTGCTATGCCACATGCTGTATTTTATTTCAGCTGGAGAGACTCTACGTGACGTTTGCTTTCCATCCTTAATGCCACTTGCTGAGATAAGGCTTCTTTCAGATGTTTGATTTCAGCATGGTGGATGTCAAACTGTGGCGTGGCACTGACATGACTGTGAGGACGACTAGGAATCAGAGGAGCATTCTGAGTATTCAGAATACAATGCAAATTTCAGGAATATTCTGGGATCATGGCGCTGGCGTCACTGTAGGGGATGGTAGCAGCATTTTGATCCATCCTTTGCATAATTGGGGTAGGAGAATTGGGTTGAGAAAGATTGAGTAAAGGTCCAGTGGTACAAGGGGTAACATTCAGGCTACCAATGCTTGTACAGGGGACACTCCATATTGGAGACGTCCCAAAAGTAGGAGAATAAGTAACAGTACAACTAGAATCCATTGTAACTTAATAACAAAACAATAATTTCCAGTAACTGACAGTAGGGAGCACTTCCACAGATACAAAAGAAAACATGGCTCTTAGAAGTAATGACAAGTAACAGACCAAATTGGGGAACATGGCAGTATTTGGTAATTAATCCAACACATAAAGCACTCAGAAAGTAAAACAAAATGAGGAATTTAACAGATGGCATCAGCCAAATAAGACACACTAAGGGTTTTGTCGCCATCAGTCAAGGGTGGAGAAGTTAAGTTGTACATCAATAGGTGAACTTACACTGAAGTCCCACAGTGATCAGGGGAAACAACTATCCCAGCTAATGTGCACCAAGCAAAAACCAACTAGCATTCATATGATCAAAAGAAAGAACAAGATTAAATAGTTATCACATCAGAGTAAATGAACTTGAGACTTATTGTAGAATCATCGGCTGGTAGGGTAACTTAACTAGGAAACTAATTGACTCTGCAGAAGGTTTGAATAGCATTTACAAAACAGCCATGATTCTTGAAACTAGAATAACATAGAACTTATAACTTATAGATGTAACATTGGTAATTCATCCAAGTAATCAACTACTTTAGGTAAAATCCAAGATGACCAATTTGCATGGCTTCCAGCCAAATTGAAATGTCCAGAGTGAAGTAAAGTGCTTAACCTATTGACTGGTGCTACCCTATTTGTCTCACTTTTAATTTCTATCTCACATCAAAAAAATAAAGGATCTTCTTTTTTTGTTATCTCTCATCTCACTATTAAATAGTCTGTAATTGCCAGACATTTGTGCTAGCCAATGGCATGATATCATCACAGTGTTAGGTTGTATAAGTGCATGTACATGTTGAACTGTGAATGAGAGGTTTATTATTTCCATATACATAACCATATACATAACCTGATGGTTCCACAATTTGGGCTGGATGAAAGACCTCCAGGAGCTATTGTAACATCCTCCTCCTAACTGCATGTAATAATATAACTAACATAGCCATTACTGTAAAACTATCGGCTTAATTATACAGATAACAAACTTGCAGTTTCCTATACCTACATTTAATAGTATTACATGTGAGGTCATTTATCGAGTCAATTATAGTCGAGTCTCCTACATTTAAGAATATATAAATATCCCTAAGTGTCGACTATCCAGTCGTTTCAGGCATCGATTATTTCTTACATGTGTTGATCGGTAGTCAGACTAGGCAAGAATCGAAAAACTCCTAACCGTAACATAGGTGCACTTTCATGACTGGCACAAAGACCCTAGAATCGATCCCA
>CABFPE010000148.1:1067092-1082261 GCA_900660155.1 Hofstenia miamia | reverse complement strand
GACACTGACTCATTACTATACAAAATAAAAACGGAAAATTTGTACACAGAGTTAGAATCAATCTCGCATCACTTTCACTTTTCAAATTATCCAATATCCTCACCCCTATACTCTGATGTGAATAAAAAAGTGTACCTTAAAGTCAAGGACGAATTGGGCAGGGTGTATTAAACCGTGTAGTTGCACTTAAACCAAAACTATATTCTGTTGAATATTCAAGCGAGAGTCATGAGATATTGGAGAAGGCCAGTGCAAAAGGTGTAACCCGGTCAGTGAAGCAGACTATGAATTTCGATTTGTTCAAGAATATTCTTATGAAAGATGGTATCATTCAAAGGCCGCATATACACTCAATTAGTGTGGAGACCTCAAACCATATCGCATTATCATGTTATGACAATAAGCGATATCTAGTTAACAGTATAGAAACGCTGCCATACGGACATAAAGGTAATAACCATTTACATGTTATAATGTTAAACTCTTGTTTTTAGATATCGAAAATATTAATTCACAGTCCATCAGTGCTACCACCTCTGTACTAATTGATGAAGGATTTAAATGCATACGCCTGGGTATATAGTATTTTATATTATGTGTTAATAATTAATGTTTTAGATTCCAGCACATAGTAAATCATGGTTCATTCTCCCCTCCCACGTTATACCCGCTCCAAGTCTTTGTATATGGTAATTTATTTTTAAAAAATTAAGTATTAAATTTCACGTTTAGATATTTCCAATGTTCTACCTCTGATGATGTGTACATAATTGTTTGCCCGCATACAATGTTTCCTCCAATTCGATATGAATTTTGTGAAATTTCTCCACGTAAGTTTTTATCAACAATGTTATAAATTAAATCTGTGTTTAGCTAATTCCTCATATATTTGATTGCTTGTTGTCTAATGTTTCCTCTATTCTCTGTATACGAATTTGCTAAATGCTCCTGTTATGTCTAATTTATTTTTAAACGGTATAATTTAATTAATCTAATGTTTATTTATGTGAATTTTAGTTTCCACGCAATGTGATGTGATTATGCCTCCTGTTTGATTGTCAATTCAAAATCCGCTTCTCCCAATGCTCCTCATGTTCATGTTATGTCTAATTTATTTTAAACGGTATAATTTAATTAATCTAATGTTTTATTTATGTGAATTTTTAGTTTCCATGCAATGCGATGTGATTATGCCTCCTGTTTGATTGTCAATTGAAAAAAATCCGCTTCTCCCAATGCTCCTCGTGTTCATGTTATGTCTAATTTATTTTTAAACGGTATAATTTAATTAATCTAATGTTTATTTATGTGAATTTTTAGTTTCCACGCAATGCGATGTGATTATGCCCCCTGTTTGTTTGTTTGTTCGCCATTTGAAAAAAATCTGGTTCTCCCAACGCATGATATTTTGTAAAAGAAGGTATAAACATTTTTCATTGACTGATTATTTATGCGAATTTAGCTTCCTCACTCCGCTGAATGATTTTCTGTCGACTGTAAAAAAAAGCTATACACCCTAATGCTCTCCATGTTTAAATTATCTTGAAAAAATGGTATAATATATTTTAATTGAATGGTTATTTATATATAGTTTAGTTTCTTCACCCCCTGCTGAATAATTCTCCGTCGAAAAAGACTCTAACAACAACAAAAACGTGCATATGTTTAAAATATATAAGAAAATTAACGATTATATTCTAGCTCTACCACCTGTCATTTCATGATTTTCTACACTTTATCAATTGAAGAATGCCTCTGCGTTAGAATGACAAAAAAGTAATGCCTCCGTGTGAAAAATCCACCGCAAAAAAAGTATAACCATTTTTAATTTAAAAAAGTTAATGGAAATATTTAGCTGTCTGTTAATATTTTACAATGTCCCAGTTGAAAAAAGAAGTTTTCCATCATTAACTGATGAAAGAATGCCCCTTTGACGCTAAGAAATCTCATACAATAAATACGGTAGAAGAAATTAATTATATATCTTGCTAAGGTTTATTTAGTTTTGCCGGCTATACAAAAAAAGTTCGTCATCATTGATGATCGTTTTAAACATTTTAATTCTATTGTTGTTCTATTGGTAAAAGAAGAAGAAATGATTCCCATCATATAAAGCAATCCTCCATTAATTACCTGTTCAAAATAAGGTTATACATTTTATTGCAATTATGATTTTAAAATGTAATTTAGCTTCACGTGACGCCATTATGTATTCAGCGTGGATGTTGACGGAAAATCAATGCATACATTGTCCCTCCGAATTCTTATAACATAAAAGCGGGTTAACTCGAAATCAATGCATTCTGTTCAGTATGGAATTACGCCGATGTTAATCAATGAGGAGGAAGATAAAATCAATCCACGGGACGTAATATTATTCTTTTGTGTTAATATCAAAATTCTCTGTGTTGTAATAACACCTCATTAATTATTAAATCATGTCAAAAGAGTGTGTCTATAAAACATCTTGATTATTATTTGCATGGTGAAATTATTCCCATTTAATTTTGCGAATGCATATCATTTACACCAATGCTTAGATATAATTTATTGATGGCATTGTGTGATTATCGACACATATCAGATGAACAAGACTTGATGAAAATTATCTGTGCATGGGAAAATGATGATGGTGGTTGGCGATAATATATGAACTTACATCAGCATTGGTGGTGATAAGCTAATACAATAGACAAAATTTAGTGTAATTTACCATTGTTATAAAAAATTAGAATATATACATGTTTTGTCTTGTTTTTAAAAATGTGGGCTTTTTACTATGCTCACTTAAATATTTTAGTTTTTATATTTTTGAAACTTGATGTTTTTACATGTAAACTAGACATGTGTTTTTACTAATGTCTAAAAATTTTAAACGTTTTATTAGAGCAGATCGCAACTACTTTTTTGTTTAACTATGTTTAATATTTTCCACATGTATTAGCGAAATAGTTTTGTTTTTAGCATGTATACTAGTTATTTATTTTTACTATTACCTATAAAATTCCTTGCGCTTTTTATTATGAAAATTAATTATTGATTGAAAAAATCATGATATGATAAATGTGTTACAATGAATTTTGACAAATGCGAAATGCTATTTTGAAAGATTTCCCAAATTATACATGTAAGCTTCTCAAAATTATGGAAAATTAGTTTGTAATATTATGTGTACGTATCCTGAAAGGGGTTGTTATAATATGGTATATATTAACATGGCGTAATGCAAACAATTGTGATATTAACAAAGTGAAATTAGTCATGACAAACAATAAACCAAAAATTATATCAAAACAACATAAATTTGGGTGTGAATCATTTAAGCAGGTCCGAATGTGCTAATTAAAAATGCATTAGCGAGCTGTATCTAAAAATCAATTAGTGAGATCTTCAAAGCACTTAGTGCCAAGTATCAATTAGATGACTCAACACCTCAACCACGTCCTTTGATATTCACGGTCTGTCACGTGACATGTGACGTCATAAGCTCTCGACCAATCAGAGGCGTTTTTGCGTGTTCTCCCCATGCCTTAATCTCACTACTCATTATCTTATCTCTAAAATTCCATGAATTTTCTATCAACTAACCTATTTATATATTCATTACAAATTTAATTTGTTTTCACTAATGTAAAATATACAAAATGGGAAATACTTTTTGTCAAAACATTACTAGTCTGGCTGAATTAGCATTTGACCTAGAATTAAATGACACATAAACATATTTGGTACCATTGAAAAGCAAATTTTCTGTAGAATAACATACTTAAAGCCTCACACATAGGTCGTTGGGGAATTTTTTTTTGAAATATTTCTGAAAAGCAGTGGTATTTGTACAAAACAATTCGAACTTCTTTTCTTGCTGAATCTGCACTCGTCTGCAAGTTGATGATTCCTTTAGTTGATGGTGTAAGACAAAATGTAACACATGAAGAAGATGAAGAAGTAAGCGATGAGACATTAGAAAGAGCATCAGTGAAGTTCAATGAACTGAATGTTGAACTTGAACAGATAATGGTTGATATGAAGGCAACTCCCTATCTCGATATTGATTTGCAACAATATCCATCAATGTTGAGGTTGATTGACAGCCTTGCAGAGTACAAAGATCTCCTTCAACAGTCCTCGCTAGCAGCTAAATTTTGGCTGCAATACATATACTATATTGATGTTGTAAAACTTTTCATACGTGCAGAAAGGACTGGAGATTGGTATTTGCATGTTATAGCACTGAGTAGAATGATTAACTTGTTTGCTGCTACAGCTCACATTCATTATGCCAAAAGCGCAAGACTACATCTCCAAAATATGCTTGATTTAAAAAATACACATCCTTGGGTTTATGAACAATTCGCTAACGGTCGTCTTCATACTATCAGACGTAGTGATAAATTTTGGTCAGGATTGTGGGCTGACTTGATAATAGAGCAAGTAATGATGAGATCGTTAAAAAGCAGTGGTGGACTTACTAGAGGTAGAGGCATTTTAGAATCAACACGTCAGTTATGGCTTGTAAGTATGCACAGATGTGCTGATATACACAATGCTATGAGTGAACTTACTGGTGCATATCGAAAAACAAGCGAGCAACACGTTCAACTAACGCAAAGCCGTATTTTACGTGACCAACAAGATTTTAAGAAAATCAAAGAATGGTTTGATGTTCACGAACCTTTTTGTGAAAATGAACCGAATTTCAAGAGTCTCTCAAGTGGTTTGCTTGCTGCTGGATCTGACGTGAATTGTGACGAAGCAGAGAAAGTGGGGCGAAATATTCAATGTAAATTAGATGGCATGAACATGGAAAATATAACCATGAAAAGAAGTGATAAAGTTCACACTTTTGAAAATCTTTTGCCTACAACAAAAATTGGAGACGATATTATTCAAATTAATCCAACAATATTATTCAGTCAGTTGACTGCGCTGGTAAATTTCTCAGACGAAATTGAAAGAAACTTTGGCTACGAACTTACCCCTGAGCCAACATCCCTCTTTAAACATGGAATGATGCGCAAACCTGTTAAAGCTGTTCTTAGAAACCACTTCTTGAAGACAGATAATTCCATTGTACTGGAAAGTTATGATGCTTGCGTAGTTGATGGTGGTGCATTACTTCACAAGGTTTACTGGCCGAAATCGACATATTCTGAGGTAATTGATCAGTACTTAGCTTTTATAAAGCGAAAATACCAAAGTTTTGGAAGTGTGAGTGTTATCTTTGATGGCTACTCGGATGAAATGTCTACTAAATCGCAAGAACATAACCGGCGAATGACCAAAGCATCAGCAAGCATAAAGATTAGTAGAAACACTAAAGTGACTTGCAGCAGAGAAGAATTCTTAAATAATCCTCAAAATAAAGATCACCTTATAAAACTTCTTTGTGC
Organism: Hofstenia miamia; assembly: GCA_900660155.1. Classification (NCBI taxonomy): domain Eukaryota; kingdom Metazoa; phylum Xenacoelomorpha; order Acoela; family Hofsteniidae; genus Hofstenia; species Hofstenia miamia. The sequence goes on along the minus strand of CABFPE010000148.1, from coordinate 1,076,871 downwards.
CCGATTCCAAAAAGAGGGTTTTGTTGCATTGCAAAGTCATGGAGATGCTGATGTTTTAATCGTCAAAACAGTTGTTGAATATGCAGAATCTGGTAAAACTGTTGTAGTGGCTGCTGATGACACAGATATCCTGATATTAATGATGTATCATTGGCAGGATGCAATGGGTGAAATGATTTTCAGCACTGAGAGGAAGGAAGGTAAAAGATCAAAACTTTTCTACTGGAAAATCAGTGATCTACTTTCTGCCTGTGACTACCCTGAGCTTCTTTTGTTTGCTCATGCCTGGTGCGGATGTGATACAACTTCTGCTATTCATCAGAAAGGTACGCGATCAGTTATTTATAAATAATATATGATATGATATGTGTACTCTTTTAGGAGCCCTTTCAATATGGAATGTTGTATAAAACATTAATTTTAGGGAAAACAAAGATTTTGAAACAATTGGCATCGGCAAATTTTCGTGAACTAGCAAGATGTTTTGGCGATATTTCAATGACTCAAGATAAAATTGGGGATCTTGGTATTCAGCTTATGGTAAATAGGTAAGAAACATTTTTTTCTTTATTTGTGACATTACATTTTTGTTGTTTTCTAATAACTAAACAATATATTTCAATGGATTTAAATCTTCAATTGATATATCAATTAACTTTAGCTTTGGTGGAAAAATCACTGATACATTGGCTCATTTACGACACACAAAGTATATTGAAATGGTTACAACTTCTAATGTAGTGGAACCAGAAAATCTCCCTCCTACCGAACGAGCAACATACTTCCATGCATTACGAGTACATCTCCAGGTATTTTAAACTAATATTACATTGCAGATTAGTATTTTTTCACACTTGCCGCTGTACAATAATAAGCAATTAAAAATAATCTAAAACATAGTTCCCATTATTTTATCTTCAGGTAACACAATGGAAATCTTTGGATCTTGGATGCTTGAATCCGACCAACTGGGGTTGGAGAATTGAAAACAACTTGATGGCGCCAGTCAAAACTGATGTCGATCCTGCTCCAGATTGGCTTCTCCAAGTTGTTCGTTGTAATTGCAAAATTGACACTCGTCGCCCCTGCGGTTCTCGTTCATGCTCTTGTCGTAAAAATGGTTTGAATTGTGTCCCAGCTTGTGGGGGCTGTCATGGGCAAGATTGTGAAAATGAGGCAACACCTATATGGGATAGTGAAAACCTCATTCATGATGACACTGAAAGGAACATTTTTGATACATTTGCCTCTTTTATATAGTGTTTTATAGCAAAAATTACTTTGATATTGTTAATTTTTCAGAGGGATTTATACCTTGCCAAACTAACCCATCATGTTTTTTGCTATGTTACTACCCAAAAGCATATCTTAATTAATTAACCTTAAAGAGTAGCTCTTTTTCACAAGGTTCTACATCAACTTGTTTAGGATAAATTATTTAAAAGGTATATTATTGAAAATAAAAATCTTATTTTGAGCTTATTTTTTTTAGCATTTCTTCCGCGTCTATGTTAGCTCACATATTTTTTTGCCCAAAGACCTATGTGTGAGGCTTTAAGTATGTTATTCTACGGAAAATTTGCTTTTCAATGGTACTAAATATGTTTATGTGCAATTTAATTCTAGGTTGAGCTTATTTTTCAGCTAATTCAGCCAGACTATACAAGTGTATGAAATATACACTTACACAATAATAGCAAATTTGTTTTCCAACCAATTCAACATGGTTTTAGAAAAAGAGGTAATTTCATTTTCTAAAAAAAATATACATGTGATGATATTAGTAGGACTTAAAAATATACATGCATTCTTTATTACACTATTATTATATTAATTTTACACACAGGACTTCTTTTTCATTTCTTTTTAGTTTATATGGTTTCTCTGGGTTGTGCATGTTGTAGACTGTCACAACTTTTTTCTGACTTTACACATCTTTCTTCAGTTTATTTGGCTTATGGTTTTTGCATGCTTGTAGACATTACAAGGGTTTTCCACTTCCACTGTTTTTGTAACTTTGCAATGTGATATTTTCTTAGTATGGAATCAACACATGAATTCCTCATCCACTTGAATTGTAGTTGGAATAGAAATGATGGCACACTTGTTATTCAGTCTTGTAGTTGATGTCTGCTACTCATTCAATTTTCCCATCTGTATATATGATTTCCAATCATTAAATTATTCACAATTCCATGTTGAAATCACCTTTTAAATGTACAAATACTTGTAAATATAGTAAAAAACAATGTCTAAAAAATCACTTAACCATGGTATAAACTCTACTATGACTTGAAATTTAATACATATTTGGTTAATAATATCATCCAAATGCCAAGTGTAAGATCGAACATTGCTTAAAAATACAAATATTAGCATGTGCTTATTTAAAATACAAGAGTTAGGAACCTCCAATATTAAAAACATGTTGAATATTGCAAATTAGTACAAATGATGAAAGCAAAAACATTAAATTCAAGGATCAATGTGTACCAATGATTCTATGTGTATGTGTATTTTGATATCTAACCTGCCCCCAGCTTTACATGTATTTTGTGATTGAAATCAATGCAAAGCATCAGCTCAAGCAGGGCTAACAATTTAGATCAAATATTTTCACCCTCATTTCAATTAGATTGTTGACTATGGCTCCACAATAATACATGAATTCACATAGCAAACTAGTGTTAATTGCCTTAGACAGGTATGATTTAATGCCATGCTACTCAAAATAACACAGAAACAAAAGTGCTTAAAACATTATAACTTCAATTTTTTATTGAAAATAAGAAACTTAATAAGTGTTCAGGGAATAGATTCACCTAAGCATTGCTAGACAGATCAGAGAGTTGAATAAAAACCAAAATTTAAATACATATTTGGTAAAAATGCAATAATAAAAGTACCTGTATAATAACAACAGTGTGAAATCTAACCACCAATTTCATGGCTGGGTGTAAAAAATGCCAAATTGACCAAGCTTTCTCTTCCATTTACCCTCATTATTCAGTATAATCACAAATTTGATCTATTCTTTAACATGATAGGCTAGAAATATGTTTTTGTAATATGAAGCAACATCATCCATAATCAGAGGCGCACCCAGAGGAGGGGAACTGGGGGAACGCCCCCCCTCAAAAGAGCAGAGCTGCTTGCATTCCTCATGAAATATTTGCCTGTAACCAGTGGCGTAAGCAAGGTGTGAAATGTCTCTCAGTCAGATTTTCAAAATTGCCTTTGACTGGTTAAATAAAAAAATTTTCGGTAAAGATATTAAAAAATTATAAAATAAGGTGGTGTAATGCATTTCTTAGCGTCGAATTCATCAATATTTCCAAAGAATTTCAGGGGCTTCGGCCCACTTTTGGTTACTTATGGCGGAGATATTCCCCTGGTGTAAAACCCTGCTCACTGCCCTACCTATAATAATCATAGTATATAATATGTATTGGCTCTATTCTATGTCTGCAGGGGTAGACAATATTAAATTGATGTTGCAATTATTGCAATAATTCGAAATTAATTAACCTATTGAATACTTTACAAATCGATTGCCAATTATTTATGATTCACCTAAATCTTACTAAAATATGTAATCAATTTCTGATTCCAGAAGCATTATTATCCTGTCTAGTAAAGTTATATAGTATTGGCTGTTGAGTGTACTGCTCAATTTGATGACCAAAAAATATATCATGCTTCTACCACCCAATTCAATGTTTTATGTATATTTTAAGGCTTAACATTAACCTTATTTCACACCATTGTGACATTCTGTCGGACACCTCATCTTGTCATGTCAAACCTAAAGAAATTGAAAAGTATGATCACAGAATTTACATAAGGTATCTATGGCAGAACCAAATTTCCCAATAGCAATATCTAAATTTTGATTTTCTAGAACAATTTCTTTTTAGTGCTAACAGATGTTTTAAAAAATTTTTTTGTGTTATATATTGATTTTTATTGACACCAAACTAGTTAACTTATTATTATTTTTGATATATTATTTTCATTCGATTTATTGCCAAAAATTGGAAATAATCTATTGTCTGAAACGCAAAAATTGATTAATTTACTAAACTAAAAAAATCTATTTGTAGGGTTCCAATTAAGAATTGCATTCTCCTGCGTGTCTGTAATTTATGACGAGGAGCAAATTACTGCGCTACTTAAGTGAAACTAGGAATAAGAAATATAGCCATTTCGAATTAAATTTGGACTAAACATTTGGAAAAGATAGGTTGAAATTGAACAAATAGACCACAGTTTTAGTGAATGCTATATAATTTTTTTAACGTTTTGAAATTGTATATTGAAGAACTGAATTTATTATGTTCAATTCAATGTCCAGATTTCATTGATAATTTCTATTCTATGATACCTTACTTTGATCTAGCAAGCCGCAATATTGTAGAAAACCTTCTAAAAAATCTCATGAAAATATGCAGAATTGGAATTAAGTGGGTTGTTGCGAATTTAGGCTGGGCAGGGATTGGCCTAAATTTTCTGATTAGAGTTATTAAATTCTAAGACGGTAAGAAATATCTAGCGATCACCCTACTACAAAACGAAAGAAGTGTTTCCTATTGAAATTAGGAACAGTTAACAGTGCATCAGCTTGTATTCGAAACTCGCCTCACCCATTGCTCTAAGGAACAATAATTGTGTTAGCCAGCCTAATAATAGTTACATTGGTGAGGTGCAGGGAAAAATAATTCATTGTTAGTAATTGATAACAGTGGCGTACCCAAGGGGGGGACATGGTGGAATGTCCCCCCCGTCAGGTTTCCAAATTTAATTTTGACTGGATAATTCAAAAAAATTTTCGTAAAAAACTGAAAAATTTAAAATCTAGGATCGTGAAATGCATTTTTTAGGGTCTAGTTTCTCAATATTTTCAAAAATTGGGTAATGATGATGATGTCCCCCCGTCAGAAAATCCTGGGTACGCCCCTGATTGATAACATAAACATTCATTATGCTTGTTCCGTTCATTAGTTTAAAATGAAATATGTGTATATATATATGTGTATATATATATATTTATATAATAGTTCCCCTCCTCATCGAAAAAGTTGGGTGCGCCCCTGTCCATAATGTAACAATTAATTAAAAACAAATAGCCAAAGCATAATTAGAATAAAGACCTTTAAAAATACAAATATTATTTTATTATATATTAGTTGAATATTTTTTCTTTATATTTTATTTTTTATTTCAGTAAATTCACCATTAAATTCCTTTTTTAGCTGTAATGCTTAGTGATTATAATCTCTAGGGAAACTAGAACATGATGTTTTTACATTTTATAAGCTCTGCTGGAAATTAACAATTCTGGGCGATGCATCAACTAATCGAATCGAAACCGATGCGGATTTTAATAATCAAATCAAATCAATTGTCAATTCACAGTAGGCCCAATTCGATCGATTTATTATTTGTTTCACATTGACGCTAGTAACACATAATGCCATTTTATTAGATGAAAATGAATCAACCAATCATGAAGAAAGACGTTGACTGCAGTAATATCTATGGCGAGTAAAAGTGAATAAATCAAAATGGTTTTTGGTCAAAAACATATTTACAAAATTTGATTAGATATGAAAAATATTTAATTTGGTCTTAAGTTCAAAAAAGTCCAAAATACGGTTGAAATCGACTACTTAACTCAAGGGTTTCTAAATAGAAGCCTTTATTTAATAGAAAAACTTCAACTTTTTTTGTAAAAAGGCCTATCAGAATATGATTTGGAATAAAATACATGTTCTACTGTCATTGTTGAACGAAATGTTTACTTCTCATCAAAGTTTTAGCAAAAGATCGTCATTTTTCTGTTGAAAGCAAAATATAATATTTTGTTATATGTAAGCAGTACTTTATAGCACGTTTCAAGCAATACATACTGATTCTTAAAAGCAATCCGGTCACACTATTCAGACAATTACGCAATGCGTATTCTTATGTTCATAAGAGAAAATTTATGTTTAAGCAAGTTTAATTTTGGATAATTGAATCAAATCGACAATAAACTTTTTAAGTGCTAATCGAATCGAAATCGAACCGATTTCAAAATCCCCCATCGGCCAGCATTAGAAATTACAACCTTGTATACAATTTTAATGCCTGATTCTATTTATATCCAGATTCAAACAGTCTACCTCCATTAAATATAGAAAAAAATTTTGAAGTAATCATTCATTAATACTTCTATCCGAACTTGGAACTCATTACTTAAGAAGATCAAGAACATTGAAAATTTGCAAGCTTATATGAAGCGCATTAAAATGTTCCTTAAACAAAAGCATATTTCGGGTAAAGCATGGCTAGGATGCAAACTCTACTATAATGATTATACAATATCTGGTCCTTGAAATCATTATAGTAATTTTTCTACTTCGTTAGATTTTTTGTATATAGTGTTTTATTATATATTATTATTTGTGTGTATGCTTGTATATTTGATGACGCTATTAAGATAAATTAACAGTTTCTAATTGCTGATGTTTTTTGAATAAATTGTATCTTATCGTAACGGTAATAGGAAATGACGGATACATTATAATTACGACAACTAGAATAACAAAATGTCGAACCAATACAATTGCGTAAAAAATAATAATTATTAAAGTAAACGCTTTAAACCTTTAGAATTTCAAAGTCAATTTATGAAAATCTAATTGAAACAATATCATGTATACCAGCTGCACAATGTGCGATTACATTTATGCATTTTAGTGTTTTTTCCAATGTAAATGTAATAAATATAATTATAGGCCAGAGTTCGAATTGGGCTGATTTTTTAGGCCCAAGCCCGGCCCATACCAATGCAGCTTAGGCCCAAGCCCGGACCGACCCAATTCAAAATACCAATTATTCGGCCCAGGCCCAGCCCGGGACAAATAAGTTTCTTCTCCCTCCTAGAGGCCCATGAGCACTTACTATAAATTTGATTGGATAATTTGCCTAATGTGTTCATTAATGTGTACATCCGCTTAAGTCTGGCAGCAAGACTAATTCGATTCTGTTGAAATTCAAATTGCATTGTTAACCTTACGCAGAAGTCGCCGCTACTCCGCAAATATCACCAATTAACACTGCACGCGACCTAATTCAGCAGCTAAGAAACTTTTTAAATGTTAACTATGTCTTGTGAATTATTATATATTTGTTTCCAAACGCCCAGGCTACGGAGAACTTACAATAACCCTAAAATTAAGTTTATGTTTACATCAAAAATTTTACTATTTGCCGTTATTTATCTCATTGGTACTCATAACACTTGTGAATTCGATTCAATTTTGCCAACACCTTTCTATCTTCACATCCATAAAGCATCTTTTTTTAGTAAAAGTAAAAATTTTGTTGTTTCGCTCAATCCCATTTTCGCTATTGTTATCAGCATTAAAAAGAAACTAATAACTGCTATTATATATTTCCTTTTATTAACTGTATATGGTATTGAAACAAATCCAGGTCCGATTTTAACTTTCGAATCTTTCTTTAAAAAGCTAAATGGAATCACAAATTCTGTTAACTACTTACATTTGAACTTTCAAAATCTTAGCAGCAAAAATGTTGAATATAAACAATTAATTTCAAGCTTTAAAAATGATGTCATCTTAGCTATTTCGGAAACTTGGTTAAAAATTGACGATCTTGATAGTATGTGGTCTTTTAACAGCGAAAAATATACAGTATTTAGGAGAGACAGATTATCCAGCAATCCATTAGGTAAAACAAAAGGTGGTGGAGTTCTATTTCTAATACCAAAGTCATTTAATCCAAAACAACGCAATGATATTGGGAATAATCTAACATCTAATTTTGAAAGTTTATAGGTAGAAATTAATAATCCAATAAAAAATTCTCACTTTAAAAAACAGTTGTTAAATGTATCTTCCTGTCCAAACAAGAAATTTGCTAATCTAATTATTCAGCAATTAGAAGAGAAATTATCTTTAGCTTGTTCTGAAAATAAAGATTTAATGCTACTTGGAGAGTGGAACCTAAATTACTTTAACACTAATGAACAGTGCAAAATTGACCTAATATCAAATGCTTTCAATTTAAAATTGGCTAACGCAACACTGCCGACTAGAATCACATCATCAAGTACCACGCTAATTGATTACATTGTGCTCGCCGAAACAAATAATGCATCATATAGTTTTTACTCATCTGAATGCCCTTTTTCTGACCACTGCATTACATGTATTGAGTTTTCTAAATCTGAATCGTCTTCGAATAATGTCACAAAGTGGATAAAAATCCGTGAAAATAGTNTCATCGGAATGCCCTTTTTCTGACCACTGCATTACATGTATTGAGTTTTCTAAATCTTAATCATCTTCGAATAATGTCACAAAGTGGATAAAAATCCGTGAAAATAGTACTGAAAATATAAACAATCTTAAATCGGCAATTTCTTCAGAAAACTGGCTTCCTGTGTATACTGCCCCAAATGCAAATACAATGTTGATGCATTTTTTAGAAATTTTTGAATTTTATCTAAATAAATTTTGTCCAGAAAGGAAAATTATGATTAAATCAAATCATAAAAGCATTTCGCACACATCTGCGCATAGTAAACCATGGATAAATGAATTTTGCAAAACATTGATTCGTCAAAAAAATATCGCATATAAAATATTTAGAGCTTTCAAAACTCATAGAATTTTGTTGCATATAAAAAAGCTAGAAATTTATCCAATATTGCAAATAGCAAGGTGTTCAATTAATACATTAGAAACTTATTCATGATATCAGTAATAGTAAGAAATCTAAATCAAACTGCATTAATTCTATCAAAAATAAAACTGGGAAAATCATCACAGATACCTATGAAATTTCTAAAGAATTAAATCAGACAATTATTAATCTAGGAAAATACAATGGTCCAACTGTTAAGTATGAAAATAATTCGTCTAAATTTTTTCAATCCGAATTTTCTTTCTGTTTTACAAAAGGTTTAGAAACATTAAGAGCAATTCATAAGCTTAAGTCTAACAAATCAAGTGGGCCTTCCAACATTCCTTCATGGGCACATAAAGTCACTGCACATGCGATTGCTAGTCCCTTAAATTATATATTTAACGAATGCATACGAAATAATTATTTCCCGGATTATTTAAAAACTGCTCAGGTTACTCCCATTTTTAAGAAAAACGATCCTGTACTTGCGCAAAATTATAGGCCAATTTCAATAACATCTCCAATAAGCAAAATATTCGAGAGATTATTGCACGATCAAATAACAGAACACCTAAATAAATATAATCTTTTGTCAAATACTCAATTTGGATTTCGAAAAAATTTTTCATTCATACATAACTTTCATTTATTACAAACTTAAATGTTGGAAGAATTATCTTTATGTATAGGAGGATATAAATTAGCAGTAGAAATTATCTTGTCAAACGATGTTTATTAATGTGTATTCTATATATTGTGTAATCTTTTCAGCAAATAGTAAAATTTATCATTCAACTACATAGTGTAATTTGTAGAATGACTTAAGATGGCTATTTATGTGCGATATTAAATAAAACACATAAAAACAAAACCATTAACGCATTGAAATACAAAAAACTCTGAATATACAACAAGGAATTGTCGAATTTATGGGTATGTACGTTTTTGTTTCTCCTTTTTTAAAGTTTATACTAAAACTGTCATGAAATTTGAATTTCATTTAATGCTTATGACCTAAAGATATCTTCATCTTAACACATTATTCAGTTTTCACAATGATTCAAGTGGTGATGGTTGAATTC
>CABFPE010000148.1:1053933-1066343 GCA_900660155.1 Hofstenia miamia | reverse complement strand
GACTACATTTCCAAATCAATCCTTTTTCCAAGACAGCTTGTCATTTTGAATACTATGTTGACATTTTTTAAACTCATCAAGAACTTACCACCTTATAATACGATTTCAATGCCTGATTTTATTCATAAACAAAACTCCAGATCAAAACATTTTTCCTGCATTAAGTACAGAAAAAAAGTCTTGAAAGAATCATTTATTAATACCGCTATCAGAACATGGAATTCATTACCTAAAGAGATAAAGAATATTGAAAAACTAAGAGCTTTTAAGAAACAAATTGAAATTTATCTTAAGCAAAAATATCTCAGGGCAATCATGGCTAGGATACAAATTCTACAACAATGATTACTCAACAACCCGTACTTGAAATCTCCTAGTAATTTCTCCCTAGCCTGTTAGATTTATTGTATAGTATACTTTGCTTTTGTATGTATTTGTATGTATGTTTATATATTTTTGACGCTATTCAGATAAATTATCAGTTTTTAATTGTCAATATTTATCTGAATAAAGAATATCTTATCTTATCTTATCTTATAAACGTGGTATGCAGGTGCGTAGGCCTGGGGTTCAAAGATTCCTGGAGCAGATGTGCTACCAATACCAAATAGTATTGAGTGGGAATTTTCACAAATGTTACCAATGAAGACAAAAAATTTTTATTGATTCAATTTTGTGCATAGATAACCCCTAAATCGTTTAGCGCTTTCATCTTACAAAATATTATAATCTCAAAAATCAAAGTGCACAATGTAATGTAAATAAGATGCGCCTCTTCTTTTTATAAATTAAAGTGCCTATATGTTAATTTTTTTGCTTAAACGTTTTCGGAATCATACAAAAATGTTGCCATGGATAGTATTATTACATTAAATGAAATAAATTGGGATTTTTGGTATAACTATATCTAACAAGGATTTATCAACATTTTTAATCTCCAGATATTTTAATATTAACTGGTCATGGCAAAACTTAGTTACCCATTTTGCACTCTACTTGACATTTCTGAAATCGATTTTTGCAATTACCCTTTTACATGTAGGCAAACTTTAAGAAAAGAGAACCACAACAAGATCATTTACATTTTGCTATTCTTCTATCCAAACATTTCTATATGAAAATGAAATTTGTGTTTATTTTAATGTTCTTCAAAAACCCAAACTTTTCTGTTATGTTTTACAACATTGTACTAGTGTAAAACTTAACTACAACAATGAGTTTCTAGTGGCATTATTTACAACAATAACTACTCTTATAGAGCCATTTAATTATTCTGAATTTAATAACAATACTGATTGTATATCTTTTACCATTATTCGCAGCTTAATACAAAAATTTTTATAGTCCTCCAGAATAACTTTTAAGAATAAAAAAAGCAATTCTGAATACTTCTTAATTTTCTAATAAAAGTAGGCTTGGTCTAGGGCTCCATGTTTGCAAAATTATGTTAGGATTTTCTGCTGGAGTTTCACTAAAAAAATTGACAAGTTTTTACACGAATTTCATTTAAAATGTTAATTTCTTTTACTAGATCAATGTATGTAATGTTTTTAAGGAAAAAAATACTTCCCTGCTTATCCAAGCAATATATCCCTTAAAATAAGAGGTAATAAATATAGAAAATATGTTTGTATTAATTTTTAAATGTATGCTTACAACAGGCGCTAAACACACTCAGATAAAAAATATTGGTATTTAGAGTCATAATAATAATGCTGTTCTTTGAAGTAATCATTTTTACAAATTACATCAACTTACATCAGCACAAAGCAAAAGGGAATTTTCAAAAATGCTCTTTGCTTGTAGCAGACAAAATTGAGATATTAGAAGTGTTGCACCACACAACAATGCTGATTAAACTTAAAGAGAAGGCTTTTAGTCATTCGCAAAGTTTAAGTTTTCAAGTGAATTTTTTCATGTAGTTCAAATACCAATTAAAACATTATGCCGAAGCGTGCCCGGCCCAAATTACCATGCCAAAAATCCGGTCCAAGCCCAGCCCAAGCCCAATCCGGCCTTGCCCGACCCAACTTTCGGCCCAGTCCAATGTATATATGCTTCACTAAATGTTTAAAAACTTATATATGCATGCACTAACTAAAACAGATAAGTTCGTTTGATATAATATAGAATATGCTTATTTAAACTATATCTCCTTTTTTATATGATTGCTTCTACTATTTTAGTGTTCTTTGTTCTTATTATGACATAAATAATATTTTCTTTAAGTTCATAAGGGTGTTGATGAATGCCTGTGTTTAAATATCCATTAAGATTTTCTTTTATTTTCTTCCTGAATTGTTGAACTGTTTCACCAATGTACAATTTTTTGCAATTGTCACATTATTTATATTTATAGACAATTGATGAATCAAATTCTTTTGGAATTTGATCTTTATTCTTGAACTATATATATATTCCGTTTTATATGATTGGAATATTACATATAGATATATGTCTTATACCTCGGTGTGTTGTACTTCACCATAGCCATAGCATAATATGTACAATATGGTTTATCAAATTATTGACAAATCTAATTTTTTAGCAGTTGCATTTGGAGGGCTGTGTAGCAGTGGAAATAGTAAACCTCTGCAGTCACTGCTAGATTTTAAGCAAAGGAACATATATAAAGGTAACTAAAAACAAACATTTAAATTATTAATCCACTGATGAATTCGAAATATTTCCATAAAACACATAACTTAGGTCTTCTTCTTCATGGGATAAACGCTTTAAGTACTCGTTTTCCCCAGACTCTTTCGCATATCTTTGTCTACGTAGCCGTTTATATTCCTTAATTCTTTCTTTATCTGCACTTTCATCGTCTAAAATATCATCCCATCGCAAACTTTCTTTATCTTCTTTGCTTAAGACATCTTTTGGCACCTCCATTGGTTGTGGTAGTTTTTCTGGTGAAGGCAGTGCAGTTGGTGCAGGCAATGCTATTCTGCTTGGCTTTGGCAATGTTTGGCTGTTTTTTTTCTGAATGCTTCTGCTAGAAGTCAACGGTTCCTTCTTTTGAACCTCTTTGACGATGCCAGTTTTAGAAACTAAACAAGATCGATTTCATATTCTAACGTCCCAGAAAACTAGTATATCAACAAACAATACATCTAGTAACTCTCTATGGTAATGATGACGAAGGTTGCTCCATTTATAAGTATTCATTTAAAAAAATTATGAAATGACTGTATACTATATTGAGTAGAACTATATATTAGAAATAAAGAGGTTTGTGATTTCTTCCGACTATTTAATCCAAGCTTGTTTGAAATTCATAAGTCTCTGCATTTTTCAGTTTAAATAAATTATCAGTTTCAAATAACGAAAAAATTTTCATTTCATCGAAGGCATTCAATACAACCCAGAATATGAGTAATTTATACTGTGATCAAATACAATACCACATATTAAGTGTTCCAATGCTTTCTAAATTCTCAATTTGGTTTTCATACAATATGCTCTAGCGTGGATAGCATGCCACATGTCATTGAAAAATGTCACTAAAATATTAATGACAATACTTATTATAAAATAGCATCTAGGCAGAGTTGTCAACGAGAAAAAAATTTTAAGATCACAAGGTTTTACTTTGAGTATTTTCGACTCGTCTCGATATTTAGAGCCATTCAATGAGGCTCGCTTAGGCTCGATATTTTCTTAAAAATATTGTGCTCTCAGAATTTTTGACATGGCTCTTCCTATTTTTTAATAAACATTTTAAAATGAGATTATTAAAAAGGTATATTCAATGAAATAATAAGAAAAATCTGCATCCACAAATTAATAAGCAGAACCAAAATTTGCTTGGCTTAATAAAGGCTCGTTAGAAGCTCGCCTCTTTGACAAGTCAGCATCTAGGCTTGGAAACGGGACAATTTCTTCTGGAGTCGATCCAACCCAAACCTGATCCAAATGATGCGTTGATCCGACCTGTCTTCTTAAATTTGACCCTACTTGCTCATTTGGTCCATAGAATAATTACACGTTTCAAAATCATTTGACTTGCCTGCGACCAATTCGAAAACTAGAACTAACAAAATGAATATAGTAAAATGGGTAAATATAATATAATAGTAAGGAAACGAATATCTCTATCTCTGGATACGCTCCTGGTCATTTATGAAATGACTTGTACTCCAAACAGAGGCCGACCTTTTCCCATGACACTTGACTAGTAAATTCTAGTAGACAGAAAATAAAATGGTTTGCTATGCGTTAGTTACTTACACATGTAACATGATATAGAATCATTCAATTCAGCCGCAAAAGCTATACATATAATCATATCAATTGATGTCACCATTACTGAATGACCATTTTTATAGAAAAAATTTCACCAGACTACTACCAGCCAAAAAATTAACCCGACTTAACCGACGGGTCGATTCGACCTGCATGAGCCTTGAGTATAACCTCTTACACCTATTCTTAATGAGACGGGGCTTCAAAATCGTTGTAATATTACCGCTTTGGGACGAGGATGAGGCATTTGAACCTCTCTTTTGTTTCATATAATAACTTTTTATATAGTATTAGTTATAGGACTCAAAATTTGGCGTCTTTTCCTAAAATTGCATACATAATTTTTCTATGGAAAACATTGTTGACATATCAGTCAAGCATTATAAGCCAATTTAACTATAAGTGCATCAAATTTTCATCAAATTTTAATAATTTTGACAATAGTAAAAAATATCTATGAAAACAGTTGAATCCAACAAATATTATGAAAATTATATTTTTTCTTTCTCAACCATATTAACGCTATGAAAGGTTGATTGCCTTCTTAGCTTGCAAAATGTGAAAAAATTAGAATTTACGAAAAGGAAATAGCAAATATATTAAATTAAATTGATCTATATGTTCCAAAACAGTAATATTGAAAACAAAATCGCTTAAGTTATCTAAATGAATAGCTATCACCACAAACAGTCTACATAATTGGTGATTCATATTCTAGTGAGAATTTTCAACGATTTTATACTAATGAAATCACAAAGGATGAAGTTCAATTTTAATGAAGGACTAACTCTGTAAAAAGCTTAATGCAATATATAATAGAAATAAATGACAGGAGGAGGGTGGCTCCAGAATGAAGTTCTTCAGCACATTTTAGTTCCATAAGACGGGTATATAACATGGGGGACTGAGATTATAAATTTCAAAAAAACTGGGACCACGTATTTATGAACATTACTAATAATTTTGGCCAATTTTGATCAATAATTGAGGTTTAAATTTATTTTTCATTAACAATTCAACCCAAAATAATTTTTCCCAACTTACATGTATATACCTCATAATCATATATAAAAACGTAAGATTACTATTAGTATTTAAAAAAATATATAGGTTATTGTAATTCTTTATAAAGATTTAGAAAAATAATACTTTAAATTTGATTATCTTAGTCTTTCAAAAAATGACTATTCTATAGCCAATTTTACAGATAATTACATCACTAAAATCTATTCGATATAAAAGTAAAAAACAGTATATTGGATTGATTTGAACAACTTTATAGCATAGTGATGTTAAATGTTCCAAAAATGCATTTGATTAAATGTTAGTACTGGAATAAAACTTGTATTAAATACCTTTAAATGAAGGCTCATTATCAGGGGAGACCTTCTTTTTCTTGTCTTTTTTCTTCTTATCTTTTTTCTTGGTTTGGATCTTTATTAATTCCATTTGTTCATCAACTCACTTAAACGGCTATTGGCAACAACTCAGTGCATTGTAGAGTTAGCGTATTCACTCTAATAACTGTTGATACTATAATCTAAACGAAGTTGTTGTTAACTGTAGTACTTAAGAGCTAACTAACAGTATAGTTATTACAATGATTTCACACTTATGCATTATTTCCAACTTAATATTCTTTACTTGGTATTGATATCAACTATGACCTACAAATAATATTTAGCAAAATGTATAAAGCATGGTTTACAGAAGCATATTCGTACTAAATGTCTAAAATTCTGAAATTTAATTCTGAACAGAAAGAACAAGATTGAAGCTAAAAGGAAGTAGAACTTGATCTTAATGATCTTTCAACGTCACCAGAATGAGTGAATTCAAAGAAGAAATTGATTATATTCAGTACATTTGATGTTGTAGGTATAATGGCATAAACAATTATAACCCTAAAGCTATTTTAGTTTAAATATTTTATTCTAGTATTATTCTTGGATTAAGTAAAATAATGAACTGAAATGTGTGCACGATGCAATTTTTTTGAATGAAATTGACTTGTGGGGTTTGTACCTTAGAAAGACCTAAAACATACTTAAATATTTAAAGAGAAAAAAAGGAATTGCAAACAATTAAATCTCAAATACTGATTAATTAAGATATTATTTTACATGTATCTTATCTCTGATTGTCTGATCCTGCATTCGTTTTCAAATTTTAAATGTCAGCATCTGAAAAGAAAGATGAAAACGCAGCTGTAAAGAATCACGTCACTATTGAAAAGAGGATGATAAATTTTTTAAAACATCATTGATTTAATATGAAACCAACTCAAATGATAATTTATTATGATTACCAGTGATTTGCAATTCTTGGTAAAATCGATTTTTAATGCAGAACTAGATAAAATGATGTTCCTCTTATATTTGAAGTCGTTAACAATTCCGAAATAAATCCTTAATATTCTCAGTAGAACTCAATACTGCCAAATTAATGGTCATTGTAATTATTGATGTTTGCTGCTCAACCTCTAAATATGGCCCTATTATATGTCATATATAATTCATTTATTCACATTATATACAATTAGGCCTACAAAAAGATTGTGCACACCTTAATACATTTTAAATCTCAAAACCATTATTCAGTTATTTAAATGGCTTATTAACTTTAGGGAAAGCAAAATAAACAGTTAAAAAGTAGTGCTTGCTTTCGGTGTTTTGACACCTCACACAGTGGCGGCTCGTGCATGCAAAATTTAGGCAAGCAAATATTTTTTTGTGTAACCAAAATAGTGTAAATTATAAACCATGAAAAATTTATTTATAAAGGAAAACCCCGAGACAATTTTTTCCAGAAATTTATCTGTAATATTATTAGAGAGAAATAATTTTAATAAAATTGCTAATGATTTCTGTAGTTATTCTCCTCTAATGGGTTAGTTTTGTATTTACTTAAAATTTCTTTAACCAGAAAATAATAATTCTGCAAGATAATTATCAAATCCCAATAGTTTGTATTAATTCAAATATTTACATATTTTCGGTAAGGCAGTCAATACATCATGCATTTCAAAATATTGAATAAGAATTTTGTCGATTTTTACAATTTAAGGCATGTTGATGATAGAAATTTTCAGATAAATTCCAATTTTTTTTCAAGATTGAGAAACTTCGATTAGAAAATGAAAATTACATTTAAGTTTCTCAAAATTTTTTAAAATTTATTTTCAAATCTATCACCTTAAAATATCAACATCATATTTTATTTTTTGAATGAATTGGTAACACATTCGAAAAAAAAATTAGTCTTTCATTCACAATTGTTATAAATTTTCTAAGTTCTGTAAGGAAAAACAAATGGCTACCAGTTTATATTTAAGAATATTGTACAAGGAATCCGTGAGGTAAAAAATGCGAAAAAACTATATACCAGATAGGAGCCTCGCTTAAATATATTTCTGTTTCTGTTACTGCTTGAATGTAAAAGTGTTTCTGATTGCTTTAAATAATAAATATCATGTTTACTTTTGGGTCATCCTATTGAATTATAATATTAGTAGTTCTTTTAGGCTCTGCTAATTATCTCGGTGGCTAGACGTGCGATTTTATCAAAATGTTACAGATCACGCGTGATCAATCACATAGGCTAACCGTAGCCTTACAATGGAATTAATTCAATGTGAAGCAATGAGCGGAGGGCTTGCTTCGCTAGCTAAATCTTCGCGCGATGAATTAAACAAAACGATGTAATTTTATCGTTTGAGCGAGCGTAGGTACAGCTTTAAGGTAGTTGCTTGCTGTGGCGCAATCATTCAATGATTTTAAAGCAAATCGTAATAAATTATTTCATAATTCAATTCATATTATTATTTGATTCTTGAATAATTTACGATTTGTACATTTACATCAAGGACATACTAATATATTTAGTATGTCCTTGATTTGTACAGCTGTAAATTCATGCAAATACAAATATTAAAAAATTATTGGGCAAGCACTGCTTGCCTTGCTTACACGAGAAGCCGCCTATAACCTCACAACCACGGTTTCTTCGGATTCTTAAGCGAACCACTATCGTTATTGTAAACGTTATTTTCATAACACTAAGTTAAGCTGTTAATCAATTAGATAAGACAATTACAATTCAACTTGGAAAGGATTTTTAAGTTTGCTTGTTTTTTGGAAATAACATTCTAGCCCCTGCTTTTCTTCTAAAAACCGAAAACTCGGTTTCCATGTTGTCTCTCCTTTTGGTGTGGTTTTTAAGTGAAAACGGCTGTTTCGGGTTTTCGGTATGCCAACGAGAAAATTTTCGCTTTCTAAAGTATTAAACCACATTTCAATGTACCAAATGCAATCATTATCGTTAATCAGAATTATTCAATTTACTAAAATCAATAAAAGTAATAAATAATGTTATTATTAATTGTATATTTTATTTAATAATATTGCTTCATATTGATTTGCATAATTCTGCTATGAATTTTACAAGGCTTAAGGTAGCCTTTCTTATTTTCTACACTAATGCATTTTTTTAGTATTTATGTTCTTCTAGTTGCCAGACTTATCCATGAGGCAAAAATTTAATCTCCACCCCACGAATATTCCCATGTGGATCCCCACGACACAAATATTATTTATGTATATGAGTATATCTACTGGTTTTCTATTATGCATTTGTAAAGGAAATATTATTCACAAACGCTGTTTCCCGACGAATTACAACAAAATTCATAATCGCGGTTTTCCTGTGAATTACCAGGGTGATAGTACTCTATGTCTTAGGGTGCTCCTCAAAATGATTTCTCACTACGTCACCTTTTATTGTTGAAGAACCAATCTGATTGTTCATTTAAGAAATCAGAAACTTGTAAAAACAATTTTACTAATACATTTTGATGCAGAAAAGTATTTATGAGATGGAGGAGTAATATTAGCAAGTGCGTTCTCACAGTTGAAGTAGATGTCATTGGCTATGGTCATTAATATAGAATAGATAGGTTATCACCTTCTCTGAATTTGGAAAGCAATAAAAACACCCTCATAAGGGAGCTAAGAGCAGAGATGGAAGTGAGAAAGTTCGACCCATGGGACAGAATGGGGCGGAGCAGGTCGGGCATGTATGGGGTAAGATTTTTCTAAAGTGGTTACCCATGGGGCAAAAGTAACTCAAAAACATTTTTAGTTAAGAAAGACTGAAGCAAGGGATTGCCAATTTTAGAAATTGTAAAATTATTTTTTACATCAGTTTCCTGCTTAAAAAAATTTGATATATTTGGAAATTTTGTCGCATTTTGAAAAAATTCATTACCATGCATTTTTAACTTTTGGGGAAATTTGATTCTATTCATTGATATTAGCAAGATCATTTTGATTTGATTTGTAGTCAATAGGCTTTCTAATTATATTGGAAGGAGTGCAATTGTCCTTGCATAAATGTATTATATAAAATATTAGCTTTATAAAACGTTTTACAGAGTTAAAATTTAACTTCATTTTGCTATTAATAATGTTATTAGATTCCTATTGGTAGTAATAGTAGAGTTGACATTTATAAAATGATTCTGCATCTTCTAGGAAGTAAGGATTCAAAATATTTTAGATTTGGTCTGATGTTGTGCAATGAAGATTGTCATAGAACAAACATGGAGCAATAAAATATCGTAAGTCGTTTTGTAGCTGAATATTTGAGTAGGCCAATTTGGGGAGGCGCCATCTAAGAAATACCACAAAACGATAGAGGTGGCACAAATGGAGATAAATAGAGCATATGAGCTGAATACGAACAAAGATTTTAAGAATATGATGTTTGAAGAGAAAAACGCACCGGAAATCAGATTCAGGACATCCGCGTGGCTAATAGCAATATTCACAATGGAAGAAAAAGACCTTTTGATTACCAATATCAAAAGCAGGGCGACACAGACTTACAAAAACAAAAAAGTACGAAATAGCGATGTCGCTAATTAATATGCAAACAAAGAATTGGTTATTAAAAGGACATGTTGAGAAAATGACATCCCCGTAATAGAATATAAAACATGGGGCAATGTGGGGCAAATGTCAACACGTGGAAATTGGGCAGGCCACAAGTTCTGTGGGGCGAGGCAGGGCAGTTCACAAAAACCCGCCTAATTCCATCTCTGTCTTAGAGTTAGATTACCATCCCCACAAATATCCATGAAATCTATGGAGCGAGATTTCATCCCCACCCACGCCACGAAGTCCATGGAGATCTCCCCGTGGCTCAATGGATCCTCTCCAACAGGAAAAGTCCTTGACTATACCAATAATCCCTTGCTGAATTATATTAACCCCCATGAAAATTTTAAAGCCACCTACCGTTTGATTACATTCTCAAACAATTTTCTTCAAAGCTATTAGGAAATAAGGGAATTTTGGGGTTTTGACATATCTATGGGTAAGTGTACTTGCCTGTTTAGGTGAAAATTTGTCATAAAAGTTATTCCTGTTTTTGAAGTACATTGAAATACTAACATCTTTCAAACTGAAATCCGATTTTTGCAAAAATATTCAAATTCTTCCTATACTAATTGTTCAAATAATATAACAGTCTAAAGAACGTATGGCAGCAACAGCTAACCTCAATTACTTTGCTTTTTGTCATAAGAGCCATCCAAATTTTGTCCGGGTACGCCGTGTGCAAAGTCAGAAGTTAGAAACGATTCTCTATCTATTTGAATTTTCAGATTTGGGATATCTTTATTATTTAGTGAGTAATGGGCGTTTAAGAATTTTTTTATAGACTATCAATATCACAAATTTTAAAAATTGTCTGGGCTATTTAGGGCTAATTACAAAGGTTTACATGCAGGGGTGCTGAGGTGGGCTCACCCCACCTCGTTAAATTCGATTGGGGCCCAGCCTCCTTGCTAAAGTTATATTGCGGTGTGGGGTGTTGGATTTCATTTGTTGAGAAATTGAAATTGTTCAAAATATACTAACATAAAAATCCTTTTCTCAAATTTAACCCCCTTTATTAAATATATGAGTACAGCCCTGGTTAATTATATATCAAATTCTTACATGAAATAGTTACAAAATAGAAATACATTGTTCCTCAATACTACTTCTGAAATTTAAATTTCAAGTTGTTGATGACAATGCATATTCAATTATAGAATTAGTTACTACAAAGTTTTTAAAGGCTAAGTTAATGCTACGTTTTCACCACTTCCATCAACAATGCCTGCAGCAAATGCAAACGTTATTCCGAATCATTAATTGACAAATCGATTAGAACTTACCTTTAGCCTTCCATGTAATAATTTAGAAACGTCTGTGACTGACAGATTAAATATTAATATCTGCAGTTTGGCATTGAGCGCAAAACCTTAATACATAATCTTATTCAAGGAGGGATTATTTAATTTTCATATTTATTAATAGAATCGCCATGGCGAGGTAGAACCTGCAGTACTAATCTAAAAACTACATTGAGTTCCTTCATAGAAAATTCAATAGATTATTACCATTGCATTTTTACTCTAGATTTATATTACAAATTAATACTTAGCGAAAATTTTTAATATCTTCAAGCCCATCAGTTTAATTAATTATTTGCATATACCTATACGCTGTACATGTAGTTTGAATTTCAAACTTAGAAAATGCTAGATCGAGATGACAGTTTTTACAAATAAAATCAAGTGTTTTTAGATGCATCAATTTTTGTATTTCGACTTAATAGCAGCATAGACACTTTTTCTCGATTTAAAATCAGGAAATCCGATGTCATTGGGGAAGCAGTATTCTGCATTGCCCTTAATATTTCGCTAATTACATTAAAGCATTACTACAAAATGTCTATAAATATTAGCAATAAAATTCTTTTTGAGTTGTTCAATTTTCCATGTACATATATTATGAAAAGTAAATGGAAAATCTTGAAAGAAATTATTCAATGGATATATATATTGCTGTAAAATCAACAATAAGTAAATTTAACCGTTGTTTCAAAGTACATAATTAAATTTGCTCAGCTAACTTTAAAATAGCCATTTTATTTAGAAGTTTACACATTGTATTGAAATTTCTATAAACATACTTTAGTCCTATATATCTATCTATCTTCCTGATTTAAGGGAAATATATTTTAGAATTAACTGTTTGCACATTAGTAAATTTGGAGTACAGTTACTGATTTAATCTATATGTATATATATATATATATATATATATATATAT
>CABFPE010000148.1:1036004-1052884 GCA_900660155.1 Hofstenia miamia | reverse complement strand
TATATATATATATATATATATATATATACAGTCTTATCTAATGAGTTTGTTGTTCAGTGCTAATTTAAGGGATTAAAAACCAATTCTTTTATAAGCACCCTATGTGTCTCAGTTATTGCCGTTCAATAATTTGATGATGGATGTCATACCAAAGAGAGAAAAAATGGTAACACTTCATTTGTATAAACAGAGAATCCAGTGAGAAATAACTTGATGTCAATGTGCTAAAATCAATAGTGAATTGCATAATTCACCACTACAAAAACTCTGTCTTAACGGATGCAGAAGAATGTGAAGGAAGAAAATGAACACCATGCTGATCGCCTGATTCTGCAGAAGTTCTTAGCGAATCCTCCGCTAACTTCTGCTGATATTGCTCACAACCTGTGGTGCAGAACATACAGACATGTTCTATGCAAAATATTTTTATGGTTATTCAAGATATGTTTTTGATTTTTCTCACAATTATTTTCTTAGGGGCTTACTGAAAGTTTACTTTTATTAGTATACTGTTATGTTTATGCAAAATTTGTAAAAATTGACATGTAGCATAAAAAGCTTGCTATTTGTACAAATTTTCATAAACATGTACAGGACAAAAATTTCAGAAATATTGATGGGCATTTTGAGGAAATCCCCTTACTTTAATAAATTTTATATCAAAGCCTCTCAATATTTGCTGAAAAAAAACATTAACAAATATGGTTACGAAAATTTACAAAGACATTAAATTCAAATATTTTGTTAGATTTTACATTATAAGTTTCTAAAAGGAGTTTACTTTCTGATGTTCCAATTCCATATTACAGAAATTGAAATTGAAATTTTTATGATGATAATTCTCTAGATATCCCGCCTATTGAAAGAGTTTTGGCTATTGCTTAGGAGGATGAACTATCAAACTTACTAAAGAATAATGATTAATTTTAATGGTATTTATGCACAACTATTGAATCGATCTAATGGTACTATCTCATGTTTTATACCATCGTAAAAATTAATGTGCTAGACTTGTGTTTAACCGCTTAAAAAGATGCCGTCAATCAACATTTAATGTATAAAGAATAGATTTGGAAACTTTTCCTCCAAGACATCTAAATATGATGTATATTCACACATTCGACCTTAATCTAACGCAATTGAAAAAGCCTAAAATGATAGCAGCATTCAACCTAAAAAACTGTGGCGGCCATTTCTTACACATAGCAAATTCATATTTAAAATGAAATACCTAGATTGTGCATGTTATCAACAAATTCACAATAAATTGGAAACAAAGCGTTCCTCACCTAATATATCTCTTATTTCTACAAACATTAAGCCCAACCGTACTCAAGAATTGAAAACTTATTGAATTTGATTTGGAAGCATATTCTAATGCACCTAGCTTAAACTGGTCAACGCGCCTAGCTTGTAGCGAGTCAAGGCAAGCTTAAGCACTACATTGAACGTACAATATGCCGAAAACGAGCATTGTTTAAACATACCTTTTTCATTTTCATGCAAAATTAAAACATCTTAGTCCTCATAATTTGAACGCCATTGATCTTACAATATATTCTATTGTTTTATTTAATATACAATTTTTGATTTACTTATGGTCTTATTTTAAATGTTTATTTAATGATGGGAAGAACCTGTGCAAAAAAATCTGTTTGGTGGTGCGAGCCGAGCCAACACCAGTTTAGATGTTTCAGTTCGTCGACAAGTCTGACCTAGTTGATAACTATTAATTTTAAAAAACTCATGCTATCCTAGAGTAGAATAGCAAAGGAGGTCCCCAACCTCGGTGAACGTTCACTTCCAGTAAAAAGATTGAAAGTATGTCATTTAACCGAAGATAGTGAAACTTTACGTAGTTTTTATGAATTTTAAATATTCTACATACATTACGTAATATTTTTGTGTACTTGTTTTTTTCTACTTACTCCTATTTAACAACATTGCTAAAACAGTTCATTATATTCAATTGAATATATAAATCGAAAAAATTATACACAAAAGTACTAGAGTATATAGTAAGTTTTTACAACTAAGTATCATCTAAATCTTTATATTGGCATGCAAATATATAGATAAAAGCTAAAGTATCTTTTGAGAACATGAATTACTTTGTGTTAGATAACAGTTACTCAATAATGATTTCTACTAAGCTCTTGGCGCCAATTCGCAAATTCTACCATCAGAACTAGCAAATTGTCATTAGGCGTCAAGCTTAACGCAGAAAGGAAGGTTGTGTAAACGCATGAAAACTCACAGGGGCGGCAGCAAAATTGATCATTATTAGCATTGGTGCATGCAAATGGCATTGTCGACGTTCAATTCAACCCAGTTCTTGAAGTAAAATTTGATGTTCTGGTAAACCAAAAATTAAAAGGAATAAGCCATTTAGTTGCGTGTAGAGAATAAATTAAAACTGCTGTTTCCAATCAGCCGCTTACGAATAAAGCAGCTAACATAATATTTTGATCAACGGCTAAAATAATAATCTATTTAACCCTCAGTTGACAATTGGTGTCCATGTCACCCCAGAGTCAATTCTTAAACTTCTTGCCAATTAATAAATATAATGAATTTAGGCAAGTTCATAGAAATATTATATATTTTATATATTGTTTAAGGAAATGTACTAAAAATTTGAATATTGAAAAAAGTTTTTGCACTTTAAATAGGTAATTGAATTTTCTTTATTGGCATTTGAGGGTTAAGAAAAATTTAAATATTGAAAAATCGCTCATATTTTATTTCTTCATAGAATTTCAAGAAAACTTGAATATACAGCTTTCAAAATTATTTGTCGTTATTCTTTAGGGAATATTTCTAATTAGTTTTCTTGCAAACTAAAATTTCAAGTCATTGTTCTTTTCAAAGATTATACATAGAAAAACACTTATTAAATAGAAACTCCAATATATGCAATAGCCCCAATGCCAAAAGCTAAAGTAGGGGTTATGGTTAGGGTATATATATATATATATATATATATATATAGATATATCTGGCCCTAAATATCAAGTAACTATTTACCACCGATTTTAAAAGTAATCTACAGAAAATGTTTTTACTAAGATATAATTTAATTTGTTGTGTATGCATTTTTTACAATATCTAGACATAAGAAATGCATGCTTGTTGAAAAAACTATTGTCTTCATGCCAATTGGTGACCAGGCGCTAAATAATAGAGGGAATTGAAGGATTTCGCAAAACAATATTTAGAGCCTTATTCTAAAGCATATATATGAATCCTAAGCTAAATTCCAAATATATTATGTACAGATAAAATAAACAACTATTTCAAAATATATAAATTTACAATAAAATTAATCTTTACACATACATTAAGACTCGGGCAACTCTGTAGAGTGAAACTGTGCAAAATCCACTTCTAAACATGAACGTTTATGATCAATCGATACAATTTCTTTAAACTTCTGATCCCATACAATATTTCTACTGTTATAGGATGTCTTTACTTGGGTGGTTGACCCGGTTTGCTCCACGCTTCCTTCTAAAATTACAACTATTTCTATAAATGACTCCTCAAATTCTTCTTTTGTGACTCCGTACAATGGACTGGTTTCATCTACCTTATGTTCAATAATCCAAGGTAACACCAACAAAATCCTGTCGTAGCCCTAAAATATGATAAAGATATTATTTATTTTTGACATTTATGAAAATTGTCTCTTAAACTATGTAGTACAAATGTGCATCATCTTAAAAATTTGATTTATAACCAAAATATTTGAATATCATTTTAAGAAATAAATAATTTTATTTTCAGACTTATATTTCAGAGAAATTAAATTCTACAGTTCTTGCTTAGCAACACTCTTTGATGTTGAGGAATTCAATAACTGGAAGTTCTGATGGTACTCTGAATAAGGTATTGCCTTTAGTCAGGTTCTATTTTCAAGAAAAAGTGCACCCAGTCATGCACTCTGACAACTTGGAGAGGTCTTCTAAGTTGTGAGGACTTGGAATTGGCTGTAGGGTATGTGCTGAAGTATTTTTTTGCAGTGAACTCACGAGCGATGATTGGAGTGTGGCTGAAAGCGTTGTCATGAGGAAGTTGAATTTGGCCTATACGAAGTCTTTTTGCATTAGAATCGTAAGACTTATAACTTTTATTTGAGGCTAGCGTTGAGGATTGCACCATATTTGTTTATTTTTCGCCACATTCCTACTGCTGGCTAAATGCATTACACATCTGTAAATGGCATTCTTTGATAGAATATTTCGCAGTTTCAGCTCCTTAACAATTCACTGGGCATGGCGATGATTTTACATTAGAGAAGTATGCAGTGATTGTGAATGCTAGTTGTTCCTTTATCCAATTCAACATATTGGGTGAGCTCATGGCAACTACAACCCTAATATAGTTGATCATGGTGAACTTTAAAATAGGATACATTTTACTGCGTCCTTTGAATCTAATTATTAGTTGAATCATAGATAAGTAGCACTAAATGAAAGAAATAAGTCTCAAGATTCTAAAGCACTTTTGTTTTCAAAGGCCCGTCTTCGTGTGTTGTTTTTAAAATACACCCAAAGAAACGTTGCATTGCATCAGATGCTAAACACAATGTTTATGAAAGAAATATTTGGTTCGAACTAGTAAAAGCTTTGCAGAAAAGGCACTCAAGAGATCTCCAAAGCCAGCTCCAAGGCTTCACATATATTTAGAAAGATTGCTTGAGGAAACAAAAGAATATTCCACTAAGAAATATTGTTCGGATAAGCCCCTTGATGTAGTGCATATCAGGACCATTCCTAACTTAGAATCAGTGCTTGATTCTTTTTACTGCGTCTTTAACCAGAAAGATGAGTTTAATATAAAGAATCCTAAAACATGACCCAAAATACAATTGTTTCAAGTTATTTTTTAATCCAAAGCGCCGTCCTCTAGCATTGATGTCAAATAAGATCGTTTTAAGAACAACATTGAAACAGTATATATCGTCACTTAATGCTCAGTCAAAAGTTCGATCAAGCCATTGCCTCTGACCAAAAACTTGATATAATTACTATATGTAAAAGTTGGTTACATAAAAAGCATAATAAAAACATTTTGTTATTGTCATATTACTCAAAACCCGAAAGAGGCTATCGTAGGAATCGCGAAGGTGGAGGAGTTTTTATATGAATGAGATCTTATATATCAACTAAATCTAGTTAACAAATGAAGTGAATAAATGAAGTAAAATACTTCAATAGACGTTATTTTAGTAACCTTCGGAAACCAGTAAGCACGCAGTTTGTTGTGTAATCCCTATTTATGAATATAAAAACGTCAACTACCTAAATTACAAGTTGTGGGATAGCGTAGAAGCCATATTGAATTTGAATGTTTTGTTAGATACGTTTCTAATAGAAATTTCAATAACTTTCAATAACGTTTCTAATACCTTCAATGTATAAAATTTCACAATTTTTGATAATCCGAAATCTTTGACTACAATCTTTTAAGCATATGACTTTTCGAAATCATTCTGCTTCCGAAAGTATATAATTTGAGTAATTCGTGGACTAGTAAAATGGTTTGGGAATTATCTTGAACACCGCAATTTTGTTGTAAAATTTTGAGAATTGAGGTAATCAGTGAAGAAAATGAATTGTGGAGTTCCTCGAAGGTCATTTCTTATGATTCACATCAATAATCAATAATAATTATTTTTAGAATGCGATAAGCCAAAATGTATTTTAAAATGCAGAATTTCTCACCTTGTCATATCCGACATCAAGATCTCTAACCATGACCTTCACTGGCATTAAATGCTGAGATTTAGAATTTTGAATTAAAACTGAACTAGAAGTTGCACCATACTGTGAATCTTCGCTTTGTTGAATGCAGTCTGTAGTTATGAGATACATGCGTACATGGCATTCAGGAATGTCACTATTTGAGTACAGATCACCTACTCGCACAGCAAATACACGGCATCCATCAGAATTGGTGTACATACAGCCAATTCGACTGAATTGAATGGTCTTTGCTCTTCGCCGTGGTCTTGAAACCTATTAACATACGTCTAAGGATGGAAGCAATTCTTTTGAAAATTCTTCCGACCAATCGTAATATAAACCGAATTATTAAGAGAATTGGTTTGTATAAATTTTTACAATTATTCACGATTATAATTAAATCTGTAGAATTAGAGAAAATGCAATTTGCACAAAGAATTGATAAGAAAGATTCTTAAATTTCAATATAAATTTTCTCATATAAAAGATGAGACCATAAGGTTTAGCAGAAAGCAAGTTCTCTTTTTCAAAGCCTTTTGAACACTACATCTAAATAATGTTGTTAAACCAAATATTTATTACTTTATTTAACATAAAGTCATATTCTTTATTAACATAATGTTTTGTGGATCTAATAATTAACCATTAATCAATCTGTTTTACAAATTTCTAAGTAAATAAATTAGCTAACATCTCTTTTTTGTTAATTACCATATTGCAAAAGGAGGAATATCATCAAAAGGTCAGGTTTATTATAACATTCTGTATAACTACATATCACAATTACTTATGATTGATTTTTGTATTAGCTCTTCTAAGTGTTATTTTAATAAATGCTTGTAGTTAACTAAGTACTATACATGCAATTGCTCATGTTGGCATTAGGCATGGAAATGATTTTTGGACTATATTGAAATCTTACCTTTGCGATCACCAATGCTATAGCAATGCTATCAAGAAATGCACTAACTAAGCACTGAAAAACTAAGATTATTGCAGCAGGAACTGCACAATGACTGGATATATATCTAAATCCATATCCAATGGTAAATTGAGTTTCAACAGAAAAAAGAAAGGCGGTAATGAATGAGTCAACATGGATAATGCAGGCATCATCTTCTTTAAAACTAAATACTTTCTTGAAGTCATTTTGAAGATATAATTCCAATATCTGGCGGAGGCATTTCAATTGTGATCAAATTTCGTGTTCAATCGCGTGACAGATAATCTATAGACTGTCAAAATAGTGAAAATATTGGGACTTAAAATGTATTTTGCCACCAAAGTTTTTAGTTTTTAATATTTTTTAAGATATTTTATTCTTAAATCGAAAAATACCAAGATTGAAGCGGAGGATATTTCCCCATGTAGCTCCCCTAAATATTCATTTGCTGATGACTAAGACAATATTAGGCTGAACAATATAAAAAACTATTTTTTAGAGAATCATTTTCCAAAACGATTTAAGAAAACATGTAAAAGGTCATAGTGTAGTAAAATTGACATGCTAAGGACTTTTGTTTATTTGGTTATTTTTCACAAAAAGAAACAACAGATGTACAGCATTGGAAAAGTATAGTGAAGTAGGACGCTTACCATCAGCTATTTCTGCATGCATTAAAGCAATAAATTTCATATCAGTAAAATTATTATTTAGTTATTGCCATGCATGGTCTGTTTAGATGTTATTACATTTTCCAGATTTATTTCTATCTAAAATGTTGCGACGTATTTGTTTTCGAAAAATTAGCATATTTGATTTTATAAATATGGACGTACACAGCTTGTAGAAGTCTCGATATGGATGTGAAAATTGTACGAAACAATCAAATAGCACATAAAAATATTTTTTAGTGTGCAGTTTCATGGCATTGATTAATTATTATTCATTAAATTGTATATACTTGTATTTGCGAAAATATTAAATTCGTTGCTTTTAAATGTGTATAACCGGAAACGTAATAGATTTTACATCAAAAAGATAAAGTTTTATCAATATCAAAGATCGAAGGGCAGGCGCAACCAGTGAAAATAGTAAAATTATTAACACAACCAATGGCTAGACCAAGGAAAATATCATTAAAAAATGTTAGTATATATTGCAAATATTTTTCATTTAAATAAACTCATCAACACTTTGAAATGGATAAAGCCAATAACACCATGTTTAATTCAAATCTTACACCAAAATTTACATATAAAAATCAATTAATTGTCCATTTAATGATATAAATAGTCATATATTCTTCCAAATCACCCATGAAAAATTGAAATATGTTAATGAGTAATGCATGACTTTGAAAATATATTGAACTGCACTTAGAATCAAAGTATGGGTAACAATTTTATAGGATTAATTCTATTGCTAAATATGTTTTCTAATTTTAGAATTTCTCTTTCAGTTTGAATTAGTATAGGTTTCAGATGTGATTTGATTAATGAAGTATAGTGATTCAACAAGTTTTAATTATCAAATTCATCACCGTACTGATCCTTTTAGTAGCATGCCAGGTACAATTAAGATATTAAACGTACTAAAATTATGTTATTTTTTGAAGCAGATAGCTTTATTTCAGTTAATTATTGAATTTTTCATGCGAACAGTTCAAAAAAATTACTTAATAAACACAAAATTACTTGTTATACCGGTTTTAAAAAGTCCGTGAATAATGAAATTTCTTGAGAGTTTCGAAAATAATGATTTTTTATGTAAAGGCTATAAATTGTAACCAATGCATAAATTTCAAAGCAAAATTTTAATTAAATATTTTCTATGTTTTGTTTGAATTATATGCCTTTCTCATGATTCCAGTTTAGTAATATTTCTAGCATTTTATGTCAATGAGAAACTCAGAAAATTTGATTCATAGCCTAATTAATATGCGCATAATTTGCATATTAGTTATCCTATTGCAAAATGTTTATACCAAAATATTCCTGACATGTCAAATTATCTCCACATCAAATTTAATCTCGATAGGATGTAAAGTTTCTGAGATTTTAGGGGGCGTCAAATCGGCCCCCTCAGGAATAACTGCTACAAAAAAGCCCAGGTAAAATAGGGTTAAAAGTTCACAGCCAAATATGTTAATGCTTAAGATTTTAATAAGGTTCACAATAGTTGGAAGAGTGGAAATTTTTCAATCAAATTTGAATTATTATGTGTATATATATGTAAACGTGTTTACTACCATTTTTCACATTTCCACAGAAGCTTCACTTTGAAGTTCTAGTGTCGTGATGATTCAAGAACCGTTTGCATTTATTCTTCATTTTAGTGTGAAACAATGTTCATTTGAAAATTGTGTCTATGGAAAAACAAGATACTGCCTGACATGTAACTAAATTATTCCATAGTTGAATGATAAATATTTTCTTTTAAAGCTTAAATATTTTTTGCTCCAACTGAAATTGTACTGTGAGATTATGCATTAAAATGTATATTATATGAATATTTTAATATGGTTACGTTTAATAATTCCATAACAGATTTTAACAGGATTGCTTTGGAAATTGTGATAATTTTAAAAAATATCAATTAACTCATAGATAATAAATGGCATTTATCGTGAATCCAAATTTCTATAGAAAACGTATACTTTGTTTTAAATTAGTATACAGTGAAAAGCTATATTACACTTTAATATTTCCCGATGACAAAATGGCCTGCTTAACAGAATTTGTGACCGATGGACTAGTTGTAATCGGGATGTGATCTTCAACCTCGAACCTACCCAAGTTCTATCTGACATGACCCTTTTCAAACTATGTCCCTAGGCATCACGCATAGAAATTACACAAAGATTAAGAAAGAAAATGAATTTCATATACAGGTGAATGCGCTTAAATCAATACTTATCAACATCATTGACAATGGAGAGATTTCCTTGGTAAATCACTTGTAAAATGCACCATAAACAAGCAAAAAAAATCCAACTAATTATGAAGATCGAGCTTGCAATGGTAAGAGTAAATAGCCAATCTTGATTAATAAGCATGGTAAAGCTATCCATAAGACTTCGTGACACCTTGCCTTCAACATTCTTTACTCGAGTTCTGTTCGTCCCATCAACATTCAATAACCGCGGTTTCACTTGCATTCTAGAAGTGTTAGGTAAATTTACATTTGTTTACACTTACGAAATGTTTAAGCACGCAGTTTTGTCGTAAGTTCCTGTTAGTTCTGCTATTCGAAATTTTGGATGTTGACAATTAACTTCTTGTCATGTAGAACTGAAATATTCAAGAAATTGGCCGTTATCCATCAGTATAAAATTAAGAGGTGTGTAACAGTCAGAAAATTCTGAAAGCAATTGTGAAATGTAAGTGTGGTTAATTTATGTTACATTCATGATTTTAAAGAAACCGATGAACGAATTGGACTTTTTATAACAATTAGGAGAGAAACCTGTGAGCGAACGAGCGAAATGGCTTAAAACAGAATATTATAAAGCCAAATCTTACAGAGGAAGACCTTCAGAGAAACTACAAGAAAATCACAAGCCGGAAGATGAGATATTATTATTTGAGAGCAGATACATGAATTTGCCAGAGAACTGCTCCGTGTAATTTTTTTTTAGTTTTTGATATATCGATTCTCTATTAAAGGGTAACACGTGATTTAGAGGGTGAGTGTATGTTTTGAAAACGTCGAGAGTTTATAACACAGATTGTAACGTCTATTACCTCACAAGGTAAGAAGAGCTCTTTTTTAAACACTTACCATATTATATTGTTGCCTTTCTAAAGAAATAAGATGGTTAGTATTAGAAACTCTGCGATCCAAATTATTAATATATCTGTTACTGCCCACTAATAATGACATGAAAAGCCTTGTTGGGACGAATTTCAGTTAACTTGACAGCATCTCCTACTGGCTAATAACATGGCTGCACAGTGTTGCTGCAACAATATTTATTCGACTTCTGTTTTTTGCAAGTATTTTAGAAATTCACTGCTCTATTCATATTCATAATTTATCCTATATTCTGTTTCTACATGAGTTGCATATATTTTTAAAAATTTGTCATGAATATATAAAATCATTAGAATGAAATGGTTGTGAACGACATGCTATAATTACGCTCAATGCATAAACGTTTACAATAAAGTTCAAAGAATTGAAAATGAAATTATTGTTGTCATATGGAAGCGAGCTCTAAAAATACATATTTTGCCAAATGATAACAATTATATTCATGATTGAAAATTGTTTTCTCCAAAATCTTACATTTTAAGTGGATATGCAATGCTTGCAACTCTTTCAAAATGAAAAACGCTCAAATTTTCACAAATAAACATCATGCATTTTAAAATTAAACTTTTGTTATAAATATTTCAATCCTATCGTATATGTTATTTTACAGATATTTTACACATACATGTACATATTTGTACTATATAGAACATTTGTATGAAACTACTGGCAACCGTGATAATTTATCACTTCATACATCCATTTTTTCTGGATCCTACTTGACAGAAGTAATTTCAAATTAAAATAAAATTGTATGCATTTACAAATTCCAGCTTATAATTAACATAGAGAAGCATATTTCGGCTGTTCTTGATTTTAATAAAGGTGGAGGTAGTGAAAGCGTTGCATGTGGCTGAGTTCAAAATCTGGGAGAAATTAAGCATTTATCTTAAAATATTTTATAAAATATAACCTAGGATACCCTACAAACATTGATGATGCATCCTTGCAGATAAACTGCATCTAATGTTATAGAACAAAAAAATATATATATATATATATATATATATATATATAATTTATAAAAATATAAGTATTTTTTATGAATATACAGGGATCTTACATCTAATATAAAAATGCAAGCAAAATATAGATCACACAAGTATATATACATTCACAAAATTTTGAAAGCAGTTGAGATTGAATTCTGCCTTTGTAATTTTTATCTTGATTAAAATGTTTTAAGTCATAATTATTTATTCTTACAATCGAATATTATATCATACATTCATTGTAAACTCTCTTGGTTGAAGATATTTGATGAATACCCTCACTATTTTAAATGCAAGTGAAAAACAATTTGAATCAAATATGTATTTATCTATACAGTCTGCAAGCAGAAGAAACTGTCTAACCCTCATCAAGTAGCCTGAGGTTTAATAAACCCAAGATCAAATTCAATTCATTTTTACATTAAAACTACTCAACTAAAACCTATGGGAGTTGTATGTATTCTAAAATATTAATTGAAATGCATTTTATTGTATTTATGAAACTAATATATACTAGCTTGTTTATTTTCAGGTTACGCTTGTAATTTTATTAATTTTAATTTCCTCCATTTGACAATATCCAGAAAAAGAAAGTTACGAGATCAAGATGTTTTGAATATATTAAAAATAATTGATAAAACTTGTGAAGTTGATGCTTATTCAAATGCGAATAAAATTGATAATGATTGAACCATTTGCTCAGAATTTCTACAAGAGAAACAAGTAATTGAGAAGTGGAATATAATCTGAAGAGCATGCAATTCAAATGCATGACAATGCAAAGACACCAACTGTTGTCAGAGCTAGATATACGCTGGGTGCTAAGAAATCAAACAGAAAAACAGATGTTTTATATGTAGTTTCAAAGCCATGCGGGAATATGTGTACTAGATGTTATGTTAAACAGTAGAATCAATTACACTGTGTTCCTATTTTTCATTTTTTTCTTATTTTATTAGAAGGAACAAAAAGTATTTGAAATAATTATATCAATCTCCTTGATTCAGTATGAAAATGAACTTTGTTTTAAACAGTTGTGTGCAATATTAAGCAATGGTGTCTTATAGACTCCATGTTACCGAGTGAAGAAAGAGATCTCATGGTAACTGTTGCTGCTGCTAGGGGTTTAATATATAATCAACTTAATGCAAAAATTATATTTCTAATAATCGCATAAGCTTTTATTCTGATATAAGAGCATAATTACTTAAAGAGCTGAAGTCACAATTAACAGGACCTCGTGTGTTTTTATCAAAGAGTAGCTAAAGTATATTTCACTAATTTTTTTCTTGCGCTTAGCGCACACACTGGTTCAATCATTAAAAATCTCGGATGTCTAATAGACGAATCCCTCAAATTAGAAACACACATTAAATCTATATGCAAGTGTTGGTAGATATCATTTGCGTACTATCAAATTTATACGTAGATTTCTTTCACTAGAAAACACTCAGATAATTGTTCAATCTATGATTTCTTGTAGGTTAGATTTTAATAACAGTATTCTTTGTGGTATACCCATTATCAAATACGAAGACTTCAATTAATCCAAAATTACTGTGCTCGTATAGATTTCTGTTTAAGAAGCAAAGATTATATTAGAGATGAGCGCGGTACAGGTTTTGTAAAGTTATTTTCACCGCAAAGAAAATACTTCACCACTAACCACCGCAGTGTGCGTCTTTTTACAGCAAACCACCGCAATAAATGAAATTTTACTGTGGTATACCGCAACAATGTCGATTTCTACCTTTGTAAGAAAAGATAAATATTTCTAAATTGTATTTTTATGGTTATGGATCATTCTTCGAAAACCTTAAGGACAATTTCGTAGTTATGTAGTCAACACGTTCAATTATATTAGAGTAGTATCCAATTCTTCATGAAGTATGAAAAAATTACTATTAATATTTTGTATGTGAAATCTATTAATTTTACTTCAGAAACATTTTTTTGAGAAATTCTTAGAGATTATAAATCTTAAGACAAAATACGTTATCTGTATAACTTTTATGCCGTAATTGTGTTAATCGCTCCCGCGGTATTACCGCACCGCACTCATCTCTAGATTATATTACATCTACTTTAATATCTTAACATTTATTACTAATTAAATTTCGTATTACTTATACAATTGCCATTACGGTTTTTAAGAGTATACACAAATTGGCGGGGAGATATATTCGTAATCGACTTTCTTTTGTCCATCATGAATTTCACAATCGCAGATCTAATGATTTATATCTCCTAAGCATTCCAAAATTAAAACTTCTTATGGTAAAAGATCGGTTTCGTTTGCTGGTCCTACAATTTTCAATTCTTTATCGTGGAATCTTAGATCTTGTAAAATTTACGAATCTTTTAAATATGGTCTAAAGTCACACTTATTCAATCAATTTATTACAGAAGAACATTGAGAAATTAAAATGTATTGTACGCGCATTTGAATACATTTTGTAAAAATGCACAAGATATATATTATTTCATTTCTTCTCACAACTTTATGCAATGTTGCCTTCTGTGCTACTGCTCCTCCCCACTTTGGTACTCCCAACTCCTCCAAGTATCTCATGCTTCTTACTCACTGCTCCTAGTGCTCCTACAACTACTGGGACTACTTCAAATTTCTTTAACTTCCACAGCCTTTATATTTCCTCTGCCAACTCACTGTACTTGTCTATCTTCTCTTTCTCCTTGTTTTCTACATTCCTGTCCTTTGGTACTGCTATGTCTATCACTGTTCCCAATCTTTTCTCTTTGTCTACCACTACTATGTCTGGTCTCATTCTGCGCCAACTTCTCACACCCTGCTATCAGATGATCTACTCTTTCCGCTTCTTTGTTATGTAGCCTACATTTATCACTACTTCCATTTTTCTGTCTATATGCTTCTTACCCCAGTTTGTTTATATTGCTTGCTCCTGTGCTGCCATTATCAGTACTTAGTCCTGCCTTCTTTCACCACTTGTTGCTTTCTTCTCTGTCACATTATTCTGTGTGTTCCTCCAGTATTCTCCATGCACTGCCTATACCTTGTTTGTCTCTCTGATTCCATCCTACTCTGGTATGTTGTTCTTCCTTCACTCTCAGTTCTTATCTTCCTTAACTCCTTAATGACCTCCAGTAGTAATCCCCCAAGGTTGTGCTTCTATGCATTCCTTTAGCCCTAGTGCTTCTACTTCTACAGTTTCCTCCACACTTAGCTAGCCTTTCCTTCCTTTATGCTTTGCAATGTACAACCTATCAACATCTCCATTTAAGTTGAATGCACTCTCTGCTGCTAGTATCTTCCTTGTCCCCATGTCTAGCTCCCTAAGTTCATTATTGTTCCTGCTGAATATCTCAAAACTGGTATCAGCCATGTATTAATTGCTTTTATACTATTCTGCCCATTTAATGCTGACGTCTGTAGTACCTTCCTTACTCTCCTCTTGTATTCTTTTCTTAACCTCATCCTCATTTCCTCATGATCTGTTCTATCTTTCTTTATCACACCTAAGTACTTGTACCACTCCTTGACTTCCACAATCTTATCCCCACTGCTCGTCCTTACACCATCCCCATCCATACACTTACCTCTAGTCATTGTCACTGCCGCACACTTTCCTAATCAAAATTCTAACCCTGAATCTCTGCTTGACTTCTCCAATGTTTCGACTTGCTTCTGCTATATCAACCTGTGCCTGTGTATCTCAGTCTGTCACATTACCATCTCCCTCTCTAGAAACTCAACCCATTTTCGTGAAACTCTATTGGCCTCTAGCATCATCAATACCTACCTATGTGATATTCTGTCATATGCTTTCCTGTTGTCTATCCATGCCATTGCTAAGTTTGTCTTCCTTCTTCTACAATTCTCCACCACTGCCTGGTCTATCAACAACTGATCTCTGGAGACCCACTCACCACACACTCCTCCAATGCTACTGCTAGTCTCTCATGAACACTTGTGAACTTCTTCAGCCAATACCCATGTACCTCATCTCTACCTGGCACCTTCCAGTTCTTCATCTTCTTTAGAGCCTCCTTCAGCTTTACAGTTGTGATTACTTCTTGCCTGAATTCGTTCTGCATCTACTCACTCTCCATCTCTGGTCCCGCGCTTCCCCATATATTCTCCCAGAACCTTACTGCGTCCTCACCTGCTCTAGCTGTAGCCTTCTTGGGTCTCAAACTTCATATTGTCTCTTGTCTACTTTGCCCTTGCTCTATATTTTCTCAGTTTCTCAGCTTCTGCAACTAATCTCTGGTTAAGCTCTTCTCTTGCAGTTTTGCCCTTACCTATCCTGCACCTGTCCTATACTGCCTTACTTTTCCTGATCTTCCCTATTTGTTGCCTAATCTTTACCACTTTATTCTCAATTCTTTTCTCCCATGCCGGATTTCTGTCTCCCTTAGCTTCTTGTCACCTTTTCTTCTTCTTGTCCATGCCTACATTCTTCAGCACCTCACATGCGCCTGCATACACTAAGCTATTTACTTCTGTGACTCTCCTAGCATCTATCCTGTCCTACACTTTATTGACCTTTGCTGTCACTACTGCTAGCTTTCTCCTCTTGGAACTGACAACCTAGTTCTCTCACATATTTCTTCCTTCATCTTTTCCTTGATTGTAGTTTCTGCGCCCACTGGTTCTGCTGCTTTCACCACTTCTGTCACAAGGTCTCTCTTTTTTCCCTTACTCTCATCCAAATGCAACTTTCACACTCAGCAAAGAGGAAAGCCATCAAAGATTTCTTGAAGCTTGATGGCGGGGAAAAGAAATCAATCGCTGTTGGAGGGTTGAGAGTCAAGATGTAATTAGCAGCAGTACAAGCACGAGTGAAGGGTGCGATGTTTCTTTGTACGACGAATGGAGAAGGTGACAACATCATCAGAGCGAGTGCAGCAGGAATTAGAGAACTTAATGAAATCAAAAGGATCAAGATCTAATTTGCGACTCAGTAGTCGATTGAACAGAAGGAGATCACAGGCATGGAAGTAGAGTGACAGCGGGAGAGTGGAGAATTTCAGCAGAGCGTCTTTATAGTCCAAAGGGGAAATCTATTTGAAAGCGCGTTTCTGGAAACCTTCCATGGAGTAGAACAAAGCACGAGAAGGCTACCAACAAGGAGATGCGTAAAGAAGAATGGCGTGAGGAATAGACTTGAACAAAGAGAGTTTCACAGAGAACGAGGTATTAAAAGGAACATTACGGAAAAGGGCAAATAGCGAGGAATTAGCTTTGCAGAGACGCAAAGACACATGTCCAGTCCAATTTAAGTTTGCAGCAAGTTGAACTCCAAGATGAGTGTGATGAGGCGCAAAGATCACATGTAGAGGCAAATCAGAAGGGCACGACAGAAAAGGAAATACCACATGTCTTGGTAGTGCTAAAATCAAGAT
>CABFPE010000148.1:990179-1032268 GCA_900660155.1 Hofstenia miamia | reverse complement strand
TTAGTAGATGAAGGGATAGACTGCTTAGGAGGATGCGGTAGAGCAGAAGGAGGAGCAAGTGCGGGTGTAAAACTCGGAGCAAGATGACTGGGGAGAGATGAGACAGAACGTGAGGCAGCAGCACTGTAAGAGAATATTTTGGATTGTAGTGAGGAATTATCAGAGGAAAGCTTTGTGAGGGATTCAGATAAGGATGATATGACGCCAGGGCCATCATTGGAGGACGGAGTCGAGGTAGAGAGAGCAGTGACTGCTTGGCGCAACAACGAAATGATGGCGTCTTTATTATTATTATTATTATTATTATTATTATTATTATTATTATTATTATTATTATATTTATTATTATATTTTCCATATATTATGCAAGTGTAAATTTTGTAGTTAGCCTGAGGAAGAATAAGTTCCGCATATTTACACTAGTCCAAAGCAAAAAATGCCAAAATTAAAAATATTGAAGAAACGGTTAAATATAATTATCAAGTTTTAGTTTTTTTAATAGCAACTCTATTTTGCTTAGAGTTTATATAAAATTACTATATTCCTTATTATGTTTATTTACACAGCAAACTTCTTTAGATGAAGTGTTAATCATTTTAACAAATATCTATGTTAATGAATTTTCATGTTTTTTAATTAATAAATCAAGTTTTTTTACTTATTTTCATTTTCGTTTTTGTATGAACGTTTTGATGAGTGGGCTTAGCCATGATCCAGGTCCAGACCTTAACCCCTAGAAGTATACCACTAAGGCTAGTATTATCATGAGAAACCTCTAGCGACCCCTAGCACGCAGAGTGATGATCTGTGTTGAGTCTGATCAGCAGAGTGGAGCCGAAGGCTGAACTTCAGTTGAGAGGATTGCGACTCTCTTGCTCT
The DNA here is from genome assembly GCA_900660155.1 of Hofstenia miamia. Classification (NCBI taxonomy): domain Eukaryota; kingdom Metazoa; phylum Xenacoelomorpha; order Acoela; family Hofsteniidae; genus Hofstenia; species Hofstenia miamia. The sequence continues at coordinate 1,031,389 of CABFPE010000148.1, read as the reverse complement.
GGCCAACCTAGGTTACTAATGGTGGCAATTAAGAGAGCACCTGCTGGCTGCTAAAGAGATCCGAAATTTATATTGGGTAAGAGCTACACTGAATGCAAAGCATCTAGTAATTAGAAATTCAGTGGACGAGATTAAAAGTATGTCGGATCCTAACTACCTATGACACAGCAAAGCTGCCTCACAGGAACGGCACAGCAAGTGCTGACTTTGGCCTATCTCACAGGCCAGAAACAAAGAGTTATCCTTGCATGACTCCCCCATGAGACACACTCAAGGTTTTGTATGGCACCAATACTAGTTTCGCTAGCTGCGTATCCACTGCGTTAGAGGTGGGCCAGCCATCAGCCGACTGTTATTGGCGGCGCAGACCCGATATCATCAGCGCTGGTGCAGCTGGCTGAGCAACATCTATAGAACAGGATTAGACTTTATAATATTCCATACAGATACCCTATAAGGCCTTTAGCCCTGTAAGAACCGTATATGATTATACAGTATTGTGAAACTATCTATCTGCAAAAAGGTTCATTATGCGCTTAAAGGCAATCTGATTAATAAAACATAACTAATCAATGTTAAACGTCACCACCACATCATTTAATTTGTCTTAATATAGTTTTAGTTATCAATCACCTCAGCCATCTAAATTTTCCGGCAGCTGACTGACTGGCAGGTTTCTCAACCATTACCGTCCCCACATGCGCAAAGTACACATGGGGGCACCTTCTTCTACCCTAGTGTTTTACGCCACCTTTCTGGATCGCTTTTCACCTTTCATAATGACTGGTTAGCTTCTCCAGGAACCGCCGCGAGGAGGTACTCTCTGAGGCGGTTTAGGTGCTCTACCCTTTCAGTTCTCATAAGATTAATTGTTTTGACACCAACATGTTCTGAAACAATGGTTTTCAATTTTTCATTTCGAAAAAATTCATTCATTCACTCTTTCTTGGAATTATTCAAACGTATTAAACAAATAGGGCTACTTGTCCTCATCGAAATTTCTTTTTGATTTGCAAAGTAATGAAGTTATCGTGACATGCGATGTATACAATAAAATTTGTATTGCTTCCTTAAAGAATTCAGATTCAAATAACAAAGAATTCTGCTTTAAGTGGTTTTGCTCTTCTGTGGATTATTTGTTTTTGCTGCTTCAGGAGGGTCAATCGAGAATCGCTCCATAAGTTCTTGTGCGATCAAGGGTTGTTAGTCAGCAGAATTCATTGAAAACTCTTGATGTGGTCAAAACCTTATATTTTTTTACATATTATTGAAATTGTTGGTTAGTTTGATAATTGGAGAAGAATGTGCGAAAGCTGTTAACAGTGAACAAGGTTCTATTCGCTATTAAAATGAAATTGAAGCGATATTTTTTCTATTTTTCAAATAATTTTGATTCATTTACCGATAGAAAATCTTGCATAATCATTCCAAACTCGATCTTGTTTTGAATATATTGGTATGCTTTCCAGTTTAATACATTTTTCAGTTATGTCTTCTTCTTGGTTACCATTATCAGTAAGTTTAAGACGTTACACATTTCCAAATTTGAGAAGTGAGTTTAACATGGTATGAACAAAATAGAAGCTTAATATAGCGTTGAAATACACACGTATAGCATTTGCTGTTATAATTGTCAATATAAATATATTGCTATTTTGAAATAAGAACAATTAAAATCGATACTAAATGTTGAACGTTTGCTGAAAATAGTATATCCAAATTTGAAAAGGTCACACATTCCTGATAAGTTACAAATAAGTGGGGACAGTTTTTGCGGTAGAATTTATTTATATTTTGTAGTAATTTGAAACTGCGAATTGTAATCATTAGTTATAAAATTTTATTTAATGGTGTATGTTGTCTAAAAATTGAATAAAATATTTTATCATTTCAATAGTTCTGGCGAAGTGGAAATTTCTATGTAAATTTGTAAACTATAAGATAACTATAAACGATCTGAAAGAGCACATGGTTTGAAATATTTTTCAAAACGTTGTTTTCAGCCAACCCTGTCTCATCGCAATTTTAATGCAGAAATCGAATGAGACATGTAAACTCTGTGAAAACCGAGGTGAAAATGATTGGTTATTTACAGCCGTCTTACAAATTTCTTTAATGCTTCATATAGTATTTTGCAAACTACTGATTGTAGCATAAATGCGCAAAATGCACTTCTCATTAAAACTTTTTTGCACATACTTTGTTATTACAGAAAACTTTCAAAGTTTTTCAGTGGAATTAGCTTTTGACGAGACCAGAATTGTATGAATGATGTATGATGCTCTCAGCAACAAATTTTGTGAAAAGAATCCTACCAATGGGTCAGCACAGCATGGTTCGGATCGACGCTATTAGGAAAAACCACTGCACATGTAGTGCTAGGTTGCAGTGAATGTTTTTGCTATCTGTACCCACATGACAATATGGAGTAGGCATAATATATGTTTATTAAGTATATTTAATCACATCAAAAAACTTTTCCAAAGTATGAGGAAATTAATTAACTACGACAAACGTTTAAAAAATCGTTAATAACCAATTAAAATATATTTACGTCAATTAAAAATTCAACAGTCATAGGTAACTGCTCTAGTGTAAATTTCTCTTTATAAGCCTGGAGAATATTTTCTTCGCTTCATGAGACAAATTTGACATGCCTTAGGTTTATTGATGTCTAATATTATTCTTTGACCATTCATAATGAACTTAATAAAAATTTTATTTTTATGTAAAATTCGATATATTTCCTTAAGATTTATAATATTTTCTAAATTATTATTATTATATTACATATTTCTGCTAATGTTATTGAGATATATACTAAATTTATTGATCTAAACCGACAATGTAGTAAATTAAAGCAAAGGCGTTTGGTCTACTCAATTTGATAAGAATGTCTAGCGTAATTAAGATTTTGTGATAAGATTTAAACGAAGGTATGCAAATGCAAAATTTGGCTTAACTGAAACTTTGTAGTTAAGTGGTAACTCGGGTAATGAAATTTATATAATAAAATGACAGAACTTGAAAAGCTAAAAATTCACAATTGCTTTGGAATTACTCAAATGATCAAATATTTAAAAGAACTGAAATATATATAAATGTGACTTATAAAGATCTCAAAAAATTATAGAATTTGTAAACATTTTCAAGTCAAATTGAGTGTTTGATCATCTATAGTCTGATTCATTATTTACCTGCAGTGTACACACAGAGGTGGATATGGGTCAGAAAATTTCCCTGTTGTTCATCCCTCCTAATTAAAAATATACACTACTCTCCACAACAAAGTCTTGCTCTGGCTTGGCTACCTGTGCTTTTTCTCTGAGTACAAAAAATTTATTACAGTGAAAGCACTATGTACCATGTAGCAAGGCTGCGAGCTATTAGCAATATTTTTTTAAAATACCTTATAACTTTATAATATTGTGTAAGTAAAAAATATTTTCCTTGCAGATATCTGTTTGCAATATTTTTTCCAACTGTAGACCTGACCCAAAGCCCATTTCAAAGCGCTCCATCCTTGAGTTTACAATATGTCTTCTGATATTACCTGTATAATGGCTCATACTTTTTAAAACTATATCGTGGTAAGTGAAAAATGAACAACTCTAGTGTCTTTTAAAACAAAACAATCGTTGATATACTAACAACATCGTATTTTGAAACTTTAGTGATTAATCTTATAGCTTTATGTTTGAGCGAGGAGCATTAATAAATCCTTGGTTGAGCAAATCATTTTAACTAATACTTCTTTAAGGAGTTTTCAATGATTAATCCAATTGGTTTCATTAATGGTTGTGGTTATATGTTATGATATTTATACTTTGTTTATTGAACTATTACTAATTATGCGTTCAAAACTATTATGGGATACATATATATATATATACACTTTTAACAATAAATTATGTAAATTTCATTTCACAGTTGTTCAGGTGATTGGATATTCGTTACGGATTAACATATTTAAAATCTTTATCAATTGATTTATGAAGTTCTCCGTAATTTTGATCCATCATAAAATGCGATACATTAGACAATTGATCATGGATTTTTTAATATAAAATGCACGTTTTAATGACATACCTATTAAAATATAGATAATAAATAACTAAATAGTATACATATTTATTGAAAATAGTCTAACAATTTATAATAAAAGTACTCTTGTCCAAAGTGAAAAGTAGTAATGTTCACACGAATATTACTAGTAAGTAGGATTTGTATCAGTGTTGCTTCCTTTACTATATTCTTTATGAAATGTGCAGGGTTTCCCATAATTCCGACTTTTTTAAATCACTATTGAAGTTACAATTTCCAGATTAACTTCAGTGGAATCATGTTAATTTCTGGAATGTATTGACAATACGAATTACAAACAGAATCACAATTTGAATTTGATAAAGTTTTTTTTCCTTTAACTATAAGAACATTGATGTAGACGTTGTATGAAACCGAAATCTTAACGCTATCCCAGCCGGACTTGTTTTCAATTTTAAATCCAGGGGTTTATACATGCGCACCCCCCCCCCTCCGTAATGAAATCAATCATATTCATCACAATGGAGCGAAACTTTGCAGAACTATAACTTACATATGACTGAATACTAAGAAAACATAAAATTCGATATCTTGGTGCACTGACGTCCTAAATGGCGCTGACGTCAGGAAATTAAACCTAGTATCAAAAAAATTGAAAAATATATTTTCCATTAATCGCACATTACATAGCCTACAAATAGTTGGGAATGACCATGATGAAATTTAAACTAATATCTATTAATATCACTTTTACTATGTTTTTTGCTACATTATAATTATCTCTCTAATTGGGATATATCTTTTTCTATTTTAGCAACAAAGATAGGAATTTCTGAGGGATGTTGAAGATATGTCCATAAATCATTAACCACTATTGGAAGGAGGTGCCTTAGTCTTGTAGGTGGGATGAGCGATCATGAATTGACAGTCAGTACTTTCAATTCCCCCTCTTCCGACTGAGCCAAGGGACACATAAGTGTTCTAGTGGTTGCATAGGCATACACTGGAATTTTCAAGATATTTATCACCAACGCAATTTATCGAAAGTTTTTGATAAGTGAAATTAAATTACAAGTCTAAGACTTAATTGAGTATGATTTTAGTTCTCTATATTGAAACAAATAAACTTCCCATATATTCATTCAAAAATGTTATATTCTAATTATAACAAAAAAATAACACTCAAAATCAATAAAACTGTACAATGAATATGAACAAAAAAAATATGGAGATAGTTTCAAAAATTGCATTTATTTTTGCCAAAATTTGCACTTAAATAAGTCTCATGTTTATTATAAAGTACTCAACTAATTGGAAACAAACACTCTCAAAAGCTTTATTCCTTTTGTTACCATTTTTCAAAAGAAATACGCTAATTATAACGGAATCATATATGACCTATGTTTAAGTGATTTTGGCATCGAGTTTTTGGAGATGCACTGTATTTTTAATGGTTGGCAAGAATCTCTTTAAGTTCTACTTACTGCAAAGTTGACGATTGCCTTAACAAAAGACTCTTACCTCTTTGAAAAACAGCAATGCCCTCGAATGTCTTATCTTCAATAACCTATCAACGTCAACCTTAAATTGTCGAAAGATAATCAGTTTTGTTGACAACTACATCTAAGCAACATCCACCATTATTAACATTTGGAAAAGCTTATTTCAAAGAGTTCTTATGTACAGTTGGATCCTGAGAATACAAATGCTATGGAATATAATACCTAATGCCACAAAACACATTGGACCATCAACAAAAAAGAGTCCATATTTCCAAAGAGTTTTAAGTGAGCCAAATCAAACAATAGGTAGTCCTGGACAAGCAAACAAATTTCCGATCATTTTAAGGCAAGAACCAGAAATTGGTTGGCCTGAATATGCTATATAATACTCATTCGTGCCACAATACCGTGCTGAACTTTGTCCTTACAACTCATTATATACAGCTTACGGTAATCAGTGTTATGAAGTCCCACCTAAAATGAGACTTATGGTCGATTTGAACACGACTTTTTTTAACTCTTGCTTGGAAAGTTTCTCATTGAATCCGAATGCTACGATTGAAAACAAAGGTATTTCTGAGTCAAGGCCAGAGTCGATTTACAACTCTAAATTGCTAACAATGTTTAGCGCTGATTAAAAAGATGTGAATGGTATTTGAAAAACTTCTTTTAATCCTACTCTTATTAGGAATATGGGAGTCTTTATCTAACTGATGAAAACTGTATTTTTCACTTGAATTCACCAGTGGGATCAAGTGAAGCAGCCCGTATAAAAAACTTTGGTACACCATTGAGATGAAAGATTCTGAATATTTATTAAATCAATCAGTTGTACTAAATGACACTTTCTTAATACGTCTATACCCCGATCATGCGTGAATTAATGATAATTTAAGACATCAATCAATTGAAAGGTTTTCTTGTCAAGCAGTTGATCGTAATTACTTGAAAAAGAGAATGAACTGTTTTTGTTATAGGAAAACCCTCTTTACAATAATTGCTCATTTAACTAGTGTATTAATTGCATTGCAAATGAAATGAAAACACAGCTACAAAACTGCCACTTTGTCAAGTATTGATTGGTTGAAATGGCAGGCGCTTTAATTGCTAGAGGTTGTGGCCTAATGCATTAGATAATACAATGCTTGTCATCAAATCTACCTTCAATAACTTGAGGCAGGCTATTAAAAAGATTAAACAATCGTTTCTTGTATGTCAAATGCGTGTCCCACTGGTTCAACTGCATTTTATCAGATTGTGATATTACGTAAAGAGGGACAGTCATCGGGAACAGTTAATTCGAACTTAGTGCCGTTTAATTTATATTCACTCAAATAATATAGCAGAATAATTATTTCCCTTAAAATATGTAAAGCATGTTGGGAAGAGATTAGCAACTTCCGTCTTTGTGGATTACTATTTATTGATATATAGTTGGATTGGCTTAAAGAGAATGCCATGTCATAACATTTAATCAGAAGTTATTAGTCTTTCTTCTCAATGCTGGAATATTTATTATCCGGAAGTGGAAATAAAATGTTGCTTGCTTCCTGCTATTTTTTCTTTCGATTTTCTATTTATACCATTCTTCTTCCCTTATGTTCAATGTTGTCTGTAAGAAGTGAAAGACTTATTCAAGATCATTCCAACTGGTGCATTCAGGATTGTATATGTCCTACTATTGACATCCTCTATTGCACCAATAGATCATTAAATCACATACCGGCTAATTTATCCTCTAATCTTACCACTTTGTTTTTTGATGGCAATCAAATAAAGGATATTTTCGATTATCAGTTTGGAGGAAATCCTGTAATGATAAGAGATCTACGATTAGAATATAATCTTATATATGAAATAAGTCACCGAGCTTTTTTCGGAATGAGTAACTTAAAGAGTCTTCACTTAGAATATAATAGAATCGAAAGTTTGCATTTGCAATTGTTTAACTCTCTCACAGAACTTAAAGAACTGTATTTGGATAACAATCAAATCAAGGAACTACCAGTTGGTATTTTCAGTGAGCTAAAGAAGGTAAAGTTCCTCCCTCTTCAAAACAACACCATCAAAATATTAAATGGTGGTATCTTTACCGGAATGAAAAGCCTTGAAACTTTAGATTTATCACACAACAGAATTGAATTTATCAGTGCTACGGCTTTTAAAGGATTAATAAAATTGAGAAAGCTTGATATTTCTTATAATTATTTAAAAAGGCTTCCCTGGGATTCATTTAGTCATGTGCCTTCTCTGCAAATGTTCTTTGGTGCTTCTAATTCAATTTCAAAGTTAAGAGATTTCGAACTAAGTACTGTAGCAGATCTTAAGATCCTAGACCTCAGCAATAATAAAATTCTTGGAATTGAAAATGACGCATTTTTAAATCTGGAGAAGTTAAGAAGACTTCTGCTAGCAAATAATTCACTCCATAAACTCCCCAATTTTTCAAATGTACCCAGTTTGGAATATCTGGATCTAAACAACAATGAAATTTTTTATGTTCCTGCTTTTGGCTTAAGCGGTTTAAAAAGACTTTCTTACATTTCTTTGGAAAACAACAGAATTATTGAAATTGACTCCGATGCATTCAATGATGTTGGGTCATCTTATACATTTAGGTTGTCGTTGCAAGGTAACAATATATCTCGATTGCCGGCTACAGTATTTAAGAACCTCCAAGAAAACAGCTTCCATTTTAATCTTGATATAACTAATAATCCATTTCATTGCAATTGTCAAATGACCGCGTTTTACATGTGGTTTAAAAATGTAGATAACAGTTGGAAGGATCAAATCGTTTGTGAAACTCCTATTGGTTTGCATGGAACCCCGTTAATTGATCTGCAAGAAAATCGATTTGTTTGTCTTGCTCCACAAATAGTTGCTAGGGTATCCAAAATTTATGCCCTAGAAGGGCAAACAGCGTGCATCCCTTGCCCAGTTTACTCGGATCCTTATCCTCAGTATGCATGGAGCAGAAATGATCTACACAATATTTCTGCTCAACCAAAGGTAAGTAGTTAATTTTTAACTATGCGATATACATTTCCCGAGAAGTAATGATGAAATCCTTAGTACAAGGGATCAATTGAACACCGCTATTTAGGTCGATGAAGTACTAGATGTTGTATATGCTTTTTAAACCTAATGTGAAAATATTAATGTTGCGTATACGAAGTGAATAAATAGGGACAAATTGTCCTTTAATTTGATATATACATTAGTTTAGATGATTCAGGTAATGCTACTAAATCGTTTATTTCTCAATCAAAATATCTTTTCAAATTTTCAGAAAAAAATTCTGATTGGACAACACTTTAAAGGTCGGTTATAAAATATATTTACACGCTTGTTTGTTTATTTAAATCATTACCAAATTATATTTTGGCATTTACAAATTTGCATTAATTTTCTTAACTGAGAAACTTTGGCTACCCCTTTATTTACTGAAAAATGTTTTTAATAACAACTTTTTCCTAAGAGAATCCAAAGAGTAAATATAAAATATTTGTACGTTTAGCACAGAAAAACGTTAACTATTTATGCGATAATATTCACAGAACCCTTTCATAAGAATTTAAAGACTTTAAAAGTTTGCTTTTCAAACAAGAAAAAATTCCGCTAAACTATTTGAATTCGAAGAAAATTAACAATAAAATTATATCTCCTGGTTGCATTAGAAAAAGAAATTTAATTAATATATTAGTGAATGTGATGAAGAATATATTTGCAGAGAATGTATAAAAAGTTGAGCTTAATGCAAATGCTAAGGTCAAATATTCATCCATGGTTAATTTGATTGAACCTTTCACTTCACAATAAAACTGGTTTATGATTTATATTTTATAAGAAATAAGTAGAAAAGTAGTTTTCCATAACAATAGTTAAACTCATTTTTATTACTCTTCTAACCCCTCTAAGTATTAAAATATGCTGCATGTAAGCAGTTTCTTATGTTCCCTTAAACTATGTTTTATTATAGTAGGTTGTTTATCATAATCATTAGAAAAGTGGGGAAAGGAATTCATTCTCACATCCTTAGAAAACTTTTAGGTACATATAATGTATAAAAATTGATTCACATATGACAAAATTTTAAAACTATTTCATGGTCCTCAAAAGAAAATGATTAGATTAAATAATGCTTATAGTTTACATACACATAAGTAACTTGGATAATTATCTTTTGCCTTAACCAATAGAATTCCTATTCTGCGTGAGGTTATCTCTATTTTTAGGAGTTGAGCAACAAATTCAGATACGGTATGGACAATAGCTCAATCTAAACGAAGTTCTGCCCAAACACAAATTTAATATCAAATAATTGTATATAAATTGCTGCGGGCATTAATTATTGTCCAGAAGTACGAATTCGAAGATTTTCGCTGCAGAAATCATAAGACTAGAGGCAGTCTCTCAAACAGAAAACTAAATTCATTATTTGCTAGAAGATGCTAAGAAATCAAAAATCTTTCTTTTAATAAAAAATAAATCAATTAAATTGAAATTTAATTTTACTAACAAATTTAGTTTTGCCTATGCATGCATTTAGCTTGTACGAAATTCTTCAGTTGTCTCATGGTTTACTCAAAAGTAGTCCAGAGTTGTCTTTGAAATTAAAAAGTGTCCTATAAGATTGTAGCACTCTTTTTGCATTACAATCTGAATTAACATTTTCGTGCACGTTTCTTCCATTAATGTCTTGAAAATTATATTTTAATTAATTCTGCAAATTAGAATTATATATATATATATATATATATATATTTGTGAGTATGTAAATTGATTAGTTTAGGAAAGATTTACAATTTCCCATGATGGGACTCTTTGTATTTCAAGAGCTACTCTTCGAGACTCGGGCAAATGGATCTGTGATGCAAAAAACAAGGAAGGTAAACTGGAATTGACCACTTACTTGGATGTGATACCCATTCAGCAAGAACAAACATTCACACTACTCTTCATAAGCATAGGGTTGCTGCTAATGAGTCTGGCAGTTTTATGCTTTGCTTTGGTTTTGTTTTTTAAAAAAGAACGAAATGTTACTAATCAAAACCCTTCAAATAGAAAGCGAATTGAAAAAGAACAAAAGGAGCGTAACAGCAGTGTAAAATATTATTCATCACCAATATCATCACTCTTGGCCAACCATGGACAAACTAAATTATGATGATTAGCTCCTTTTCAATCATATCATAATCAGTGGATTTCAGGTTATAATTGCAATTTGTAATGTAAAAATTCAATATATTTGTTTCATAGTCTAAATAACAATATAACGTTAGTTGTAAAAAAAATCTAATTTTGATTCTTTAAGGATGGTCTTTATATAAATTGTGATTTTATCGTATGGCAAATTTATGCAGATTAATTTATATTATCATCATTTATAATTTTCGAATGCTAACATCAAATACTGAAAATAATCCAGCACATTGCATTGAAATTTGCTTTTACATTATTGCAAAAACTTCAAGAAAGTCAATTTTGTTTTAACATTACTTACTTGCAAACATTTCTATAATTTCGCATGCATTTGCTAAGCTAGAAATTTCCGATCTAGTCATTTTTACTTAAGCCGGTTTGCATTAAATCAATTTACAATTTTTTAGGGTGATATATATATATATATATATATATACTACAGTTTGAGAAAAGACAAATATATTGATTGCTGAATAATTCGATTAAATTAATGATTATTTTAAGAAATGATGAAAACTGAAATTGTTTCAATATTATTTGGTGTTATTTTAAATAAAACACTAATATTTCTACAAAAAAGATAAGGCTGGACGTCTATTTGCATTACTAGTAAAATTAAGCTAATGGATGTGATGTTGATCACTTCTAATAACAGCTGGTTCGCATTGTTATATGCTACTTGTAGTTGATATAAACAAAACAGTTGTTGCAATCTAAACTTTTAATTTTTGGTTGTGTAATCATGTGCATTATAATAAATTTTATTAAATTTTTAAATTATTATTTACTATAAAGAACTTTCTTCAGTAACTGGCATAATAATACTTTTTTTGTGCATGAAAAATGGATTACATGGGCATTTTAATATATATATATATATATATATATATAAGTTGTGATGCATGCATTTATGATGTAAGATAGTACTCAAAATTAATCTTAGAAACATTTATATGGTGATTCTATATCAAATGTATGCCTATAACAATAATAATAAATAGTTTATTAAGCCTCTATGCATTTCAAGTGATATATATATATATAAATTCTACAAAATATACACAAAGAATTACAAAAACGAAGAAACCAAACTCATAATAATCGAAAAAATAATTACTTGATTTCAGAAACACAATTCTTTTGCCCCTTAACCAACACTATATCTGAATGATGTGAATACAGTCATTCCTAGCCACAACAATGATTCGAATTTGGTAAAAAATAATTTGAACATTTGCTTGGAAAATACTTAATTTTTGTCGATGGTGGTTTGACACATGTATGGTCGTCTAATGCCTAATCCGTTCTTTTCGAAATAATATTATACATAACATGATTATATGTATTTCCATTTATATCATAATAAAGTTTTTGATCTAAATTCATTATTAAAGTTCTAATTGGGATGAAATCAGGGGTGATTTCCATTCTCAAAGAATCTCTTGAATTTTATCTAGTGTTTCTAACAGGTAGTCAGAACAACAATAGGTTAATTTAGCAATATATTTTATTATTTTTTGGTATCCCCTCACCATTTAGGTCACTAACCAGTAGTTGTGGGTAGAATTTTCGTTAGGGGGCAAGATAAATTTATTGCCTGACGTAATAACTAAATAAGACAACTTATGTTGTTAAATTATAAATTTAGGAAGGTTTTTCTGAAATTTCAATTTTAGGGTAGGACAGCTGCCCCTTCTGGCTCCACTTGCCCCGCCCTTGTGACTAACTAAACATGTAGGTTATATCTGATGCCTACTACCATGCCATATTTTTTCAAATTTACAATGTAGTAATAAAATATTACTAATAATAATCGTGTGTTTACAAATAAATATGTTATATCTGACTACAGGGTATAGACAATGTATGTCTATGCAATCCCCACCACTGATTTTTTGTTAGCATCGTCCCTGGGGAAACCCAATCGTTTCAGTTTAAGAATGATCAAAATTTTCGGAGTTGCTTTTTTAAAAGTTTCTTGAATGTGTTCAGCCTATGTAAAGGTTTCATCAAAAAGTATGTGTAAATTTTGACATTATCTACCATTTTATATTAATAGAAGAAAAAACCCTCTTTCCATAGTTAATTAGGAACTCGTCCACCTTTATTTGAGTTAAAGTTCAAAATACTTTGATGAAATGACTCCATAAATCACTAAGCATTGAAACTTTCAAATCTTCAAAGTTATTAGTACCATGGACTAAAGGAGTATTTTTATCTGCGAATGCCGAGAATCTATAAAAAGTAGAGCTTAATGCAAATGCTAAGGTCAACTGTTCATCCATGGTTAATCTGCCCCTTAAGTAAAAGTTTTTCATAGGCATCATTTACAGAGCTGTTATAACAAATTGAATCAATAATTGTCTCTTGGGGAACCACAACATTAACACTAAGTATATTAGTGTAAACATACTTAAAGCTCGTGAAATGACAGACATCAAGAAATGTAATGTACCAATTCGAAATGTATACGTTTAATCGAGGATTGAGATTAAATTATTGCCAAGTGATGAACTGTATCAAAAACTTTGATATTCTTAAAGTGATCAATCTACAATAATGGTAAAATATTTTAAGCTTCCAAACATCATTAAATACATAAACTAAGGCTCATTGTATAGAAATACTAGGTGTTCCAAAAGTAACTTACACATTTAGTTTTCTTTTGCAGACTGCAAATTTCATTTGATATTTCTGAAATTTGGACACATGAAAGTCGAGATTTTGCAATTTGATTGACATGTAAGCAATAGATATTGAATGTTGACATACATACAATTCCATTCAATCATCTAAATGAATGCGTACTCAAGAAAAATCGATGCTGAGAATGAAAATTTGCAGCTTTCAAGGAAGCTTGCGACGACATCCGCAATAGCACATCGAACCTTGATAATGCATTCATGTTTTTTGGATAAAAAGTTTATAAATAATGGGTTTTCAAATCTCTTCAATATTTTTGAATTTACTCAAAATGGATTTTTGTTGAATACGCGTTCATTTGTTATTTGAATAGAATGGCATATCTATCTTCGATGTCTATTGCCAGAATCTAGACTTTCAAGTGTGAAAATTTCAACTATATCGAATGAAATTTGCTCGCTGTGGAAGAAAAGTGAATGTGTAAGTTGTTTTTGGAACACTCTGCATTACGCCTAAATCTGATGGATTTTATCACATTAATTATATTTAAGGTTTTCATAATCATTCGAAAATCCGAAAAGGATTTTTGAGAAACTGCAATAGGTCTAAATTTTAGGAATTGGATCGATGTTAGCAGTCTTCCATTTTTTTAGAAAGTGAGTCTTCATGAATGATAAATCAAAAATTGCACATAAAGCTCAGCAATAAATTGTGGACCATATTTAAAGACCCAATATAGCAAACCTTGATATTACGAAGAAGTTTTCTTGATTCTCGACAGGTAATGATAAACTTCATGAGGTTTGCTAAAAAGGAATTTCTTCATTGCCTACCGCAAAAGGAAGTTCAGAGGTTTTAGACAATTTTAAAAGGGAATTGAAGTAATTAATCTAAAAATAGTTAGGTTTGCACTATCATTATTGAGCAGTCCTCCACCCTTAATAATCTCTAAATTTTCTTTCTAAGGCATTTGACTTTCTCAAAAGCAACATAGCAGATGTGGAAAAAGAAGGTTCCGTATTTCATATTGAAAAACGTATACCAAACACCTGATGAAATTTATCCATTAACAAACTCAAATCTCCATCTAGATTATCATAGCAGTAAATGTCCAAGAATTCGCAATTAGTAATATTTTCAAAAATTCTTGTCGTCAGCATTCTTTTCTTTGATTTTTTAAAGTTACAATTTTCTTATCATTATTCATAGTGGGAATACTACTTATCTCTGCTGCTTTATGATTAGTGTATAATGATATCTTAATGGTCATGACATCAAAATCGTTGTTTTCATTTACAATAGGAATACTTAAATTATAAGTCCGGACAAAAATTTATTTATGAGAGAACACAACGATGAAAAAAGTATTGTGAAGAAAAAAATTTTGTTAGAGTCTTATAGAATATCCAAAAAATATTGTTCACAAGCCGAAATAATATGGCAAACAAACTAGTAAATAAAGCAGAACAAATTAACGTAACCAACCAAATGATTTCAAGAATCTGATATCCTAAGCCTCATTAGCTCAAACTTTTTCCCCATCGATTATACAGAATTATAATTTGTACAATGCTTAGCAAAAAGTCAGTTACAAAAAAATCTAAGACACCATCAATGTAATGTTTTAAGTTGCTTAGTTTAATTGATTTTTTGGTTTTACACCATTAATGAATTGATATCTAGTTTTGAGAGACGTAACTTCAATTTTTTGCTTATTAGCTGTTGGTTCTCTTGAAACAAAAGCTTTATAATTATTCATCGTATATAGGACTACTTGCTGAAGATTTTTCTATACTCCAAGGTTATTTATTCTGACAACTAGAGTTTGCTTCCTTTTTTGTCATATTTATCCATTCGAAAACCTTTATTTTTGCAATATCTTCGCCAGTAATGTTTTAACATATTAGAACCTATGCTAATATATATATATATATATATATATATATATATATATATATATTCGTATAATATTCATCACTTCGCATCCATCATATTTGCACACATATATATCAAAGTGAACTGTTGCTTTATGAAATTGATTGCTCTGGCATCAATCGGTAATTTGACTTCTATAAATGGCCAATAGACAACATCTGCCTGTATTTTACGGTTCGTTAAATACATCCGCCTTTCAGTCAAATTATCTAATGCATCTGTCTACCATAATTTTTTAAATAATAACACCTTTCTGCAGTTTTATAAATATCTTAAAACCGAAATTTGCCACTATCCTCATGAACTAAGAGAAAGAAATTATAAATCCTAATATAAATAAAAATCCTAAACGAGAAGAGACCATTGTTAAAGTATGAATTATGTATTTGGTAGGAAAATAGAATTAATTCATAGAACAGAAATATGCTGGGGGATTTTCATTAAAATTTTAATTTTTTTGCTAGAAATGCTCCATTCAGCTTAAAATCTTTAAAAATGAAGAAACCATTAAAATAATTTGCGAAATCTTGAAAAAAATTACTGTCCCTTCATTGTCGGTTGATGTGATAACATAAAATGCACAAAATGTCTTTTTTATATCAAGTGAAATGAAATCTGACCAAATACGTGAAGGTGATGTCTCACCACTTACTCCTGTTAATAGGTTACAACATTGTGAATCTATAGGTCAAAGATATATCACATGAGTTTTTAGAAGATTGATTTAAGTTATTTTTTCAATCAAACCTTGTAAATTGAAAGTAGCACAGAATTCTATTCATATTTAACGGTAAACCAAATAAAACATCTTCGATTAAAATACCAATTCATTACATTGAACTGGTAAAAACATAGATAGATTCGCAAAAATACTTCTTGCACACCAATTGTAGTCGGAAATAAGAAAAATTCTTTTGATATTAGAATGTTCATTGATAATAGAGGACTAACCACTGCCACTGTATTGTCGTGTATACATACATACACGAAAAAATACACGGAATGACTGAATTTGATACATACATGTACAAACACGAACAATTTTGAGATACATACACGATACGCAGTGGCCAAAATAAGCGTCAGATTTTGAATACATGATATACACGGACAGACCCTCAACCCCAATTCAACACGTGCCAGGTTAATTAAAATGACATAACAGGCATGTGGCGTGGTGTAGGGTGAGATGTTTCGTGCGAATTTTAGAAACTAACATTTGAGTAGAAATCAAAAACACAAAACAAATAATTGGACAGCGCAGGGCACACGCACACCGTAAATAAGAAATACATGTTATAATACATGAAAATACACGATAATTTGCGTTCATGTTTACTGAAATTCATCAAATACATACACGATAGTATGGACTACATACTCGTACATACACGCAAAAATCTGGATACATACACGCTAGTTTATTTTCCCTACACCACAATGCTCTGGGACTAACAAATCTAATATATATTAATGCAAGCCTAGACCAAGTTCCTGAAGGAATACGAGACAAACTTGTTGGTGCACACCTTTGCACATTGCTTAACTTCAAATGTGGATACTGGCAAATATATATGAATCTAAGTTATGTTAAAAAACCGCCTTTCTTCCAGGTCTCTGTCGGCTTCTCTAATACAATGTCAAAATTATTTCATGATTTGCCATTTGTCATAACAAAGACAACCAAGATGTTATGTATACACTTTTTGTTTACAGGTTATTCGGTTAAACTTTATCAAGATTTAGAATCTTTAGTTTGATTTAGAAATTATTTAAACAAAATGATATAATACAATGGAAAAATGAAATCTTGAATTGTTTGAAATTTCCTTAATCTTTTATCTCTATGCAAACAAGAATATTCCATTATATGTAGGGAAGGGTATATAATATAAATCTTCTTTTTACCCCTCCTAATATTTGGTGAAAATTAAAACTGTGATTTCAGACACCAAGCCGTTTGTACATACCTTTTGATATATCAAGTTGCATAAATGTGCAAAACCACCAAGTTAATATGATTATTAGTGTTTTATTGATGGTTAGTTGATAAAATTTTAATGAGAAATTATTGTTTATCTGAAGAGGGATAAATTTTTTAAGAAGTTTTGAATGGAAATTGAATTACATGTACATAGTTTCTTGAAATTATATACAAGAATGTACTAATTGGTGTCCAAAATCAATGCTTAGGGTTTTAAGTATCTATGAATTTTAAACTATAGCAGGTAGAATGCTGAAATAAGAATTCTTGATTACAAATCTTCCAAAATTTCTTTTGAGGTGTATAGTTCACCTTTAATAGTGTATTAAGATTCATTGATTGTCCTCATTAATGTTTCAGTTAAAAGGAAGTATGCAGATTGCAATAGTTAAAGAAGTGATAAAAATTGAAAGGAAGCATCAAGGTATTTCAGAATTAGTGTAATACAAGGATGCACCTAACCATAATGTTCGAGCATTATGTCAACAATAAGGAAAACCAATAGACTTTAGGGAGTCATTTTATTTTAAGTGCTATTTTATTGAGAAACAATTTACAGTTTGCACTCATCAAAATTTTATTGAATTGCTCAAAGATCTGAAAAGTAAAAATACAATTTGAGATTTTTCAAATGCATGGGTTGAAAAATGAAGAAAAATCTATTGAGAAGCCTGAATCAAACCAACCCCATTCTATATTACTAACAAAATTGGTCAATTCGCATCAGTCAGAATTTTCAACTGTTCCTGCGAAGCGAGCACTAATATTTTTGTGTTTTATTCTAAATTAGATATAGATTTATATTAGAAACAAATTAGTATTATTATAATACAAAATTATAGCTTAATCTGACGCCATGAAGATTAGAAATTTATGGAGTTAAGACTGGCTTTACAGAAACTAATAAATGGCGTAGTCACGAAATTTCTTTCCTTAAGTTTTAAGGATGAAATTGTAGCTGTCAAATGATATCTAAAGAAGACTTATTTAATGGCAAACAACATAATTTATTCTTACTGGCTTGGTTTTCCATACTAAGAATGAAATAAATTCAATAAAATCATGACAAATTATTGTACGAGCTGTGAAGATAATAATTGACTTTATGGTTATACATTTAAAAAATATATTTGATAACTACAATATATATATATATATAGGGTGTCCATAAAGTCTGGCCACATTAAAATTTCATAATTTCGCCACTATTTAAATAAGTGAACTTCTTTCCTATTTTGAATTAGTTTTCCTATTTCTCGAAGCTATTATAGATTGCAGAATTTAAATCTAGAAACATTAGAGAGACACTGCTCTAGTATTTTATTCAGATTGGGTGAAAGTTATCATATAGGAATAATATATTTTAATATTCATGATATTTCGTTTAGCAAATATTCTTATTTCAATTTTATCTAAATGAAGACATACAAAAGCAAAAGGTTGAAATTCTAGGCTGATCGAGTTAGCATGTTAAATGGGGCAGTAATGTATGTGGACGATATTCATTTGCATCGATGTAATTATTATATCAAATCACTAATTGAACTTCCATATTTCTTCTCTGGAGAGATAATTTGGCTCCCATACAAATATTCTATAGGAAGTTAATTAAGGTGTTTATACATTATGTATTTCAAAAAATATAAAATTATATATATATATATATATATATATATATATATATATATATATATATATACATCAGGGTGGATCAAGACGTATCAAAGAAAAGCTCAAAATTAATGGTTATTAATGCTGAACTTAATATATAAAATGCAACTTCTCTGTCGTCTGATGAGGCTTATACTGAAGATTGTCTTTGGATTTAGACAATAAAGATGATCTGACGAAAGAATGAAATAAATTTATCAAAACTAAATTATGTAAGAACTTAAAATTTCGACCCCCGCGAGAGTACATGAACTCAACTTGAGTTCCAAACCTCAACTTGACATTTCGAGTACTCAAAACCGACTCAATGTTGGATTGAAGAGAATCATTTTTTTAATTTTTGTCTATGATTTCAAAGAATCCATCGATCTTTCATTATTTATCTCAAAATTTGTATTTTGTACTGCATTTATATAGATTACCACAGTTATATATATAGCTTAGCCTAACAAGAAAATATATATCTAAATATAATTGTAACTCCACTCAAAATCGCGATTAAGTGTTCTAGCTTGACTCGAACTAGCGCCTAAAAAAGTTCAATGAATATGGAAAAATGTGAAAGGGTTAAAATATTTCTATGACTTTGGGCATACCACATTCCTAGGGTTAAGGACTTTGTGTTTTTACAAAATGTAATATGCGAAGCCTAATAAATGTCCCACAAGTCTCTTCCTTAAAAACATGCGGAGTAATATTTTGGGAAAGCAGGTATTACAGTAAGAACTATAATCATCTTGAAATCCCTGAAATTTCAGGGTATTTGAGAAATTGCTGTTTCACAGAACGACTTCATAAAACCTCTACATTATGGATTGGGTTGCGCTTAGGGTTAGGGGTAGTGTTATGATATCTATGACTTTCTGAATTTATTTAAGTAAAATTGCAATTTCACGAGTTCATTGTATTTTAGGGATTCCATGAAATTGTGAATTTCCCAATATTTCTGAGCATAAGTACAGCTGGTTACAGATTTAGTTAATACACAGTGTATTCTAATGTTCAAACGTGTTCAAACAAGTGTTGGAAACAGGACGTCTCCGAGATGACATATTTTAAATTGACGGGAATATTAAAATTGGAGGATATTCTTTAAGTCGTTTATCTCCTTATTAAATTTAAGCATAATTGTTTAAATGAACAAACTTAATCAATTATTCTATTTTATTTGTATAATTTCATTTGATTTTTTGTTTTTAAAGGAAGATAATTTTTTGAACTAATTTGAATATTTTCAAAGTAGCGTTCGAGGTTTGTGAAATACAGGCATGAAATGGGCCCGGGATGAAAATTCCGTCCCACTTCCAACTATGAATCAAACAGGTAATGAATGAGTAACACAATGAAGAATAATCTTTATTGACTGAAGTTTGTTTAGTGTAAAATTTTCATATATATATATATATATATATATATATATATCTATAATTGACGTAATTCACATGTTGATTCAATATTCAAATTGTAATTGTCAATCATGATTTAATTTTACAGGCTTGTTGAAAATTTCTGCAGAGTAAAAGCATCATGCTTTAAATGCACTTCAATTATCACAATTTTTATCAAAAATGAATACAAAACGCATTGAGTCAGCAGTAATATGCCACTAGATGGCGTTAAATTCGAGTTGTTTAAATTCTTCTTACGCGAGCAGTACTGTACATTTATGGCTTTAGCAAAGTAATGATTTTTCTTGTTATTATGCTTAACACTATTTCCACTAGCTTTACATTAAAGTAATTAACCGCTTTATCCATATTTTTGAACAATTATATCCAAGCATGTAAAGAAATATTGGAAGCCTTTGATATGTACACATCTATGTGTTTTTGCGCACTCATGTAATGATAGTTTTGTGCTAAGAATTATTCTTGTGCCTAAGGTATATGTAAATATTGACTTTTTTAAAATGAGAAATCCGATTTTTATGAAAAATTCAAATTAATACCATGACTAGTGTTCATGGAAATAACAACTAACCTTAAATATTTCTCTGTATGCAGAAAAACTATGTGAGCCCCATTCAAATGCAACGTCGTCAAAATCAATTAGAAAAAAGAGGAAAAAAATCTCTATCTTGTGGTTTTCCTGATTTTAAATACTTTCATTACTTCATGAGTTATGTTGGTTTAATAACTTTTTTGAGGAATACCATCACAGATTTTGAAAATTTCCAAGAGGAATATATATTTAGTAGAGTAAAATATATTCAGAATTGTGAGTACGTATGTTGAGACTTACTTTCAAGCTTACATATTTATTCACGCACCCAGTCATTGTTATTGAGTGATTCCTGTAGAGAATTGTGATCTTCACAGTAGAGATGTCTATTTTATTGTGTGATTAGAAGATGATTTTCAAGCTGTAACGGTTGGTTTGAAACACTAAATTTACGAAAGAAAATGTAGTTTAGGTGTAGCAGACTTTTAGAATTTTTGGCATTGACCTAGCAAATTGCGATACTTTAAAGCAATTATGTATTACACTAAACCTTGATTTCTTTCCTCTGTTTCTAGGATGAACAATGACATTGATTGCAACCAAATACTGTGAAAACAAAATTGTTTAGGTTTTTTTGGATACAGCGATTTAGACACTAAGTAAGACTATATTATTTAACTAGAACGCGGACACCGCTTCCAACTTTGCATCTTATTTCTACTTTTCAACAGTTTTTGCGTATGCACAGGTTTGTTTTGTGTACACTATTTTACTTCTCAATATGGATTTAAGTTTTTGGTGAACACTAAGCAGATATATTTATTACAAAAATTATTTTTCATCTTTACGAATTTACTGGAATTATCAAATATCAGATGACTAGCATGCATTTAACTAAACAAATTTTCACCAAATTGTAACAACCGAGTTAATTAATAGTTCTGCAATATCCATAAATTTTCCCATGAAAATAAATATCCTGTATAATTTAAAATGGAATTAGATTCTGTGAACTACTTCCTAATTTTTCGTCTGTTTTATTAATCAAAAGATGCTTTTTCGCATAATTCAAAATCGAATATTGTTATATAAAACATAATATACTGGAAAAGCCTTCCTATGTTATATAAATAAAAACCTACAAGAAAATGAATATATATATAATTTATATACTAAAAATGAAATTATATTTTTAAACAAATTGCCAATAAGTCATGTGGCATTAACATTCATTTGAGTTGATTTGCGTACACTGATGGTTTAAAGAAATTTTATCTGAATTCTTGCAATTGTTTTACAAGGGCTGCCTTGGACTTATGCAATTTGGCTGTGAAGATGAGGAGTAAACAAACTTTTCATTTCAAGCACATGATCTTAAGGAACACAAATTATAAGTTTTATCATTGCGCAACATTTGAGAGCAGATATTTATTGACATCATGAACTAGGAATATTATTTTCATTGGAAACCGGTTAGACTAGTGATTGGTGAAAAGTGATCTGTCACACGTCTATAATCAACCAAGATAATTAGCGATGTGACGATCCCCAAGAAATCGTACCCGTTTGGTTTCTTTGTGATCATCACATCGCTAATAATCTAGGTTGGTTAAACGAGCAATGCTTTCAAATGTGACAGATTACTTTTAACTAATCACTAATTTAACCGCGGCCTTAAGAAACACAGAAGCCTTAATTTTGTGTTGTATACGTTTTTCAAGTTCCCAATGAAGATAATATTACTAGTTCATGATGTCAATAAATATCTTTTCTCAAATGTTGCGCAATGATAAAACTTATAATTTGTCTTCCTTAAGATCATGTACTTAAAATGAAAAGTCTCTTTCCTCATCTTTGCAGCCAAATTTCATAAGTCCAAGGCAGCCCTTGTAGAACAGTTGCAAGAATTCTGATGAAATTTATGTAAAACCATCAGTGTACGCAAATCAACTAAAATGAAGTTAATGCCACATGACTTATTGGCTATTTGTATAAAAATATAACTTCATTTTTAGTATATAAATTATATATATATATATATTCATTTTTTTGTGGTTTTTAATCTATATTTCAAATATATTCAACATTGGCTTAGCAAACAAAAATGGGAGAAGTGTTTTTAAATGGTTTAAAAGTTTCTAAACCCAAATCGGGCTTGGCGAAAAATTTTCTGCTCCCCTCCTCCATGTCCATGCTGTTTGACAATATCAATTAAATATCGGAAAAAATCAAAACAAACAACTGCTCCACAACTGTCTCCACTGCCAGTTTTCAGTCGAAGAACATTACCACTCTCTGTAGTGGAAATGTCATGAACATGAATGTAATCCCATAATGCCATTGACTTCCTAATTTACTAGCGAAATATTTGGTCGGTTTTAACTGGCACTATGTATAGGTCTAGGAATAATACACGCTTAGTCCAAATGTACTATATTTTCATACCTATTATTAGAGATTGTTGTCATTGCAATGGATGTATTCTCTATTCAATGAATAGTGCATACTTATTTGTTTTGTGAATTTGTCATAATTACACATACTGCATATGCAAAAAGTCTTCAACCAAAACATAGACCAATATTAATATTAGAGAGAAGAGAGAGAAAACCTGACGGTGTCATTCCACTATGCCTCCCCTTGCGTACGCCACTAAATTTAACTACTTCTATGAGCATTCATTGCTTTGTTTCTACATGCTGTAGATGTAATTAATGCTAATGTAGGAATCATACATATTTTTCAAATTATTTAAAAGAATTGTCAGTCACATTACTATTAAGTTGATTGTGACCTCCATAATACATAAGTTATAATAGTATAATCGATTGTGAGCAATTATGTTTTAAGTAAATAAGTAAAAAATGTTTTGCATGAAATTTTATTATTGCTAATTACAAGTAGTGCATTTCTAAAAAATTTGAAGATACTTAAAGAAAGGCTGTCAGTTTATTTTGCTGCACTCATAAATTTCAGTATCAAATGTTTAACTTTTATGTACACATTTCTCAATATTTAACCTTATTTCCACTAGTGTTACTTTTACGTATCAAACAGATTTGTCCCCATTTTGAACAATATTATCCTAACCTGTAAAGAAATATTGAATGGTTTTTACGTAGACACTATGGGGTAGGGTCCGTTTATTCAATGATGAAGATACGTACTAAAGCATGTGCTTATGTCTGAAACGCATGCGAATAAGAACTATTATTTCAATGAGAAATCTGATTTTTGTAATATTCAAATTATTTCCATTCCTAGTGAGGCGGTCTAATGCCCATGGAAACAACAGCTACATTAAGGTATTGTGTTTTCTGAAGACAATCTGCGTATGTCCCGGCCACGCGCGGGGTTACTGCGCCAAGTCCTGAATTATTGACGAAAGGGAAAGAGGAGAAAATTGTCTATATTTTGGGTTCTTCGATTTTAAATATCTTCATTAGTTCTTGAGTTATAAACATTTAAAAAATTTTGCTGAAGTCATCACAGGTTTTTAAGCATTTCTAGTGGAAATAGGGTTAAGTTACAATTTTATAGAGCATTTAGAATCACTAAGCCTTGATTTCCAATGAAAATATAAAAAGATAAAGGCGAAAAATGTTTTATCTATGCTAATTTTGAATACATACGATCCCAATAATAAAAAAGTAACCTCATTTCATGTAAATTCAATCAAGCTTATTTTAATCTCCCTAGAAAAATTATTTGGTTTTTACAAATGTTTGAATTATGGATTTTTTTGGCAAAATTCTGGAGACTTTTTAGAAATTATCCAAAATTCATTTTGTCTTTTAATGAGTTTGCTACATGTTGTTTATGGTCATGCATAAATATATTGATAAAACAAATATACACAAAAATACATAAATGAATTTTTTCAAAATAGTTAATCAATTGCAGACTTCGAGCCTTCTTCAATCTATCCCAATAAACACTTCAAAATTCAATCTTGAAAAAGTGATTCATGAAACTTTGATTTATCTTTCGAAGCAGATCGTGTCTCAACACTCAAAATATACTAAAGAATTTCAAAGATTACCGTTAATTTTGGAAATTCTGTTTGGAAATCAAATATTTTACTGAGAATTGCACATTTGATTTCAAAGCCTGTAGTTATGATGAGAGATTTTTTACATTTCTTGCATAATTTGAAAGATTGTGTTAACAAAACTATAAATTATTTCTGTTGTGAAATGTTTGCATTGTAACATCATAATTGAATTTTTTCAATAATATTTCATAATTTGACTTTGTTTTCATAGTTTAAAAGGAAACTTAGAGCAAATCGTGGTTCATTAAATTCATATTGTCAGTTTGCTAAGATTTTGAAAGAAATACAGAAATTCTTTTCAATATTTATGGAGTATGAGGTTAAGTTTAGAAAAATTTCACTTAGAATAAACATAAATATTATAAAAATGAATTTCTTACTTTAATGAAGTTAGTTTTAGCGTCATTATTTTGAAATATGCAAAATAGCTGATATTTCAAATTGATTATATCAGACGTTAAATTAGATAGAAAAAGTTGAATACCCATTAATATTTTTGAAATATTGAGCACTTTATTGATATTATTCTTACATTTTCAATATTTATATATATATATATATATATGACCTGAATTTTTACATTTTTGCAGTATATTTACTAACACAAGAAAATAATATTTGAATTGATAGTTTATTATTGTTAATGATTATAGAAGACTTAATATTAATAAATTATAAGCTAAGTTTTAGAGACATGAAATTTTTGACACCGATCTTCTTTTATATGCGGTAGATGGCATTTGAAGACACTACCGCATAACCACAACTAATTTATTTTCGCCAAAATGTGACAAGGGTTGCAAAAACGGTTGAACCATATTAATATATGCTTTACTCCAAGCGTAAAGCAATTCATTTTAATGGACTTTGAGTGAGGAGCATTATCTTATCAAAATGGAAGAAAAAATTCAACCCCCTTGACTCTGAAACGGCGGTCTACTAGTACCCAACGTATAAATTTCGAAACCCAAAATTACTTAGGGTTGTAAATTAAGTTTTAAAGCTACCACTGCTTTGGTAATATCTTAAAAGAAATGCAAAATTGCTGTGTATTAGTTCTTCCAATATAATGCATTGCTGTAAAATCCTGAAGTTTTCATCGAAAAAGTAATGTCTTAAAATTCAATAGCGCAAGATTTGTACACTGATAAGTCTTCTCGTATTGCAATTCATTGCTCCAAGATGCCATCGTGCTTACGAAAAAGTCCTTATCAAATATATTTTAAAACAAAACTTTGTTATTATATTTTGAAAATGATAATTTTCCATAAAACCAAGCAGAACAAATCGCTACATGCTTCTTGATTATTTATATTTAATATTAGAAATTATTTATTAGGTTAAAAATGGGAAGACTTTTGCAAACAAATATTGCCAATATTTTTGGACATTAATAGTATGTAAAACAAGTGTATACCTGAGTTACTTTTGAATTTGAAAATCAAAAACAATTCAGATTTCTTTCTGACCCACTTCATATTTTGAACTTCCTTAAATACTTTTATCAGGGCTACTGGCGCCTCACTGAATACCCAGTTAAGTGTGATAGAAATGCTTATTTAATAGCAGATTTCTCTTATGCTTAAGAATATATTTCTGATCGAATGAATTTGTATATTAGTTTGTTTTATGATGAAAATTAGAGAAAATTTTTATTCTTAATTCATGAATGAGAGATCAAAGAACTATTAATTTTCATAAAACCTTTAATGCATTGATGCATACAGGAATGTGATGGTTTCACCATTTTCGTCAACAGCTTAAAAGCAGCGTTCTCTGCATGACTAGACAATATGAATTGCGGTTCCGGCAATCTTATGTAATAAGCTTTCATTGTATTCCTTAGAAAATGGGGTTATTTATATAGTCTAAGAATTTAAACTTAGATCTTAAAAACACAAATAGTCCCTTATATTGGATTTTTTGAGAGCTTCTAGCAGTATGTACATGAAATCTTTAAGTTATAGTCTGTGTTTGGTCAATTTTAACTGCTTCGGGTGACCTTAATTTTAGAAACAATTGTTCGCCATTTTCTTATATTTTGTTCAAACTGATTGAGAAAATTGAAAAGACTCGGATGTAGACACATCTATGTGTAAATTTGTGTCATGCAATGAGCATTTGCTCTAAGGATTATTCCCGTGCCTGAAGTAAGTCAAAGCATGGATTACTTTTCAATGAAAAATTCAATTGTTGAAAAAATTTTGAAATTCTTCCTACGTCCCATCACAAAGTTGTGATAACAATAAAGTTTAAAGCCTATTGGAGAACACCTAATCTCAGCTATTTCTTTTTTGTAGATCGCTTTCTTCGGTGCTTTAAGGTTCTAGATATCTTAATTAGTTTATAAGTTATGGACGTTTAAATATTTTTTGTTGAAACCATCATAGAATTTAGAAAAGTGCATGGCAAATTTTAATTCAATTTTCGAATATTAGAATTATATATGCATTATATTTTATCTTTCATTGAATTATGTCCGTAGAAAGACTTGCAGTGACTACATGCGCCCTTAAATTCTTTCGATATTAACATTGCATTTTACTGCTTAATAATCCACTTCCACATTTTTTATTAAATAAAACCATATGATCGTTTTGAAAATGAGTTACATACCCTTACAGACGCTAATTCGTATCTGAGGATAAAGGCAATTCAGTGGCTTGATGTTGGGAGAATTCCAGAATTGATCACAAGTTTCAAGATCACAGAAAAAGTTTATTTATGGTTTCGTAGGCATTTATTGCGTTCTAGCTCATTAAAATTAATTCGCAATTCCAACTCTAATCGTAGAATGAAGATAAGAAAATTAATTGTGCTAGCATAGCATAGAATTTTTTCTGTCGATAATAAAATGTCCGTTATTAAAAAACCAAAAATTAATGCTTCTTTGAAAATAATGAGATTGGTGTATCTCAGTAAGTTAATATTAAAGTAGAATCCTTGGTCTACATCCTGATATTATCTACTTTTGAAGTATGCGATAGAAGGTCACTGGAATTAAATAGAAAATTAACGTACTTTTCCGTTTTGATGTGGCTTTTAATTATATTAAATGATAATAAATTTCTGAAAGTCAATTACATATATTTAAAAATTTCGAATTAAACTGAGTTTGTACGCTTTATGGGTAAGACAATTAAATCAAAGCAAATTCAATTTTCAATCTGTATTGACATTTTAAAATAATGCCATTATGAGCATACAAAGAAATCAGTAGCGTCACTGTATGTTTGTGGGCCCGGTGCGGATCAAAATGGAGCGCCACCATCCTCTTCCCAATTTTATGTATTCACTTTTTAGTACCCGGTTTTGTGTATAGGTGGATACTTTTTCCTGTTTAATATTTTGTACATATACATATGTAGGTGCCTGCATAACTATTGGGCCTCGAAATTTGTTAAAATTGTGTATTAAAGGTATTTTTCCAACACTTAAAATACCTATCGTTATTAGATCAGACCTCACCTGTCGAATTTCTTTCATTGCCCAATTTAACCCTTGAATGAAAATTCCTTGCACATAATTGATTAATCAAACTACAAAAAGCCACAAAAACCAGGGTATCCAAACCATTGATATTTATTTGAATTACTATCCTAAAAGGGTTGATATCAAATCAATTGATTTGATTTGGTTTGATTGATTTCAGTTTATATATGATCTGGTTTAGAAAACTGTGAAAACTGATACTTGGAAAAAAATGTACTTGCCGTCTTAAATTGGACTTCATACATGTGGAAGATACGTGTAAATTCAATTTTTGAGGAAGTTAGGAACAATTGAACCATGTTACTTTTTCAAAAGTTCTGAAAAACTCGGCTTTCCATATTGTATAAACGAGTATTTCACTTTTCATTTGTATATAGGGGAAATATATATGCTTAAAATATATTTTAATACTTAATAATAATAATGCGTATGCCCTATTTAAATAATATACTTTCATGATACGATGGTTGTATTAATTTTACTAAATTTTAGTAATATAAAATGTTCGTGTGATACACTGGAACGAGTTAACTTTCTTCTATGACATCTAATATATCGTATATCACCGTGCATTTTCTAGCAACCAATGCAACCATTCTTATAAAAAAGGCAATATCTCATAATTGTATTTATAGAATAATGCAATTCTTGCATTTTTATGTGTTTTTTTGTGGTCAGCCAAAACTGTATTTTGTATCTTGTAGACTTTTTGTACACGTAGACTTTTCTGATTGGAACTTCACAATTAAGACTCGAAACACATGATGATTATTTCTGCGCGGAATTCCTGAGATAATTGGTTGTGATTAAAATATTCACTGTTCACTATTAAATTTTAAACGTAAATAAATAATCATCGTGTTTCGGGCCTAAAACAATAAATTTTCACCTCTTGCATAAATGAAACGCAACATATGGTGACAAATGGAATTATAAAAATACAAAAAATACTATAAGTTTGTATAAAATTACTTAATCCTAACAAATTAAATGTTTTGCCTTTGTAGCATATTAGTATGAAATAACATGTCAATAATAGCGAGTGTACACGAAACTGTACAATATAACAACAAATATAACCTTGATATCAATTGAATCCTTCGTTGACATAGGCCGTCATAAATTGATATCAAAAAGCGATAAACTGTTGGTATAAATTGATGCGGATTTCACATCAACAGCAGCCCCGCTAAAAAACTAGCCGTTAAAAAGCAAATATATTTTAAATTCATATTATCTGATAAAAAAATAAGTACAGTAATCTTATCAAAATTTTTATTTAAAATTTCATCTTCAAAGTTGTACTGATCAACAATTCGCGATAAACATATCGGACTTCTGGCAGGCACGGTCCGACAAGGGCAAACTAAACTAGATTTGTAGCTCATATTCTTTGCACTCCAAATATTTTAATAGTGAGCCAACACCGATTTTGCCATACTTTAATCTCTATATCACATCAAGGAATTGATTGGAATTTTGCAAAGGTTTAAAACTATAATTAATATTATATATTTAAATGAAATAGATTAAATATAACGTTTATATTTTGCATGTGGAAAGTGAATTTCCCAACAATTTCTCATTTTCTCCTTTCAAACGATCTGTTACTATGCAAAAATAGAGAGTAGTTTTTAAAAACCACTCTTAAAAATACTGCCTGCCATTTAATTTCACATTTGTTATTATTGATGTTGAAGTCCATACTTTGCGCTCTTCTGATGTTGAAAAAGTGCAGCTCAAAAACTTAGGAGTTACTTCCACTTGTTTTTTCAAAGGAAAACAAAACAAACTTACAAGTATTTTCTATTTTTAGCAGTAGGAAACGCCTGGTATTGAAGCTATAATTATCAAAATATAATGAAACTCTGCTTATATTTTTCCATAAAAATTTGCGATTGTATTTATAATTATCTAAAATCTTGATTTTGTGCAACATTGTGTAGATTGTAGTAGTGTAAGAATTCTTTAGATCCAATGCAAACAAGTAGAGTTTGGATAAGCAAATTCTAACACGTATGTGTGTGTGTGTGTGTGTGTATGTGGGGGTTGATACAAATTACAAACTTGAAATATAGACAATATACGTGGTCTGTTGAAACAACAACTTTTTTGCATAATAAATTCGTCAGAAGTGGACTATGTCATGATGCAGCAAATCTTTTAAAATGCCGAAAAAGTTTATCCTTTACCAAATTAAACTTAGATCGGAGGATTACTCAATTAGAATCTATATGCCCAGTTCCATACACTAGAACATGAGATTAACTATTTTGTGGGACGATGTTGTCGTGATTAGAAATGAAGCTAACGGTTTAAACCGCGGACTCCGAGATAAATATCTTGGATTCAACGGTTTAAATTAATAATTTCTCAATCAATTTAAGGCCTTTCTAATTGAGCTAATCAACTTTCGTGTTGATTTATGTGAATTATGAACAATTGATTTAAATAGAGCAATCAACAGAAGAGTCCATGAGGTTATAATATATAATATTTATTGAAGACAGTGTCGTAAAATTGAAATATATTTCTAAACTGAAAATACTCTAGGAAAAAGGCAATGAATGCTTCTCATCAACATTCATGCATTATTTTCCATTTAAAAGTACATCAATGTTAACATTGATGGTTGTATTAATTCCGTCTTTGAGAATATATGATTCCTTGAATTGAATTTATAATTTATTATAATCTTTTTCAATGTTAATTTTCTCTTTTAATTTGATAGAATTTCATTAAAAAATAAATTTGCAGTGCTCTGAATACTGTCAAGAATTAAGACTCTTCATCACTAAATTTGGAAGCTTCATTCGCAGTTTGAGAAGAGTGAACAAAATTTGGTGGATGTATATTGAATTATGCTTACATTGATTATATTTAATGAGTCTCACAGGCATAGCTATAGAGATTTATAATTAAGTATTGAGCAATCAGGCACAGTCCATAACATTTCGAGCGGAGTACATTTCAAAATTTCTTTCCTGAAAGTTTCATAAAACTATTATATATTTGTAAGTTATTCAAAACCTAATCATATTTTGCAGAAATTTCAATGATTTATGAGGCTCTTCACAACAACTTTAAGGTTTATGTTTACATACATGAAAACTAGTCTTTTGAGAATTTTGTATTTTTGAAAAAAATGGTTTCTATCGTATGAAGAAAACTAAAAAATTATTTTTATCGCAATGATCACATAAAAAGTCCGTAATTTTATATAATGGTTAGACCGTTTTTGAAAGGGGTGTGCAATTCATATACATTTATTATAAATATAAATTTATATTTAAAATTGCTGAATTGAAGAAATATAGATTAAAAAACGTTAGAATCAGTTAATAAAATTTCAGAATGCTTAACAGAAGCATAATTAATACTTAGCAATTTTACGAAGACACTTTGATTAAACATAAAATGCATGAAAGTATTTGTAACAGCATCATCAAAGAATTTTTGAAAATAATGGAAAAAAGAAATTGAGGTCATTAATAAAATGTTTGTTAATACAATTCTGCTGGTAAAAATGCGTCCATTAACGGAGGGGAAATTCTATGATTCACTCAATTTAGACTAAACGGTTAGGAAAAAATAATTAGAGAGCAACGACCAAAATGTTGACATAATAGATTTGCTAAATTCAACAAAGATATTTCATTTAAGTTTGTTACGCCATCTACTGTAAAAATTATGAAAATAAAATGACAACTTCACGCACGTGCGTGTTATTGACAGTTCTAATGGCCATTCGAAATAAATTGAAATCCGCACGTGAAAGCGCTCTGATTGGTTGATTTTCTCAATTTATACTCATCCTTATAATAAATAGTTGAAATGTATGTAACTTGAAAACGATCTACAATAGCAATAGATCGTTGAGGGAGCGGATTATTACGAAGCAGCTTGGGTAGCAAGCATTTAGTGCTTTGCATATAAATCGTCTGCTGTATACGTTTATATTATCCATATCTCTTATTCGGGACTTGTCTAATAACAAAGAAGATATTTTACCCTAATACCTGAAAATGTTTCGCCATGCAGTAAGTTTTCACTAGAATGTTATACATTGACTTTTATTAGTTTACTATTGTGCCTTTACATTGTTAATTTAAATGTCGCCAAATTGCGCCTTTTTTGTTTTGGCATCGTTTTTCTCTACTTACTATTGCTTCTTTATTTAAATTGATAAATCTTCATTACAAATTGAATTACCTTCTGCGTCCACACTGGCAACTTGCAATGACGTTGTTTTTCAATATTTATACGTTGGCGAATACTTCAACCATAACAAACAACAACACCAGTTATTTGACAAGATTGTTTAATCTTTTTATGTAAAAGATGGAAAATTCAAAACAGTTATTAAGCCAAATACTTGTTGCATTTTTTAATTCATGACAGAAGGAAAATTATAAGGATACCTTCAGTCATGCTTTAGTTTAACAATTTGGCATACATATTTGGATAATTAAGAAAATTATGAAGGGGGAGGGGGGGGGAGTGAAGGATTTTAATACCCTCCTTGATTGTTTCAATAACACGATGTTTACAGGGTGCATCCGCAATTGGAATAATATTCAATTTTATTCATTTAACATTTGCGAGCTGAAATAGTTCTTATGCAATAACGATGCTTTGCTTTTGCATAAGTGCCCATTAAACTAAAGGCCTGATTTCTCACTACCTTTTTGGCTTTGTTCATATCAATTGTCCGTGATACAACATCATGTCGGCCAGAAAACAAATATTTAGTGTACTCAAAGAAAGTCTAGAGTTTCAAATATATCTGTTGTCGTATGTATAATACCATCCACAATATTACATGAAAAGATATTTTAATATCAAGTGTATTTTACAAGAGTCACCAAGATCTTGTGCGAGGGCAAAGCAAATTGCCACACAGAGCGTACTGGTTAGGGTGTTAAAATATTGCAGACCTCACCTTATAGTATCACTAAATTGTCTACCAACACTTCCTAATTGCTGAAGAGATTTGGATTGTTCTCAATATTTTTGGTAAACCTCTTTATGAGCTAGGATTTAAGAAGTATATTTATTAGTAAACAGTACTACATTTAAAAACCAATGCATACAGAGCAGTTTTAAAGTGAATGAAAATCTCATATTATTAATTTAGTAAATGTCAAATGACGATTTCGACCCATTTTTTTATAAAACTAGACCCAATCCAGTCCAATCATTAACTTATTTTAAAAATGCAAAAATAAAGATTTAAATAAAATTGGGAAGAATAAGCTGTTTATATTGCATTTACCGCTTTTAACCCATTACTACCCAATGGATTTAAATGCTGGTACACAATAGCTTAGAATCTGTAAAACTGTTAATCAATATCATGCTAGCTGAAATCGCATGAAAATTGCCATTTCCTTTTTGTGATAAATTTCTCTTATTTCTTTGGCATTTATTACAATAATCGATTTCTGACGTATTACTCATTGTTTGAGTGAACTGATTAACGTGGAAACTCAACCAACAAAAATCTCACCACGCCTGAGCTTTTCCAGCAGTAATGTTCGGTTCAGAAAATTCACTATAAAATACACTTCCAGAATTGGAAATCATAAAAGCATGTTAGAATTGAAATGCACTAAATCATTTCTTACTTGTTAACTGCGAACACTTTATTTTACATGTGATATATTTTTGTAAGATACGAATTGTTCTGACCATCGTCAAGCACTTGAAATGACTGTTCGTCATGAGAGTCATGCTGTTTTAAGTAGCACGCGCAATTGCAGTCAATATTTTGCAATATATTATTAAAGACGAATCTTTAGATATTAGTTGCTTTGGGTAAACGTCAATGAAATCATCTGCATGGCACAATGACCAAACACTTCGGTTTAAAGTTATCCCAGCAATTCAACAGACTCATCACCACAATAAACTAGCACAATAGCGAAGACTAGCTTTAAGATGTAGCCCTTTCGTAAACAGGAGGTGTGCGTCTATATTAAGGATATGTGGTGCCCAAATTTTATTGCCTTAGTTCTATTTACATTTAAGTCCCGCATTACCCTAATGTATATGTATAACATGTGTAGATATTTCAAATTTGTTAATTAATGTTTCATAAAATAACATTAAATATACAAGTTTAACAATTCAATTCTGATTTATTATTAGGCCTATATTAGTTTCTTTTCCTTTTATGCCCCAACAATATTTCGTCGTAACACGATCAAAACCCTATTATTGTTTACTTGTATTGTGTTCACAACTCTACCTAGTGAACAATGAATATATTTTCCGTTGTTTAATTATCTCCTTCATACAAAGAACTTTGAAATCAGTAATATTTTTAATGCATTTGAGCATACTGTTGAAAGCTGTTCGTCAATGGATGTCCAAATATTGTTTCTGGTGACCTTTTTATTAAGTTTTAGCTTAATTTACTGACAGCCTTGACATGGATGGAACAAAGAATGCTTTCAGGCGAAATGTTCTTGCAATTTAATAAAGCATTGCTTTCTCTCTAATTCACTGTTATTTTTACTATAACTATATTCTCATACTGAATTTTTCAGTTGCTTACATGTTTATGTGCGAAAAAATTAGTTGCAGGAATTTCGCACTTTAAAATTTTTCATCATTGACTATTAGGTTTCACACACATCAAAATTAATTTCTGAAATAGACTGGACCGTTGTAGTGAATTAAAATGTCGAAATTCCAGACAGAATGGCAGCCCCAATTTTTGGGCGAATGTGATTAAACCAACTTTATGCAAAGAACCATGTGCGACAAGAAAATATTTTACATATTGCTAGCGGAAATACTTTTATCTCTTAAAATTATGCCAGTGAGCTTCTCATTAAAGTCTTCAACCATCTAAGTCATTTAAGCATCTATAGCTGTATCAAAGATATTGAATTTTATAGTTGCAAATTATATATATATATAAATTCGGATTTTTTAAAAAGATTAATGACTCTGTAAGTAAAGTTTAAACCTTTTTAAGCATTTTTTTTGAAATTCCAGTCTGTTCTTCATCATTCAACCCCGAAGTTACACAAATGTTTTTCAAACTGTTAAAAATAAAACTAATGGAAGGTATCCACTCTTTTATCTAATAAATTCAATGCAAAATATTTATTCCAATAGTCAGTGGGGCGGACTAGTAGGTGGTTCTATCTCCGAACTGAATCTGTTTCAATAAACAAGTTAATGTGCTAAGCGAACAATGAACGTTAGTGTTTATCTTTAAATGTTAACAGCCCCATCGTTTTCTTTACGAAATTTACCGTAACAATATTTCCATTTTTGTGGGTAATATAAAACTTCGTCAGTTACTTTGAACTTTATCAGAAATTTTCCTCTTTCCGTTGAAAGTACATATCCAGCGGGAGTCATCTGAATCATTTTTTGCCCTGCTTGAAGTCGCAGCGTATCTAAATTTTTAAATACTTCACTTGATGATCAGAGTAAAGTTCATAATTCTTTTAACAGATGACCAAAAATACATAAATTAATTAGTTTTAAGCTTGATGTTGTATTTTCAAAATGTTTTTGCAGTTATGTTTACACTTCCTTCATTCAATAACTACAATCGCTTACATTAAAAATTATGCTTGGCTATATGAAGCAAACAATTATTGCATAGATTTCGAAATGACGATAGAATTTTTTTGATTAATCCTCTATAACTGGACGCCACCTATGCATAGTCATAATATTTTTGTAAGCATGCACTGATGTTTAGACGAATAATTCTTAAAATGTGTTATTAGATGGTGGGAATAACGCGTGGTTAGAAGAAAATTGTACATGTTGTTGTAATATAGGCATTTGCAAGTTCTCTAATTTTTGAAATTTATTTTAGACCAGAACATTATCTTACTTGAGTTATACTTCCTGACCAGTGTATTGTCGTGTATACATACATACACGAAAAAATACACGGAATGACTGAATTTGATACATACATGTACAAACACGAACAATTTTGAGATACATACACGATACGCAGTGGCCAAAATAAGCGTCAGATTTTGAATACATGATATACACGGACAGGCCCTCAACTCCACGTTCAACACGTGCCAGATTAATTAAAATGAAATAACAGGCATGTGGCGTGGTGTAGGGTGCGATGTTTCATAAGAACGTTAGAAATCAACATTCGAGTAGAAATAAAAACACAAAACAAACAATTGGACAGCGCAGGGCACACGCACACCGTAAATAAGAAATACATGTTATAATACATGAAAATACACGATAATTTGCGTTCATGTTTACTGAAATACATGAAATACATACACGATAGTATGGACTACATACTCGTACATACACGCAAAAATTCTGATACATACACGCTACAATACTCTGTTCCTGACTATATCAGATTTGAACCATGTTGGTGATTAGTCAATGAACATAATCAAATTTGCCATAAATTTTCTTCGAACTTTGGATTGAATCCGCCTCTATCTAACTCATACAGTTGATTTAATTTGATATACAGGTTTTATGGGGATACTCCCTCTCCTTTCAAAAATTGTCTAAACATTACATGAAAATGCGAAAAATCTACCTCACATGCATATAAATATATTCCTTAAATGTTTTGTGGGGAACCGCATAAATTATTACAAAATTTTCAAGATGTAATTAGATTTTTTATACCTTGCAAAAAATGATCGTTTTATAGTAATTGTGGGAAAAATTTAATTGCTCTTCTCAAAATTCTCTAGAAACTCGCCTTTTACTATATTGAAGATCTTCTAGGCGAACTTACGCCAATGCCTAGAAAAGAATTGTTTTCATTTTCATGTATATAAATATTAAACAATAGATGCACCGCCATTTTAGACGGTTTAGCATCATTTCTTTTGTTTGTTTAAGTATTAGTGCCTAATAAATTTCTTTGTGTGTACTTTTTCTATGAAGATTTTTTATTAAATATCTAATTTAGAATCCACAGCCAACTTCTGCTGGACCAGGTCATCCTCTTGCCCCTGGACTACCTACCCCCAACGCAATGCCCCGGTTCTCTGCCATTGAGTTATGCGAGAAACTAAAAGAAGAATTCAATGCCCTTCAGAATCAATGTCACAGGTTGGTGAATCGAAGTGTACTTAATAAGGTTTAATGCATTCAGAAGTTCGGATAAGAACACTACCGCTGTCATTTCTAATTAGATTTCGCTGAATACTTGCTCAGAATTAATATTACGTTTGATATTAAAAGTCCTGTGTGAATATGTATAATAATCCAACTGGAATGGTGAATGTGACTTTGCCAACCATGTACATTTTTATTAAGTGTACATAGAATCATAAAAAAATTTCAGCTTCTCGATACCGATGCTTAATTCTCTTTGTAAGAAGTTATGATGTATATTGTTGCATACAGTATAAAAGAAGTCATATTCAATTATTAGATGAAATTAATCACTAACAAGTAACTATTAAAACCAGACTTGTCAACGAGGCGAAATGTTTAAGCTCGGCTCGTTTTACTTTTGAGTATTTTCGGCTCGCCTCAGTTCTGCTTTGCTCGTCAACATAGAACCTTTCAATGAGGCTCGTTTTAGCTCGATTATTTTTTAAATATTGCGCTCTCAGAATTCTTTACATGGCTTTTCTTATTATTTTATAAGCATTTTAAATTTAAATTATGATTGTATGAAAAGTACATATATATTGAATGAAAAAATAAGAAAAATCTGCATAATCAAATTTGTTTTGCTTAATAAAGGCCCGTTGTATATCCAATGTAGTGCTCAATCTCGGCTCGTTTCGTTAGAAGCTCGGCTCGCTGACAAATCGAATTAAAACCAATTCTTTCATTCAAATGAAATGTTACTGCCGAGCAATTGAGAATCAATGTTCTCATTTTTTAATGTTTTGTTGCCTAGTATTTTTTATTGAGGCAAATTCCATTCGCAATTAAATGCGGTTGAATACCACTGTTCCAATTCAAAAAAACAGATTTAGATTGGTTTTTATTCTAACCATGTTTCCATTTTCAATTCAAATAATCTGGTTGTTGTTACGATTTGGAGTTTTATCTAAACACATCGTTATTTCTCCATTGTCATGGTAACATGCTTAGAAAGTATAAAATGCGGCAGAAGAGTGTATATTGTCATTTTCAAAAGTGCTAATCAAAATAATGATTTTAGCTTAATGTAATAACCTGCAATTCTCTTGTACTAAACGGGATTTCCAGCTGCCATTTATTGAAAATTGTAATCGGTGTGAATTAGTCGGTGCTGGCTGGTATTATCGACACCCCCATTGCCGCATTAATGATTCACGCAGTCCTTACAGCTTAACTTCTATTCCAGACGAAATAGGCGTAGAATTGCTCCTTTCGCAATTCAGTACGTCCTCAATTATTGCCATCATTATTTTCAACAACGTACAATTCGCACTTAATTGGCGAAGTTGTTATAACTAGTACTTATGATGTTTGCTGACTGCACAAAATGAGGCATTGAATATTAATTTAAAATTATTCAGGGTCATCATTTTTTCAATGACTGACTACAATAAATTAATTTTGCTGAAACTGTGTTTTCGTATTGTCAAACTATAGAATGTCAAAACCACTTTCTAAGTAGTATGTTTATCATTGAGTATCGTTTTTACCCCTTTTGATGGTTGTCCATAAAATAATATTGCGAAAAAAATTTTGCCCGATTACTTTTTTTTAAATATGGGAGCACTTTCCCATTTTCTGGCGAGATCATGGGCTTTACTATAGCTGGCCTTACATTTTAAACCAATTGGAAATTGACCAAATGTCTCATTAGAAGATTTTATCAGCTTTAAATTTCAGGATGCTACTTATGAATATCAATATAAAAATATTTGAAACGTATAAGAAAACTATTTTGAAAACAAAGACAAATCCTCGAAAGGGGGGCCTTATCCTTGGATGCCTCCCCAACTAATGCCGCACATAGTAGATACTAAGTTTTCGTTCCTTTGGAAATTATAAGCATCGCATGATTTTTCAAATTCCTCCTTTAAAAATGAATGCTTAAAGAGTTCTTTGCTTTCAGCCAGTTGTATTGGTCTGCAAGTAATGCTCGCATACCAGAAATGAATTGTGAGAAATGCCTGTTGGTTATTGGATAAAGTACATTCAATCATTCTTTTTATACATGGAACCTCAATCTTTCTTAACCTAATTTCCACAAATACATTAATTTTTCAGAATTATCCAATACATTAATAATAATTATTCCCCGAACGGTCTGTGTCGCAACTGTATAAGCTAACTCGAAAATGTATTTTTAATAAAGTGCAATTTAATTTCTAAAATAAAATCGCTGTTTTCGTTATTGTGTTGATGACTCTTAATATTTTTCAACATGCCTTGCGCTCATTTAAAATACGTATTTAATTATTCCTTATCTCCTTAATAAGGAATGCCAATGTTATTTTAACGAATTTTAAATCATATAAAAGCTCTTTGTGGATTTCATTCATTTTTGTATGAATGCGATGAATTTGTTGCATGCATTTTTCATCCATTAACTTTTTTCTTCAAACACATAAAGCATGGACATTAGATAACTTTTTATGACAGTCAGTAACATTTCCTTAAGAATCGTGTTAACCATAAAACAAAAATCGTATTAACTTTCGAAAAATATTGAGAAATCGTAGTTCGCTTTGGTCAATTATAAAATACATGAATTATACTTACATGTTAATAGATCAATAGAAAACAATGGGGGCGGTCGAGAGGCAGTTACTCTTCCTCCTAAAATCAACTTTTCAAAAAAAATTGCTGGGTAATAAATGTAACTTGCTCAACCCCCCTCACTGACAGAAATATTAATTCTAATGATATATATTATTGGTTTTTTTCATGAGTCAATGGCAATTTTGATTTCTTGAATGCGTTATCATAAAATCAAACAAAAAGAGCACGGGACAAATATACATTTAAAAAACTGATTTGTTACTTGCAAATTGTGATCTGGACTTTTTTGTAAAGTTTTAATTGTAATGGTTTGCGGAGATTGTCCTATGAATCAAGGGCGCCGGGAGAAACTTCTTAAAGGAGGGGCAAAAAATTTTTGCACGTGTTTTTGTAGAAAAAATATTGCATTTCTTTTTGAGGAAATTTAATCATTCAATTGAAAGAGAAAAAGGAACAAGAGAACCAAGCAGTTGATTATCCGAAGATTTTAAAATAACACCATTATTTTCCAGATATTAATCAAAGATTTAACTTGGTTTAATAGTTAAATTAAGTTTGGGGTAATTCTGTTACCCCAACAACATCTAGAATAGGATTTTGAGCTCAAATCAAATGGGAAGAACGTGATATTTTGTGACTTTCCCACATTATTACGTACTTTTTGTCGGGAATATATGGGAGCCATCCTAACTTTGCTTATTTAGATTCAGCAAAAACATCAATAGGCTAAGTTTGGGTACCTTTGTTACCCCAACATTAATCCACTTATAACTTTTGCTTTAGGATTATTGCTAGTTTGTTATAGTAATGTCATGCTTGAAAAACCTTAATGCTATGATTTCATGAAAGTTTTATAAATATTGATTTAGCTCGTACCCAAACAACATCTATATTGCGAAATTCTAAGTCCTTTTAGTTTTTTGGTTTTTGTATGCTAAGATTTTTGCATATTTTGGTTGCTACATGAAGAAGACAATCTCAGAAAAAAGCTATGTCCATTCTAGGACTCCAGGAATTTGAATTTTATATATATATACATATATATTTATAT
>CABFPE010000148.1:969319-989179 GCA_900660155.1 Hofstenia miamia | reverse complement strand
TATATATATATATATTATCCCCTGACTAAATTCCTCTTTCATTTTCTATTGCATGTTTACTGCAGACAAAACTAATTGAAATGTTTGCGGGGAAATAAAGGGAAGTGTTCGAATTCAACCTGAAATTTTATTTTCTGGGCCAAATGCATTCAAAACATTGTTTGTCGTCAGCGTGTCAAGCTTCTTGAAAATGTGGGTCTTGGGGAGGGTAGCTGTTATAAATTTACTCTGCCTCCAATTTTTGGATCAAAAGCTTTAATTGTAAAAATATCTTGCAAATTTAAGTAAGATTTTTAGGCAAAGCGTCTAAAAATTATTTTTGTAAAAGCTAAAGAAGAAATTTAAAAATTTTCGTTTCTATTTATACAGTTTTAGGCTTTTTTAGGGTAAGTTTGTTACCCCATACTTCGTTTAACTGAAATTTATGTAAGCATTGTTTAAGTGTTAAGGATTTAAAGACTTTTTATAACGATCTAGAAAAAAATTTTTATTAACCAAAAAATAATGCGCATTTTATGTATTCTTAATAGTATAATTCACACTTTATCTATATACATGAGAAGTAAAAATGAATTTAAATTTATTTAAATCAAATATTACTAAGAAATTCGGAATTTCCATTTGATAAAAATCTAGTTATTTAATCAACTCACCATGAAAGGGGGGCAGCTGCCCCCTCTTGCCCCCGCTCGCGGCGCCTATTCTATGAATGATATCATGGCTAAATGTTTTGAATATCTTGATTGAGTTCACAGGGGTTTAATAGTGCAGGACACATCATTTTTTTGATTGGATTTTAAATTTATGGTTAAAATTAGTTAATTGCGCACGTATCTCATTATTTAACAAATTTAATGACAACCAGATTGCGCATTTCTGTAATAAATTTAATTATCAGAAAACAAACAGTAAACTTATTAGAATTTCTCGATTGTTAGCTATGTGATGCAATTTTTAATGTCTCGATAGTAATTTATTTGTACAATATGTGAACCGATATTTGAATAGCAATTCTCGATTCGCCTAAAATTATTTTCATTAATGTGTACAAAAGTTTATTCAAAGTAGACTTCGTAATGAAAATATTGCAATTTTTTACTAGCCCAGCGTGATTCGCATCATCCTAGTCGGGAACTTCAGTCAATTTCTTAAACATAGATTTTTGGCACATAATCCGGTAATCCGGATGAACTTGCTTTGTTCCATTAGATCTGGTCAGTGATGAAATCTTGCGATGTAGGTGATATAATAATTAGCTGATAAAAGTAGTGTTATGACTCTCACTTAATTTTTGTGATCTTGAATAGCTCATTTCATTTTGCTATATATATATTTATATATTTTAAGTTCTTAATGTATATATGTGTGTGTTGTTTATTATTTATTTATTTTTTTATTTTTTTTTAATTTTTTTAATTTGTAAAGTAGCTTTTTTAGTCTTTGTATATATAATGTTGTACATATTTAGTATTTTTGTAAATATTATGTGTATACAATCATGTGTATACAATGCTAAAAGTTAGAATACAGCTATTGAAGATATATATATATATATATATATATATATATATATATATTGCTGAGGTTCTTAATTATCTGTTGGCTGGTGACTTACAATTTTTGTTTTACATTTATTTGTAAATGCAATCATGCAATTTTCTAGTAAACACGTGATTTTCCTGTTTTAATAAAATATTTGCCAATTGCTTCTAAATGATACGTTGAGAAATGCTTTTTTTGTTTGATTATCATACATCTCTATGTATTAATCTTATAAATAATTTTACTCATTTTCATTATATGTTTTATTCCGTTTTTCTTTAGCATGGAGTCTGAGTGTAAAAAGGTCACCGCCGAGAAGACGGACATACAAAAAGCCTATGTAATGTTCTACGAAATGAGCTATGGTCTCAATGTAGAAATGCATAGACAGGTACAATTCTATTTTGTATAAATTTATATAATAATAGTTCAACACCATATTTTTATTTATTAGCATTTAATCAGTAGTTCTTCCTTTCTTAAATCGGGTGTTCTAAGTTCTAAGTGTAATATGTTTACCACAGGGCTGCAGGCAAATAAGAAACATGTCTAACCTAAAACATGTTAAAAACAGTGTTTTAAACAACTTTTTGCAATAACCTTTTCTAAAAAACATAATTTCGTCCTCCCTATTTACAATTAAGGTAGTTGAATTATGTAATTTTTCTTTCAGGTTTACTAGTAGTTTATTATTTTAACGTTTTAGACCGAAATAGCGAAGCGACTCAACAATATTTGTGCAAGAATCG
This sequence comes from Hofstenia miamia, assembly GCA_900660155.1. Classification (NCBI taxonomy): domain Eukaryota; kingdom Metazoa; phylum Xenacoelomorpha; order Acoela; family Hofsteniidae; genus Hofstenia; species Hofstenia miamia. The sequence goes on along the minus strand of CABFPE010000148.1, from coordinate 986,888 downwards.
TCCAAGTTTTACCCCCAGAGGTAACTATTACTAAAAAAATTGGTATGTTATCTAATGTTTGCTAATTTGTATATGGAAAAATTCAATTTTCACTGTGGTGTTCTGATACGACTTACTATATTTACCTGACGAATTAAGAGCTCAATTTTGTTCATTTAATATGATTTAAAATAAAAAAACGTTATGTAACGTTCGAAATCTTGATTCATATGAATGAACAAATTGTTGTGATTTTGGAATAGAAATGTTTGTAGCGACAATAAATTATTCTGTTTACCGCAAACGCTGTCTAATGACCCAAACGCATTTTATTTAGGTAAATGTCTACATTGTTTAACCACCAGGCCCATTGTTTTCAATAAAATTGAATGCTTGTTACTATAAGTTAGCCCAAGCGTCATATAGTTGAGTCATTATCAGAGTAGTACATATACATAGTCCAATTCCTCAATTTTCTATTTACAGACATTCATATATTACTCGAAAATATCTTTTGCATTTTAAATTCTTGAAATGTCATAAACTAACAAGGTCGGTCAAGCCCTACTTAAGTCGGCCCTGGGTCGCTTTAAGGTTGAAGGGTAACCCAAAATAGTTCCATAAAACTAAGTTTGTTGGTTTTTTCGGACTTATACCAGAGCATGCATGTGGCTGATTTTTCAATTAATAAACCACTAGTGTATTGATTTGAACCTAGGATTATGCAATATTTGAATTATAATGAAAATCCGACGCTATTTTATTAAAACCATAAAATATTGATAAACACATTTTCGATTTCAACTTCGAAAATTTCAAAATGGTAAAAACTTGATTCCTGAAATATGCTGTTAAAATGAGTGTTCAGTTTGATATATAATTTTAAAATAGTTTTGTTTATATTTAACTAAGTTTCTATTTTAGCATCAGCAGTCAGTAATTTCCGCAGTAGAGCAAGCTAAAAATGTCAGCATGGCCGATCTTCACAACATCATTGGTGTAAGTCCATTTTGTAACCATTTATCAAACTATTTGAATCATCATGTACACTGGTCGCAATGCTATGCCGTTAGAGCCTAAATGGGCCTGATATTTATTTAGAATCGTGAGCTATGGCCGAGTTCCTGAATTTCTTTGTGTAGTATCTGTCACTATCATAAGAATGTACTAAACTTAGCAATAAATTTATTAATATATGTCAGTGGTAATCTGTGTATGAGACCGTTTTCCTAAAACTTTTCCTGCCAAACTTTGAACTGGCCTCGACTGAGATGAAATATTACTGCTAAACCAGGGGCTTAAAGAAGTGCATTGTGCCAAAGCTTAAACACGCTGCCCATTCACAGCTTTGTGTGGCGTGCTATCAAGTTTTTGGGAGTAAATACTTGTTTTTTTGTGGAAATGTGGTTTTAGCTAGAGTTTAACCCTATATTCTTCACAGGGAGAGGTAAATTTACCCTTATTTGAATTTTTATTAATAACTTTTTATGTCAAATTTGAAAGAGTTGGCTAAACTTTTCACTGTATTAATTTCAGTTTTACCCATTCTGTGAAAATTTATAGGGGCAAAAGCATTTTTTGTCAAGAATTAATGCTATTTTGTCAACATTGATGGAAATTTACTTTAATATAGAAATTTTAAACCTGCACCGGTTACAAAAAATGCTAACATCAGCATCAATAACCACAAATTAATATGCCTTAAGTTATTAGTAGATTTTATAATTTGGGTTTTGAATAAAAAAAAATTAAAAGTTGCCCAAAAATAATCACTTTGACATAAGACAACTCAGCATTTTTACCAATTTTTTTTGCTGACTTCAGCAAAAATGTCGATAAAATTTTTTTTGCAATTCTTCCATACTTTTTGACCATGGTATTTCTGTGCCAAACTTCAAGACAATCACATTACTATATCACCTGGGGTTCTTTTACGCCCCCCCCTTGTGAAACCAACGTACATAAAAAGGTATTTTTTAATAAAGCGTAGTTAGTACGAATGTTCATTAAAACGTTGAAATATTTTGGAAGATATGCAAGTGATTTTTCTTCTGTATTATCTTCAATGACGACAAACATTTTTTTATGTCGGTAAATATGGTTGTATGAGTGTGCTTTTGAGTGACTGTTTGGTATAATTTATGTGAATGCACCAGTCAGCGCATGATAGACACATTTAATGTTTATTAGCACATTGTTCAAGTCAGATTCCATTACATCTAACAATTACTAATCTTTATTTATTCTATCAAAGCAAATATACATCTGTTTGCACTGCATACATCGTATATTGTTAACATTTATAATAAAATAAAGTCAAAATCCAATTATTCTTCGGTAATTGAGCGTCATCATTTTATTAAATTTCAAACATAACGCTATGCAAATATTTCATTAAGCACATGTGCTACAATCCAATTTCAAAATTATTTTTTCATTTTAGCTATTATGAATTTTACGCAATCTAGGAAAATCCACCTTTCGCTAGTACGGTTATTTTTATTTCTAGTCATTTGGACAATGTTTATGTATTTCCTTACTCTTTAAATTTCATGATGCATGGCGATAGATTAATCGTAATCGCTGCTGTCAGGCGATTAATAATCATGATTAATATTCGATTAATCCATTTCTGATAAAAATATTCAAAATATCAATTGAAAATATACAAAATGTCAACTATTATTATTTTGAGATTATTTCCTGAAAAGTCTGTACTCCACATATGCTTGTTAGCTTGAAGAAATGGTTGTATCTCCAATTTCAGTCGTAATAAACGATTTCGGTAATCAGATACAGCATAACCTGATTAGAAGTTGGAGTGATAAATCGAAAAACTTTGTATATAGAATTGGTCAGGATTTTTGTGTGCTACTGCTACTTTGCGGATTTTTGTTTAAACAAAAATCGTTAATGTAGCACCCCCTTTAGCATAATCATCATACTCTTCTATTAGGTACAATGTTGAGGGTTCTTCTTTAAAACATTACACAAGCATGGTGCAAACGATGAGATAAAACCGCAAAACCTCAGCACGCAACTGAATGTTATTGACCTGTTGCGTAATCTAATTAATCAAGCACGCCGTTTACTCTGGACCAGCACGATGGATTAATACATCTGATTAATCTCGATTAACAGCATTGACGATTATTCATGTTAGATCCCTGATGCATGCTATCAAGGATGAAAATGGGTTGTCGGTGCGAATTTGATATGACTTTATAGCGATTTACGAAAAATTTTGGTCACGACTATATTTTTCAAAAGTAACTGTTGCTTCACTGTTTGTTTTTTCAATTGATTTGCCGTTAATTAACTTTTCCATACGGTTGACTAATTAGTATAATTCAGTTCAAAAGTGCAAACTGAAAAACTATTCCTTTGATGGGTCATTTTCAATTGAAATTTTCAAATTGTTATTAAGATTTGCAAGGGAACTAGTCACGGTCGGCTGCTGCTTCATTTTCATGGTTTTACGAACCTAATACAGCTGATTCGTTTAAATGACGTCCGGCTGCGGCCACATTAGTTGTCAGTCGCAAAACTCTGATGGCTTAAGCTAGAACTAGCAGGTTGAGTGCTGGTTAGGTAAGCAAGTCCAAATATGTTGGCAGTATGCACTTAAAAATTTCACATTTATTTTTGGGCTAAACTAAAACAATTTTGTATTCATAGCAAATTTGTCAAAATTGGCATTTCTACTTGGTGCTTTGACTATTTATGCTATTTCAGCAATTGTGCAAATTAATTATATTTACGGTTATATCAAGATGACAATTACCAAGTATTGAATTTAGACATTTCCTTATTCAGGCAATGTAAAACGCGTTAGATATTTAATAATCCTTAAGACATTTAGGCACAAATGCAAGCCCAACATCTTCAAGGTGGAATGAATCCGGCTCTGGGCCTTCCAGGTGGTGGACTTCCCACTCCAACAATGCCTTCTGCTCATTCCGGCCTTCCTCCCAGTTCATTGGCTGCGGCCTCTGCACTGATGCCACTTCATTTTCAAACTCATATCAACCTCATGCGCGATGACAAAGAACGTACACTGGTGAGCTTTTCTATAAATGCGTGAAAATGACTAAAGGTTTTTTGATTGTATTCTTCTTAGAAAAAACAATTCGGAGTTTTTTCGACTGATCCGATTTAGGCCGCATGTTGCCTATTTACGGATAGTGTAGCTCATGCATAAAATGAAATTAGTGGCACTATAGCAGCACCTTTTCTGGTAAATTGACTTTATTTTATTAGTCTTGTATCTTTTTTTATAAGAATGATGAATTAAAATTACGGATTCTGGCCGGACACAAAGTTGTTAAAATCTTTCAAATAAAATATTTTCGTCTACATGGAAAACAGACCTAGCACAACAAATACATTAGTAAAAAGAATGTTTACATATCGTTATTTGGAAACGACTATGAAATTTTGTCAGCAGGTGTTTTAGCAATTATGGCTATTGCATAAAAGTTAATAATCCATTCGTTTCCCAAGTCAGTAGATGGATCGCGTGGTGCCATTTTTTAAAATCACCAATTGGTTCACATTGGATTGGACTATTTTTTGATAGCCCCCAGCCCTCATCTACTAGTGATACTTGTGAGCTATTAAATGCTGCACGCTGAGAACGCCCTACGTAAATAAGTTGCTTTCAAGTCAGTGCAGTCACTTTTAGGTTAATTAACATTTTTCCCATTGACTCTGGCATTTTTGTGAAGCGAATTTATAATAAGAGTGCGGTATATTTCCACTCTATGTTTAACTCCTCGTGTAATTAAAAAATTGCTGTTTCCTAACTTATGCAACAAATTCCAATTTGTCACACGATAACCCAAACCACACTGTAATCCTTTTTCACTGAGGCATTCATTAATTAAGTCAACATTAATATTCCTTGTTAATAAGTATGTAATATAAATGTGCATATTTACACAGTTTATAAGCACTTTCTACCAAGCCAGATGCGGTGAATGCATTATTTATCGCATATTTTTCTCTTAAAATATTTTCAAGTAATTAGATAACCAGATTTTGAAGGCGTCCTATATTTGTCAGCTTGCCACTATCGAGCGACATGATAATAATGCGAGAGTATTGTCTGTATTTATACGTTATTTCCCTCATCTGTTCATTAATTCTGGCGCCAATTTTAATAACATTGCTTTGCTTCGGTAAATTCGTATCCCCCAGAGGTTTTGAAAATTGTGGTAATTGCTCTAATTATAATTATATGCGTAGAATCGAGATAATATAAATTCTCGAGCATTTTTATCATTTTCCTTGTAATTTATCTTTTCACCAATAGATGGCGACCAAATCTTTGCTTCTTTTCCAGAGCATTTAGTGAATTCACTCAAATAGATGCGATTCAAATTAGTAGCAATTATTCTAACATAACTTATGTTGTACAAGAGCTGTTAATATAACAATTGTCAAGGTCTAAAGATTTTTTAATTTACTTCCGTGTTGAATGTCCTTATCATAAGGTTTCTATCATTAAAAATGCTTTGATTTAAAGTGGATGTATGAACTTTGACCTGACGGTAGGAAAGAACTGTACTAGAATAGATGTGGAGTGATTGCTGCCTGTAATGTAACATAACATTTAGTCGTGGATACTTTAAAATATTTAGTTGCATTTTTATTCTATTATTTTCCATTTTTAGAATTCTTTGTCTCCTGCAGATAACCGCAGCAATGTGGATAAGCAAAGAGCTATGGAGTCGATTTCTTCAGAATCTAAAAAACGAAAGGCAGATGAGGACAGTAGATCATTTCAGGTAAGAAATTTGTTTTACTGGTACTACAATTTCTATTATTTGTTAAAAATTGATTTAAAAGGTACCGGTTTCCGAGATCAAATGCAGTAATTGTTACTTAGATCGGATTTAAGTAAGTTTTGGACTAATACAATATCTAATTTGTTTTCTAATAATTTCGTTTTGCTTTTGAAAAGTTCTGTGGTCATTCTCATCAGTGGTATTTAATAGGATTCTGATAACGAAGAAGATGATAAAGACCTTGTTGTTGATGTTGCTGGTTCCCCGGGATTGAGAAGTCCTTTGGAGAACGGGCTTAGTGACTCTAAGAAAATCAAAAAGGAAGAAGCTGCCAATGGAAGTAGACCCAATAGTATTGCATCGGGTGCTGGATCACCTCCAGGTATCAAGTCCATTAAAGAAGTAAGTTGTTTCATCTTTGACAGTCCTGAAATTTTACTCTTAGGAAAAGATTAATGATAGATTCTCTCCGAATGCAAATGGAAAACTTTCTCCCCGTCCACCTGGAATGCTCCCAAAGGCAACAACTGGTCTTCCTCAAACTACTGGAATTTGTAATTTTTTATTCTTCATCTTGTTCATAATATTTTCTATAATTAGTTTCAAAAAATATTGCATATTATTTTTGGAAAGTTATTCAAATAAACGGAGGAATCTTTTAATCAGGATAATGGTTTTTCTTGTAAATTCTATTGTCAACGGAATTGTTGGTTTCATGTACCTGTTCAATTTCAAAAATAATATTTTTCTTTAATATCTTTCCTATGAAAATAAAACGAAACATTAACTTTAGCGAAAAATTTAGTATTTATACAAATTCATTGAGAAATTTTTGAAATACCAGTATATTCAGTTTAAGAAATCCCATTACTCAATGAATACTTAAAAAATCAATTTAAGATAAAAATTAATGGGCCCTGACAAGGTTTTGGTACAAACATTAATTTATACAAAAATTTATTTGATATTCAAATTTATAAGAAAAACTTTGTTCTGGTGCAAAATTTCAAAAACTTAAGTAAAATCCTGGCAAACACAATCTATTAGGTATTACGTATTATAGAATTACCATAAATTTCAGTACCACTGTGTAAACAGATTATGGTTTGCTTAATTTAGGTGATCTTAAAACACTAAGTTTAAGTTAGAGAGTGACAATTCAGCTTAGCATGAACCTACCCGATCAGAATATTCAAATCTCGAACCCAACCCGAAACGTAGATTTTGATTCGCATACACACATTTTCCATCCTTTTCTGGTTGGGTAAACATAGCCATTAAGTGGCCTTACTTAACGTCTTAGGTCTTTCTCAAATAGATTATTAGATAACAGTTGCATCTTTTTCATCAGTCAATCTAAGCTTTGTTCCCGAACCCGACCTGTTAGCAATTTGATACGCGAACCCATCCGAGTACCCAATGCACCCTCTAGTTTAAGTGGCTCTAATTTCCTTAGCATGACTTGAAGTTCCAATTTGCAAAACGTGCAGCGCGAAAGCCGTTATTGATTTTTATACATTTAAATGTTGTTTGCTCGCAAAAATCGAACGTTTCCATTTTTAAAGTTCATTTACAAAATTATGAATGCTATGCACGGCATTTCATCAAATGCATAGTATTAACCGCATAACCATCAACTTCTGCGTTGACTGTTCCGCTCTAATAAATATATATTTATAAACATGTGGAAACATTTTCCTAAATCAGCTATATTTTGTTTACATCAACATTCCATTTTGAACATTTTCATGTCAGTTGCGCTCGTTAAGTTTTTGAGCATGTGTGAGATGTTTCGTTTTTAAACCTGCTACCCCCATTGTGCAATGGAGTGTTGCAAATGTTCATTTTCCCGCTGGACATTGATTTTGCCACCTTATCTGCCACTGTTTACACAGCCAGGTCAAATACGGATATTTGCGGGTAAACATTAATGTATTTGCTTGTCAAACTATTCGGGTGTTATCTCATTGCACTTTGAAGAACATAAACAAACAAAATTTCCGTTATTAGTCGTTGTTTAATTTTCGCTAGTTTATGTGACATGTTATAATTAAATATTGCCATTTCCGTAAAGTGTGATGCTTTGATTGGTAAATATTTGCAAACAAGTTTTCGGTGTACAATCTATTCAATTTGTAAATATCTTGGCTACTTAAATACTCTTTAACTTAGAAATTCATTATTTGCTCTCATGCCATCGTCTTACTGGTCCTCACAACTTTTTGAGTTTATACTTTGAGTGCACGTATAATTTTTTGCTCAGGTTGGGATGACAGGTTACATTATGAACACACATGGGATTCTCGAACTCTTGCGGGCCTTGGTTGTTTTTGGTGAAACTATGCTTTGTAATATTTTAGTATCGTAATCTATTCCGAATATTTTTGCTATTTTTTGTTGAAGCACAAATCCAAGAATCATTGAAAATTCTTTCAAATCTGTGACCATTCATTTTTTAATATTTAACAAAACTATTTTCAATTACCAAAGTACTTTTCACTAATATTTGTGTTATTTCGAGTTATTTATATTGTTACCCGCCTGGTGATTTCTGAAATGGGCATATCTTTCATCTGAATTTCAATAGGCTTTATTCTTGTTTGGAAATGCTTTTAAGCAAATGTTAAACCAATTTTGAAACAATCTCAATTATCTTTAACGTATTTTTCAACAATTGTGAATTATTTTGTACATGTTAAACACTTAACACATGTACTTTATGCATTAAAGATCAGTAAGAAGCCCTCTAAACGAATGAATTATGACAAGAGCAAAAGCTTAAATAAAGTACAGGGTGTCCATTAAATACTTGCCAAAATTAAAAGCTAATAATTCATAGGAAAATGGTTTTATGAGTATGGTAACGTTCTTATCTTGCTTATTATGTGTGGGGATTTGGATTTTTGCTTATATTACATGCTTCATTTTTAGTTTGATTTACGGAGAAAACTTGGGAAATGGACATCTAATTTACCCTAATTTCAATTTCTATCTGATTTTGTTTATTCACTATTCAATCAAATATGCATCCAATTGGTTATCCAATTATTCAATCAAATGTAATGTTGTGGATACGAAAAAGTATCATTAACTTTCGCTAAATTACACACATTTTATTTTTGTGTAGGCAAAACAATAAATAGAGTAATCATTACAGTAGCAATTGAGAAGATCACTCAAAAAGAGTACTCGATCAGAATTATTGAAAAGCAATTCCAAAAGATTTTGAAAAGTTTCTCTCTTTTATTCTCTGCACTCTTATTCATCGATCTAAAAAAACAAAGAGTAGGAGGTAAAACACAAAAATATACACTGTAAAAAGCACATAAGAGTCAATGACACAGCTCCAAAGATCACTCTCGAATCTTTGTCCTTTTTTCTCCAGACACTTTCGGCATCGCTCCGGCACGGCCAATATGCATGCTCGAAAATAATCTTGAGAGATTTCTGCAACTTCCGCATCGATGGCATCTATTGACTTTCCACCAATAATATAACATTCCAAAAGCAAAATTTTATCGGAAAGTTCAAGATCCATTTTAAATTAAATGCAAACTGATTCTGAACGATTTTTAAATAATTAATTTGAAAATCGAAATGAAAGGTGAAGCATTTGAACAAAAAATCGAATCCCCACAAATTAGCGACAAGCCCATAGCGTAATTACATCCATTGAATAATGTAGATACGATTTATCAGCCTTTTATTTTGGCAAATATTTAATGGACACCCTGTATAAGCATTAAACTGGACACCCTGTATAAGCATTAAACCAAATTTTATAGACAGGGGTTCCAAAATATTTTTCATTCTAGATTTGATTAAATTTTGAATCTTTATACATTTTTCTACATGCTATGATAACAATTGAAAATTCATGCTATGATAACAATTGAAAATTCTTGATGTTCTAGCTCAGACTTTCAAATATTGCGTTTTAATTTATATTTATATATAGATATATCTATTTATGGCCCCATAGTAAAATTTAATTTGCTAAAACTATGCATTATACAACAAAACAGAATATTGAATGGAGAGATTACAGATATATTTTAGCTTAGCAGTTAAATATACTCGCAAATATTAAATCAAATTGGTCCCAGTCTCAATTGAAATTGAAATGTTAATCCCGGTTTCGTATCAATCCTATCTCATGTTTTTTGTTCCCCAGGACCGCCACCTTTCGAGTGGTTCTGGTATCAGGACCAGTAATTGAACAATTTCTTCAGGACTCCATTGACTATATCACCATTATGGTTCTGTGAAATCTGGTGAGAGAAGAAGACATTAATACATAGACTGTAAATTTTACTGAATTACTTTTAATTTGTGTTGGCTGTTGGTCAATCTTTAGAATTTATTTTTTCTATAACATTTAGTATATACAATTTCAAATTTTTCGGGCAAAGAAAAAGAGGTCTAGAGATGGGGATGTCCTATCAATAATATTTAAACACGTGATTCTTGGCAAATCAGTAATTGAGAATTGAATGATCTTAGCTGATTATAAAAATTTTATGTAAAAAGTTGCATTTTTGTAGGTTTAGGCTTGAAACTCTTACCATGTAAAACAAACTACTAAAAGGAAGGAGGTAATGAATCCCTGCTATTTCTAGATTCTTATATGAAATGAGTAAAAACAAAATCTGAAAAATTAATGCAAAATAGCATTCAAAATTTTAGAAATTCTTAAAAATTTGTTACAAAAATCCTAAAATTTTAGACATATATAAAAATCAATATTGTCAATAGATTTTGAACATCCTTTGAAATTTAACATATTAAAGAAAAAATTAGCAGATGGGAAGGGACTTCAGAAGTGCCCTCTTAGATCACCAATTTTCAGGATTTGAATTAAAAAATTTGTAATTTTTGAAAACAAATTGAGTTTTTCATTCAGAATGCTGATATACTTGTCCGTGTTCATCTTAGCAACAATGATGACTAAGGCAACCCATGCCCTGGCACTTGGACGATGTTTGATTGCCGTTGAGGTGTAGCAGATCATCTGAAATCTTATGTAATTAATGTACGTAACAGTTTGAAATGGATCCAGTTTATGGCATTTGTAATACACACAAAGAGCCACTTTCATCTAGCACTTTGATTATGTATGATATAGTATTTGAGAAATATCCAAATTATGCTGACTTCAACAAAAACAGGGATGTGGTCAGCAACAAGCATCTGGGGGATTAAAATAGCTCACATGTAGGAATCTATAGTTTTTCTAGGATTTTAATTTAACTCTCATAAGTACCTATTCAGTTATTTTTACAAAAAGTGAGGAAGCTTTTTAAATTTTTTGAGAAAAGTGGAGACAAGCCCTCCCCGTGCCCACACTCTTTAATAAAAATGTGTCATAATTAACATCTGCACTGAAACAGTATTCATTCTATTTACTAACTGCACACATTTATGTATACTGTGGAAGCAGTTCTTTCGACTGCTTTTATAATTTTTTAAATACCAAAGCTCGGGGATGTTAGATGAAATGCGTAATATTGGAATATGTTTGATATATTCTTAAGAATGTATAAGATTACTTGAAACAAATTGGAAAGTTTGACAAATATTTACCGAATCCTTACAAGTTTTTGTAAATTTTAGGGAAACTTGCAAGTTATTTGAAAAATTTCCAAATAATTTGCAAATTAAAAATAAAAATTTGTCACTAATTTAGAATTTTCCAACGCTTTACTAAGGTTGCACGAATTAACCTCTGTTTTGCTTCCTCATTGGGAGGACTGCAGTCCCATTGTACCCCCCCCCTTAAATCCGCCACTGGATATAGATATTTAAAATCGATTTTTAAACCATTTACATTTACAATGCAAATGCTTTATAGTAACAGTGACTTACATTTCTCTAACGTAAAAATTCTATTCCATTTATTTCATTTTGTATTACAAAATGGGGATCCGGGACGTCAACAGTAGAATTTGAAGACCTACTGGACTCCTGTCGGGTTTAATTTTCCCAACTTCGGATGGGGATCGGATTTCGATTGTAAAGTTTTTATCTAGTTGCAACTATGTAATAACGATTGCTCGCTTTGAACTAATTTTCCTATAAAAATTCAGATTTTTATTCATAATGCAGTTACTGACATTGAAGTAAAATTTAGCCAATATAGTCAGTGTAATATGTCTTGTCCAATATAAAATTTTTCTGTGAAGCTTTTATTTTGGAGTGATGCAACTATCAGTCAATAAAAATTCAAAATCCACAAGCAAATGAATCTCTAACTTAATTTTGAGAGTGGTTTCCTCGTCTTAGAATGAAATTGAACATGCGGACAGTTCAACAGGAACATTATTCTGCATTCGCGCAGTTAGTGCAGAGAATTTATATATGGCAAAATATAGAGCTGAAAAATAACCAATTTTTTGTGAAGAGAACTGAATGAAGACAATGCCACGTCATTTAACTTTTGACTTACAATGATGGGATCTTTGTGAGATGAGTTTATCATTTCCTTTGACAGCATATACTATTTTAGCTCGAGTGCTTATCCAAATATAGGCATCCGGAATATCCTTTAAATATTAAACAAATAATAGTTGTTTATTTAAATGAAAAAGGCACCGTTTTCTATGATTTCATTTCACAATATGAAGTTCTATCTACCAATGGTGGTGTAATCTATGACTTAACCTGATCAATAAATGTAGTTTATAAAGATGTTATCGTATATGACTTTTTTATGTTTCCCACGCGCGTTTTTAATGAAACCGTTAAAGAAGAACAGTGTTCATGAGATTATGGATTGTGATTTCCCCTACCATGGATAATAAGAAAGAGATTTCGTTTGTTGTGGGCTTTAAATTGCTTTATTGCCGCGCTTTTCTCAATTTAATTCATTTCTCCTTAATAGTTGTTACGGAAATTGTAATTAAGAAAAATACTTAAAAGCAATAACGCCCATTAATAAGTGATTGTTCAAATTCTTCTTTCCACAATATTAATGGCATAATTTCGCGCGCTCTTTCTCTTTGCACCTTTTACAGCCAAGTGGGTATTTTAGGCCAGCATATTATTTTGTTAAAAGCAATTATTTTGCATTCTTTTGTCGCTGTTCTCTGGAAATGAAGTACTAAAATATTCTCGTCATTTATTGAAGACATTTAAATGCTCTCTCCACAAAGCATTCAGTACCGTCTCTATTCACCAGCGCGCTTTATCTCATGCACTGATTTTGTTCACTTGTGAATAAAACACATCAACACGGTGGCGACATTGACTCTACAATCACTACCTATCATTTCTCAATGCTTAAAAACTGTGAAACCCACCATAATTATTCATAGAATTTAGTAGTTTTCTGGTCTCTTCAATATAAAACATTTCCCCCACATTTCAATTTTTGTAAATAGCAATGTATTTTAAACATGTTTTCTTAATTACCTAACCTACTTAACATTTAATGTTGTTTAAGCCCATTTTTTCAATTTAGTCCATTTTTCTTGTGCTTTCTTAATTGCAACACGTTAATATTTAATATTGAAAATCAAAAGTCGTCAAGTTTACTTATATAATAAATCGATCTTAGTTCTAAACTAAAAATAATAAATTTTTTGAACTTTTAAAGGACTGTCGAATCATGAACTACTTTTCTAAAGCATAGCTTAGAAAACTGGAATATGATTACATCATGGACTTCAGTTTAAACACCCATTCAGTATATCATAACCTATGTACATCATTCTTCAGCAAAATTCACCAATCGTTTATAAAATAATCTTAATCATTACCGAGCTTACTGCCAAAAGGGAATACATCACATTTTCAAAAATTGAGTTTAGTTTTGCAGTGAAATCAAAAGTACTTTGCATGTGCCAAAATGTTTATCATTTTGCCTTATGAGAAGGAAAGAAAGAGTAAGTATATATGTCGCTCTCTCAATAGAGCTAAATATAGATATGGCTGACTTTATGACCTTAGCCGAGGTGAACATTTCAGCCAAATCTATTCCGCTAGCTCATGTGATCGAATTTAGTCAATTTTGTCTAATGTTGCTTAACGAATTAGAATTAAGTTGACCGAGTTCCTTAGAGGGGTAAAGGATCTGCGAGACTGAGTTTGTACATGGCTTGTGTATGTGGTCTACAGTACATGTAAAATCCTCGCATTCGTCATCATGCTCGTCGGAGTCGCGTCCGTTAGATTTTAGACAATGCGTGAATAGGTCTTGGGTACATGTACACGTATGGAAAATATGATTTTCAGTTAATTGAATCATTTAATTCTTGTGACCAAAGAACACAAGGATGCTGTTTTCTTAAAATTGGTTTATTGATATATCCACTTTTGGCAGTAAACTCTCGATGTGTTCATCAATTTCAAGTGGTATCTCTTTGTATCAAAATTTTATTGATTATCAGTGTTATTGCATTCAAAATTTCAACTCTTGATCTTGAGTATTCTCAAACTACGAAGTGAATAATGAAACAGCAATTATTTACAGAATCACAATTGACACACATTTTACGGATGGTGAATACTTGCACAGTTATAGGAAGCCATTTCAGAAGGACTTCCTTCGATTCCTATCAGTTTCGTCATTCATACGAGGTTATTATTCTCAATATTCAGATGCGTTGACTGTGACAACTTGTTTTAATTTTTTTTCCTGACAAATTATAACAAAATGAATGCATGTATAATATATTATAATATTTTGTATGATGCTTCTGGTTTTTACGTGTAGAAACTGTCTTATTTAACCCTTTCAGTCTATATTTACATATACGGACATATGCGACATATTACTCATAAGCGTGTCCCCCATATTTGGGTCAGTCGACAATGTTAAAAAATACACAAAAAGCATGTGAGGTATTTTCTGAAATATGGCTTAGACAGTGAAAGGTTAAAAGTATCATTTGCATTAAGTTTCATTTGTATGTTTTTGATAGTGAATTGTGAATTTTAGTGCATCCGCTGAGTCGTCCAAACCCTACTCCAATGCATCCGTTTGCTGCATTCCCACCAGCTGTTGAGCCAATGCTTTCAAACAACATTTCCCCAACCATGCCCGCTACTGGATACCGACCAACTTTCGATCACATGGGATTCGCACAAAGAATGCATCAAGGAGGTGCTCTGGCTGGCATTAATTCGACTTCCAGTAAGTTCACATTTTATTTAACCTACCACTGCCTACCAAACCTATTTTGGTAGCATGAACTCCGAATTTCATCGAAAGCATAACACTGCGTCACCGGTGACGCAATGCAGAATGTAGGATGAGAATCATTTATGGTTTTATGGTAGGTAAAGTGTTACATGAGCAATTGATACTAAAATTTTAGATTTTTGCAATTTCAAAATAGTTGATATTGTTGCAAGCCAAAGACGTGAATTGCTTTGACCCGGGTCAGCATCAGCAAGCAATGACCTATCAAAAATCAAATGAAAAAATCATTTTACTAGAATATCATTTATTTAAAACGCATATCGTTATTATTTTCTCTTACTGCATGTATATATTCAGTTGTATAATTTTGAATATATTAGATATCTAGCAAATGTCATTTTGACACTAAAAATACTAGCGTGTAATACCAGGGATTTCAATTCTTTCATACGAATGGGTAATTGAAAGTTTTGCTGGAATTGGAATTGACCAATTCCTTAGTGTGAGAATTAGATTTGGAATTTAGAAAAAATGCCATAATTGATTTATAAATTGGCATTCTAAATTGACTTTAAAATCCCACCTCATGCGAAAAATTATTTCTTATACCCGCATAAGTGCCCTATCGCACTATTAACGACGCGGATTATAGCTTAATTTATTGCGTTCATGGGTATGATTTATTTAAAATATTTATAATTGTGTAAAAAGTGTAAAAATATTTATGAATGTTTAAATATCTGTTCTCACATTTCGGCAATCATAATATCATGGAGTTGGAGTCGAAACTGATTTTATTATTGGAGTTGAAATTGGTATTGAATCATCGAGAATTGGAGTTGAAGAATTGAATTGAAATATCTGCGTAAATCTATTGGTGTAGGATAGTGTGTGGGTCGAGACTATTTGAGCTACAGGTCGAGTCGGGCATCATAAATGTTGAGGTGTCTACAACTTTGAACAAGACACCTTCTTGGATATTCATTGAGAATCGATTGCCGGCTACTTATCTTACATAATAAATGTGCAGTGTTTGCTTCCTTGACAACTTCTGTTAAATGAAGTATGCATTATTTATATAATGGTGTTTGCATAATCGTGGATATGCTGTACTTTAATAGATCTGTAATGAGCTTTTGCTTTTGTTAGTTTTAACTTTTATTTAAATATTCATTGTCCAATATTTTGTTTGCTCATCTGGTGTTTAATGCATAGACGGGGCTAGCTGTTTTTATGCTTTAACACTTTCTAATTGCATTCTGAAAGATGCGGGCGGATAATCGATTAATGGAAATTCTTTTCAATTGATGAGTCAGTTAACATATTGTAGTTTAATAAATTGTTAGTACAATATTTAAGAGGTTTATTTTACAATAGAAATTATTTTGCGAATCCCTTTTGATTGGTTGATATTTTAAGATAGGAGCGGAGGGTGGAGATTACAAACTGATTCTAAACATTTTATGGCGTTTCCAATTTTCAACATTTACATCACATGGAAAGTCCAAACTGCGTTTCATTCCAATAAATATTTTTCGCGGAATCGTTGCTTTATTCGACGAGAAATTTCATCGTTCATAGGCAGAGTTGGCATATTTAATACATAGTGTTATAAGCATGGTTTTTAAGTGTTTTTTTTCATTTTTTTGGTATTCGCCCATTTCGTGCTTTCATAACCGGCCTTCTGTTGAAAAAGTAACAAAACGTGCTTTCTGTTTTAAAATGGATATTGATGTTTAAAATAATCCAATGCGTTTTTAGACAATTTTAGCACCTTAAAATGGTTCTGTCTAAGAGCAAATGAAACATTGTCTCTTAAACGTTTAAAACGTTTTTTGTAAAAAAAATATTTTAATTAAGAAAGTGCATTTACTACAGATAATCTTTATCTTACAGAATACCTATAATAATAAATAGTTATGTAATTATATTAAATATTGATTGTTTAACTAAAAAATAATCGAATTCACAGCAATAATGGAAAAAAGTATACAATATTATAAAGATCATTGTACTATTTAAGTGAAAATTAACTGAGATAGTTTTTTTACATTATCTGACCCTTGGAATTTTTAAATGGTTTCTCGAAATATGCTAAAACAATTTTTTTATGTAAAAAGGATCATTCTTGAGTTTGGACCTTACGTATTAGTAGCTAGAATAAACCATTTTTGATTTGTTCTAATTTGATATATCAAATAAAGCACATTTTATCCATTCATGGAAAAGTCTTTAAAAATTTTCAAATCTCGTACTTAAAACAATTCTTCATTCTTTATCAAGCTGTATTATTTGGCCTTCAAGGCCTAATTGTTTGTCATATGAGCCTCCCAGGGGCGGATACAGAGGGATGGGGGGGTGAGGAGGCCTGGGCCCCTCTAAAATAAGAATAATTTGTTAGTTGTGGAAAAAATTACAAACCAAATTCTGTTGTACCCAATAGGGTGCATCAAATTTTTGTATTCAAATTCAATAATATAGGTGGACTTCAGCAACATACACCTTCTCCAACCTTATATGAAGCACTTGTATAAGAAGCTATTGTAAATTTAAAATTTCCTTGATTTGACCATGATTTTTGCATTATGGAATTTTTTATTTTCTTGCATTGTTCAAAATCTTCAACAAAATTTGACGATTAGGCACACATTCATTATTG
>CABFPE010000148.1:939973-969298 GCA_900660155.1 Hofstenia miamia | reverse complement strand
TTCTGTTGTACCCAATAGGGTGCATCAAATTTTTGTATTCAAATTCAATAATATAGGTGGACTTCAGCAACATACACCTTCTCCAACCTTATATGAAGCACTTGTATAAGAAGCTATTGTAAATTTAAAATTTCCTTGATTTGACCATGATTTTTGCATTATGGAATTTTTTATTTTCTTGCATTGTTCAAAATCTTCAACAAAATTTGACGATTAGGCACACATTCATTATTGTACGTAAATATTTTGTAATTTACTTAATCCTATATCATTAAAAATGCACTACAATTTTCTCATTTGTAGTGCACAATGAAATCCTATAATTTGAAATACATGGTGTATTTAATTCAGTGAATATTTTCGTAAAAAATATTACAAAAAATGCCGTTGTTTCTAAAAATATTATTTTGTTGAAAAATTTGATACAATTTTACACATTTGCCCACTATCAATATTACTACTTTGGGCTAAAAACAATGAAATAATTCAATTTTATAAAAAATTCTGTTGGGTCTTGAGAAGTTGCACAAATCGTAAATTTGCATTTTTGGAGTCAGTAAATGATGAAGTTCCCGCGTAGTTTTGAATTTTAAAAATTAAAAATTCAATGCTTTTCAACAAGCAATAGTACCCAATTTTGCACTTAGAATTTTATCATACATTTGAACCCCCTCTACAATTTTCTGTATCCGCCACTGGAGCCTCCTATATGTCGCTGATGTTATTTTACTTTGTTTCACATTTTCTTTCATAATTTCAATCAATTATGTCGAGATCATGACGAAGACCGCCATATTAATCTCGAATTGCATGAAGAATAATAAATTCCCTAAATTGTTTATGACAACGGAATTTTGAATTATTTTTAAAGATTTTGTATTTATATCTCCAAATGTCAATAGTGAATGAAATATTTGTGTAAGATCTTGACTTAATCATGTCAGCATGACTCTTCCAAAATTAGAATGATTGATGCAAAACCCTAGGAGAACCTTTATACTTATGCATATTTTTGTCAATATTCAATTGAAAATTGTCTGATCCTGTTCAGTTTTTATTACTACTGTGGTATGCGATCATTAGGCAATCATTTTTGGATTTTTTATTGCCGCGTAATGCACAATGTTGAAAAGAAGTTCTGTCAATCGGTCTGGCCAAGACAATGGTCATAACAGCATATTTTCGGCCGTTTCCTACGATTTTAAATGATAGTAGTAGTAGGCTATCAAGTTTAGGCTGCTTTGAGACAGCCGACTACATTATTCACTGTATTGCAATATTTAAATAGTACAGTACAATATGCGATTCATATAGGTCAATTAAATTTTATTTAGATGAAATCCTAAGCGCTATTCACTCTCTAATACTACAACATACAATGTGCTTTTGAATTATCATTTATTGTACCTCTGGTTTTACTATCATTACATATTATTTTAATTAAATCACAGAAACCTACGCTAAAGTTTTCAGTCAAAATGGAGTTTGATATATTGAGTGCTGGGAAAAAATTAAGCATGCTTGTTTACATAAAGGTTTTAAGCAAAAAATGTTTCTGGCCATTTTCTAATTTCACCCTGATTCACATCCTTGCGAGAAGAATTAACACAAGTAATATAAGTGATGGTTTTTTATAAAAATGTTAAATTAGTGTTTAGACAGGGTTACCATCCTCAATACGGAAATGGAAATAGTGTTTTAAGCGAGACTTTTTTCCTATAAAACCATTATAAATGCATGACACTATTTATTGATAATAATTTTAATTGTTGGTCAACTCGGAATTTACTAATTAGCGTTGAAAGTGTTTTAACACAAATATCTAATCCTCAATTTCTTTTTAGTATATGAAATGATTATATCTTGTCATTTGTTTTCACTCTTGATCGTCAGTCGTCATTTTCTTATTAATCATGGGCTTTCACTTATTAACAATTATTTTACAACTTATTTTACTGCTTTGCACCCCGGTGCTGTTTCACTGCAAGTATTAATCATAACATCTTTCTTGGGGCAAGAATGATTGTGTAACATAAAAAATGTCAGCTGTCAAAAAATCATGGGTGTTCCAATTCCAATGCAACATTTCTGTCTCCAGTGAGGTGTTGATATTAATTTTTTGAATTTATTAAATAATATTCCATGCTTGCTTGATACTTTACTCCACAAAACTTTGTCACATGAATGATTGGCAAAATTGTATAAATTACTTGATTTTAGTGAAGTATCTTTTCACGTGCTGGTGTTGTGTTTAATTCTGTGGTGTTTGATTGGTTGATAATTAATTGACGTATTGATCGTTGGACTAATTCAAAATAATGATTGGATAGTAGTTGCTTTTACGCTTAGTTGAGTCGAACGCCTCCTTCCACGCTTGATTTCCTTGCCTCCCCTTTGTTGCTATCGCAGTAGGTTTCGATGAATCATTCCGTCATTTGTTTAATTCACATTTCCAGACGTCCTCTGGCTGTTTGCGTTAATACCAGTAAATCACAATTAAAATAATCACTTTTTCACTTTACAGCCTTGCAAAATTAAATGTAAACAATACCTCATCATTTATTTGAAATTCATTTTGTAAACTCAATATAAAATTATTAATCATGGTAATAGGGTTGATGTAACCAAATTTGACACTTGTTGTTGGCAATTTTCTAAAATGCGCTGTTGTGCGTGAAGTTTACTTTTCACACTGTTTTATCGATTTTACATTAGACCCCTTGAAATTTAAGTTATCAAATTGCATTCTAATTTTGATAAATTCAGAATCGCTAATTTAATGCTCATTCCATTTTTGATGCTTGTTTTTTGAAACAAAAACTGCAACTTACGTGTTTGCGAAATTCGGATTAAAATTTTACTTTAATGTCTTTTTTCTTATCATTTTAAAATTTTAACTCTTAGATTTATACATTAATGGCAACTACAAATCGAAAAACATATTGAAGTCACAAACATTTTGCACAAAATGAAAATGTATAAGTCCTGTTGTCAAATTATTGCAAAAGAGTCCCGAGTTTATAGAATGTTGTGGGCATTATAACTCTTATTCCATATATCAAGAGACTACTTAAGTAGTCCTCGCATATATGTATTTTGTTTTATAATATAAATATATCCGTATAGTATAATTAATGTTATGTATTTAGATAAAACTTATTCATACTATATTTCCGCCGAAGGTGTACAACAGCCAACTCCTTTACCTATCGAAGCTACTCAGGGCGGCGGAATACCCAAAGAGATTAAAGAAGTGAATACACTCAATCACGGAGAAGTGGTGTGCGCAGTGACCATTAGCAGTAACACCCGCCACATGTATACTGGCGGCAAGGGGTGTGTCAAAATGTGGGATATCAGTTCTCCAAAATTGCCTCTGCACGAGCTCAATTGCTTGCCGCGGGAACACTACATTCGTTCTTGTAAGTTAATGGAGGACAACACTACCCTCATCGTTGGTGGTGAGGATCAAAAAATCAGCATTTGGGATCTTAATGCAGGAGTAAGTACCTTTGAGTTTTAGATAGGGTTTTGAGTGTCTCAATAAAGGAATTTTAACCTAAACAACTATTTCATACGCTTTCTCAACTTCACCTGTTCAATGTTGACAGACTTGATATTAACAAAATTTTGAACAGTTGTAGATTAACTCAAAATTGTCAAGGATTTACAGCACGTTTGGTCAATAGCTTTGGTCAAAAGTATTAGTATAAATAATCTCAAGTGACATAAACTATGTATACATTTCATCATTTAAAAGAAAGCAATCACATAGCAATCTTTTTCAAAGCTAATTCACAGGAGTAGGTTTATTTTTGCATGTTAGAATTTTATTTATGGTTTGAAGTTCATCCAGTGCTGTGAGATTACCTATAATTACATTATCTCTTAAAGTATTTAAAAATATTTTTTAAGACAACAAATCAATCATTCTGTATATGATCTTGAAGCGAATATGGAAAATATAGACAAAGAATTGCAGAAGTGGGTAAAAGTGAAGAGTGAAATTACACAGTGATAAGAGGGATGAGGATTAATTCCTGCCATTACACGGTGCTAGGATTCTTTTTCTACTTTAGAGATTGAGTCCCCAATGAAATAATGTGGGATAGATTCTTTCACGAGTATGTGTAAAATAGTGTGACAAATGAAATGTTTAATTACATAATTTAACCTGACAGCAAAATTGACAAACCATCCTTCCGTTGTTAGTGATTACTCGGCAAGTGTGTCAGGTGTGCAATTAGCCCAGTCTGACCTCGTCTTGAAGAAATGATAAAAGGCGGTATTGTTCGAAAAATTTAATTGCTCGCACAATTTTAGTGTCTGCCCATTGAATTTTCCCGTTAATTAGAATATCGAGAAGCATGAAATGCGTAATGACTCTTTTCATTTATTTTAATTGCAATTTCGTATTAGCTTACGCTCACTAAGTACTTTTCTAAATGCGATGCACTGTTTCCGATGGATTTCTATTTAAAGAGCAATTTTTCAAAATCTACAACAGATAATTATTTATGTTCTTAGTCAGCATTTTCCGGTAACAATCCAACCTGATATCTTGCAAAACCGCTGAAAATACTGTTTCGATCTATTCCAATATACAATCTTATTTTATTTACATATTCAACACTTCGTGGCCATCCCTCATTTTAGATGGGCATGATATTTCAAAACTACACTCAAATTTAGTTTAGTGCATTCTTTAAACTTTAATAAAAAGAGATTCAAACCAAAAGAGCATCACAGCTTTAGATGTTCTAGAACTGTTTTTTTAGAAAAACCTTTATTGACAATGATACATCATTCATTGCACTGTCTTCTTCTAGTTAGATGAAATTATTTCATATAGTATTTTGAAAACGTATTAATCTGCGATATTTGGTCCTACTCATTAGCGCAGTGAAAGCATTTAAAACAGGGCTACTTCCCTCGTATAGAATTCATTTAATAGAGTAATCTAGGAAACTTCTAAGGTTTAGAATAATATAACATTGTAGTTAACAAAAGTTTAAGGAAAGAAAAGCACTATATTGGAAAAGTGAGATAGATTGGATTGTGCACATAATACTAAAAATTTTCAATTTATTCACCTTGTTTTCAAGTCATAAGTCTGAGTACTAACTAATCTCAATTTCACGGTGCGTTAATATTTTTTGTAGAGCATCGATATTATTTTTAAACGCTTATAACTCGCGAACTAACGAAGATATTTAAAATCTGAAAACATCATTAGAGAAGTGTCTCCGCTTTCTTTTAACTCACGATCAGCGCTACAAACACCGACTTTACGCACGATGTGCGTGTACGGGACTCGCACTGTTTTCCTTCAGAAACCAACATATTTCAGATTAGCTGTTGTTCCCATGGGTATTACATCGCTTCATTATTTGAACACTAGGTATGGATAGAATTTAAATATTTTTGTAAAAATCGCAATCTTCATGATTGCATGGGCGAGGACTAACCCGAATAATTTTTTTTACATTACCAGGAGGTGTGTTCGAATCTTTGAGTGCATGCGACGTTTTTATGTTTTTTCAGTTTATTCCTTAAAAGCAATATAGTTTTTATTACAAAACTTTATTGACTATTTCAAATGCATTTACCTCATTTATTAAATTAAATTTCAGGGGAGTCCGTCAATCATAGGAGAGTTAGACACCCAGGCGGCCGCATGCTACGCCCTTGCAATCAGTCCAGACAACAAACGACTTTACAGTTGCTGCAGCGACGGCATTGTTCAAGTATGGGACATTCACAACAAGAAGATTATTGAGTATGATTTTATTGCCATTTAATAATTGATGTTCATACGTGTTTACACATTCATCGTGTCAAATTGTGCATTAAATGTCTCTTCACGCATCATTTGCAAACAACCGTGTGATGTTCAAAGTTCTGATTCGAAAAGCTGCCAAAATTAAGCTTTTCTACATGTTTTTAAATGTTTTCTATACTAATATTGAATTAACTCAAATATTTATGTTCGCATGAAGATAAATATATTGTGACTAACAATCGCGATTTGTGTTTGAAGAAAACGCTAGAAATTTGATATAAAACAAATACATGCATAAAATGTAATTATTTTAACACAGTAATTTAACCTTTCGTGTCTATTTTTAAATGTATTTTAAAAATATTTCTATGAAGGCCCATTTTCATGTGGAAAGTTTATGTATTTCTTGTTGTCTTATATGCTTTTCAACACTAGAACTACTGTTATTACTTCGACATCTAAAGCAATTTTCACATCTTCGCAACATTGACTGAATTCAATGTAATTTTAACAAATTTATTGGTTCAAATACCAGGCCTAGTTAATTTTGGTTTAATGTTTGCTGGTAACTGCAATTTATACAACAATTAGACATCACTGAAATGTTGCGGGAAATCTGGGAGCAGCTTGCACATATCTGCACGTTCTTGGGAAATCGTCTGCAATATCGGTATTCCATAATGATATATGTATATATCCAATAACTGCTTTTTTGGGAGATTCCATCAGAGCAGCAAAATCTCTTTTATCTGTATCCAATTAGTCATTTTTGTACGTTTAAAAGTGCTTACGTTACTCCGCTTCACTAAAGTCATTGAATACTGACTAAAGTCTACTTTAATGTGTGCAATATAAGATCGCTAGGATCACTTTCATTTTTAGGCGTGTTAGGTTAATTTCCTTTAATTAAAATTTGAGCAATTTTTCACTCACCGGCTCAAGAAGTTGGATGTGGGCATTGTCGAATGTACGGTTTATAATGATATGCATCACTTTCTAAATGAAATCTTTGTTTAGTCGATTGACTGGTCATGAAGATGGTGCAAGCTGTATTGACATCTCGCATGATGGCAAACATCTTTGGACTGGAGGACTCGACAATACAGTCCGATCATGGGACATTCGCGAAGTATGCCTTTTGCTTGACAGCAGTGTTGGTCGATTTAAATCACTTGATTTAAATCATTGATTTAAATCGGATTTAAATCATGATTTAAATCAAAGCACATTATTAAATTATTGATTTAAATCAAGTACACTAAAAGAGATGCAAGTAGTGTATTCTAATTGTTTTGAAGTCATTCCCCTGATATTGGAATGAATTGGTCAGCCTTGAAATGTTGTTTTGCATGTTTTTTATCTTTAGTTTATCTCAAATTGATGAAATTATCGTATTTCATAAATAGTAGTAACAAAAGGATTTCTAATGTTTACTACCTTGAAAGATTGTCTGGGTAAAATTGAAATTTAGGTAAAAAAATCCGATTTAAATCAATAAATCCGATTTAAATCAAAAAATCCGATTTTTTGATTTTTTAATTTTAATCGGATTTTTTCCCAACGCTGCTTGACAGTGTATCTTCTAGTTCAATATTTTTTTAAACCAATCCAATTTTCCATGCCACCCATTGTATAAACCGCGTTTAGCATTTTAAGCGTGGTTTTACACTAGTTAAATATATGAATAATGATCTTTAGTAAGTTTCAGTAATTTATATGAAAAAGATTTTCAATTGCATTTTTAAAGCATAGTTGCAACAGACAGTAAGAATAAATTTGAATTTGTTATTTGCAATCTATCCAATGTATGAAAGAGAAATGCGATTTTCGATATTTTCTATTTTTTCACAACATTCACCCAACATTTCATACAATGTTTGTTTCGAAGTCAATTTGTTAATGGAGTGGTAAATTCATAAAATACCATCTAAATATCCGTTAGGTTCAGGTTTAATGATGGGCATGGATTGAATTTTTCTTTTCCTGCTCTGGCCAGCCTCTTGATATTTTTATAGACTAGTTTTGGGGCATGAGATAATTACAGAACTATTTTCGCCCTCGAAATACAAATATCCAGTCATAGACTTTTGGCTATGTAATTATATTATACAACTTTTAGGACATGTTTGTAGCCGTCATAATAAAGTAGTTTATTGAAATTAATTCAGTTTTTTCAAATTTTCACTGGGACCATGGGTCGTCTGTACGCCCATGTCCGTGTCCATCTGAATGCTGGATCCTAACTATATAGCGAATGCATCTACTTTTAATCATGTATGTTGAATTATATAGTGAATATAGATGATCTTTTTTAGTCCTCGCAAGTTAAGGAGCATGAATTCTCCTCTCAAATTTTTTCCCTCGGTTGTTGCCCGAACGATGAGTTTATTGCGGTCGGCATGGAAAACAGTAGAGTCGAAGTTTTGCATCAGAGTAAAAATGATAAATACTTACTTACCTGGCACGACAGTTGTGTTCTGTCACTTAAGTTCGCATCGCAAGGTACATTTATTATATTTAATTTATTTTCGTTTTCTCTTAATTTTATCCGAAAATTTAAATTCTATGTTTATGTCATCTCTTGTTATAATTAAGGTGATTATGAAGTGTTTTTATTCATTTTTTTGTGATAGCATTCACTCTAGTTGGAAGTCAAGTCGACTTTGAAAAAGTACCTTGCAAAAACAATTGTTTACAACAATCCATTTCTTCAGCTAGCTCTGGTTTACAATGCCATTAATAAGCGCTTTTCAAGTTCACATTAAGCAAGCAATATGTGAAAATAGTTGATGGTGTTTGGTTTACCTAATATCACTGTTTAAATCTGTGCAATCATGTTAAGTGTTTAACATGTTGCAGTAATCATGTTTCTCTATTTCTTTAAGCATTGTCTTCAATAGTGTGCTTTTCATTTTCGAATGTTTAAAATTGTGGCGTTGCTTTAAAATATGAATTTGCCGAAAAGTGTCCGTTAATAGTGTTTAGCTTTTAAAAGTTTAAGTGCTACCTCTTAGCTCAAATAGGATACGTAAAATTCCACGCTGTTATCTGTTTTGATTCTTTTTGAAGTTCGATTTATAACAACCACTCAGAATGTGTGTGTAATTTATAGAAATACATCTCTAAATAATGCAGTACAGTTTCTCGAAATTCTTCAGTTTCCCGTACGTTTCTATCAAATTATTTCCCCCAATTGTGTTTTCTACGACAACAATCGCGGCAAAGGTTTGCCTACCATTTTTTTAAGTTTACATGTAAAAAATTCACATCCGCGTCAATTATGACATCATTTAAATAAAAAGACTGATTTTGCTTTGATCTGAAAATTTAAGTCGATACAAATTCGAGATGTCTTTAATTGTGTGCTCTAATTACATAAGTTGTTCTCGTATAATTTCTTAAAAATTCACAACAAATGCATTTCAAATTATTTATCACGGCATAAAGAAATGGGAAAACTTGTGTGCTATATGAACAGATTTTTACATGAATTACTAATGCTTCATTTTCTATTTTTTTCCGGAATTTATCTTGGTTCATGCTCAACCTTTCACGGTATTTTAGCTTTATTCATAATAATTTTTGGTTTTATGAGCGAGTTGTTCGTTAGCCAGTAGAAGCTAAACTCAGAAGTGCAACTTTAATTCTTACATAAAAATTGAAAAATAAATTTTGTTATGAATTTTCATTAAAAAGGTGTAGTTAGAAATAATTTATTAGTGACATGAATAACATTAGCTGTTTTTTAGGCAAATGGTTTGTAAGCACTGGTAAGGACAACATGATGATTGGTTGGCGAGCCCCATATGGAGCCCAGTTGTTCAGTCAGAGAGAATCGTCATCAGTTCTTTGTTGTGACATATCAGGAAACGACAAGTACATTGTCACAGGATCAGGAGATCGCAAGGCCACTCTCTATGAAATCAAATATGTTTAGTTCTCTTTAATCCTTCGACCTCCAAGAGGTTGTTGTAGATTTAAGTTTATTTATCACTGGCTTTTTGGTTTTATGATTGGTCTTCCTATGCCAGACTTCTTTGCAAAACATTTGTGCAGTATTAGAATTTGTCCATTTGCATCCGCTTTTCCTTTAGCTTCTGTTCAAATATGTTTTGTAAATATTTGTTTTGTACATTAACTGTTTCGTCAAAGAAATTGTGACGTTGTGAAATTAATCTAAATGTACAATAGTTTGTAATTGACGTTTGATTGTAAATCAATTCCATTACAATTTTTTTTGAATTCAGAAGTTGGAACTACTTTATCTAAATATAATTGCCCAATATATTAACTTGGCTTTCAATTTTAAAGAGCAAATACAGAGAATAGATTGATAGCTGATAGTTAATAGCCATCGCGTATTTAGGGAAAGAACGTTGGTCTCCATGCTGCTTAAAAGTGAATTCTTTAATAGGTATATTAGTGTTTTTGATTGAGTGTCGACATTGTTACAAAACTTAAAATTTCATTTAAAATAGCAGAAATTCTAAATTGGGAAGAATGAGGTATGGCTAGGTACAATCTAACTACCCTCTTCCCCAATGTTGGTCTATTTAAATCACTGATTAGTATATATATATATATATATATCCTGAAAAATTATTGCAAAAACATCAAAAGAAACTCTAAAATCCTCTTCATTAAAATACAATTCGCAAGAACACAAAGATAATATATTTTGGAAACTACCTTTTATTAAACCTCACGAATCACGTCTTAAGAAATCTATACATAATTTAAATAGAAAACTAAGAAAATCAAGAATTATGCCAATTTTAAATTCGGAAAAAACATCAAATTTAATTCGTAGCAAAGATCTAATTCAAAAACCTTTGGTTTCATCAATTGTTTAAGAATATAATTGTCAGAGGTGTGACAGCTTCTACATTGGTGAAACCAAAAGACACTTACAATCCGAAATTTATCTGCACTCAAAAATACATAAAGCATCAACATCTGACTTTAATATTTTAATGAAACACAAATGCACCACAATCGCAGAATCTATTTATATTAAGGAAGAGAAACCCAATTTAAATACTTCATTTCATCAAGCTCTTCACTTGTTTTAGTTTAATTAACTAATGATTTGTAAATTTATAATTTACCACCAAATAATTTTGTTTTGTCTGATTTTGGTACAGTAAGTACCGAAAGTACTCTCAATTAAAGTTTTCGTTGTTTTTTGTCATAAAATGTTAAAGAAGCTTAGTATTCAAGCAACAAATATATATATATATATATACACGTGTGTGTATGTGTATATATGTGTATATATATATGTGTGTATAATTATATATGTGTAAGTGTATATATATATATATAGGAAACATAATCGTTAAACCTCCATAAAACTATGATTTGCTTAGTAATTTTATATTTATAATTTTTTTACTATTTGTACACGAAACTTTCATTGGAATTCTTTCCCATAAACTCATAAATTCAGATTGGGAAAACAGATGAAAATCTGCATAGGTGCACCAGTCCTAGACACTCAAACCTCTCAAGGTTGCAGAAAAATCAATTTTGCACAATATTTGAACCGCAATAAGAAAATCTATTATAGTTTAGCCGCAAACAACCGTTTGGAGATACCTTAGCACTTAAGAGCTAGTATACAATATCATTTTGACAAGGAGCCGGTTTGCGAAATTTGTTACAGGATGGATATTGAACAATTAATACAAATAATAGACTTTATTAGGCTGCCAAATTCAAAACTATACAAATGAATAAAAATCAAGCTTCAAGCTTTTCGGCAATGGGAACAGTAACAAGAGATGAAATAGGAGCAAATTGATGGGGAAACCCAGGGGGAGAACGAATTAGTGAAGAGGAAAGGAGGCAGAGATGTCTTGAAGCGCGAGGCGAGATGGCCAACAACATCGAGAACAATAAAGAATAGGAATGGACTTGAAAAACGAGTCTTACGCGGATGAGGCGTTGAAGAGATTATTATGAAAGAGTGCGGAATTAGCTTTGAGGAAACGCAAGGACACATGTCCAGTCCAATTTAAGTTGGCAGCAAGTTGAATTAGAAGATGATTAGGAAGAGGAGAAATTTTTAATGGGAGAGGTAGATTTGTTGAGAACACTGAAAAGGAGATGGCACATCTCTGTAGGACTAAGATCAAGATGGTTAACAGAAGAACAAATAGGCAACAGCTCAAGATCAGATGCGATATTGGGGCAAGAACCTACTAAAGTAAGAAAGTGCAGTGTCATCGACATACAGTAAGCAGGATGAGTTAGAACAGATTGAGGGAGGTCTTTAATAGCAACAAGGAAGAAAAGAACAGCAAACACAGAACCTTGAGTGTCGCCACTAGCTGCAAGAGCAGGGGAAGAGATAAATGAATTGATTTTGACACATTGACGAAGATTGGTTTAATAAGACCAAACAAAATTTGAACACCTGCAACAGTTTTGTGTAGTTTGTTGTCTATATTTGCATGAAAAAAGGCATCTTTCTATTCTTTTTCAAGTGAAGTATTTGCTTTCTTTGATAGCATAGATAGTGTCTTGTCGTGGAGCTTTTTGGCCACAATCGGCCGCTAGTTAAGCCGTTTCGGGTCGTAAATATTTTTTATATAATATTCACCACAATTCTCATAATTCACTTTGGTTTACACTTACCTTGTATAAAGCACATTATTCATTTATAAAGACAGTGGGATTATACAGAATCACGAGCCACAGCAACGTAGAAACGGTAATTTGTAGACACTATTTGTTACACACCTCAAAGTTTGGTTAAAATGCAATGAGTCGCTTATGATAACGAAGTTTCACTGGGATGGTCGGCCACCAAAAGACACTAGCAAAATGGAATATCAAATAATGGGCTTCAACTGGTCAAGTGAAAAATAACCGTTTGGTATATGCACACAAACATTAAGCAAATTTAAGCCACAAACTATTCATAGCACTCAATATCATAGTGGGTTACAAAACGTATCCTAGACTGTTTCTACGTTACAAAAAACTAAGCAGAGTTTAACTGTTAATGATTTTCACAAATAATTCTGACAAGAATATATGTGACATTTATCCAGCAAAATATCATTGTATGCACCCTTAATAGGTGTAAATTCTTCAAGCCCAGAAGTAGTTGCAAATTGTTTCAATAAAGAGTTTTCAGTAGCTTTTCTTAAAAGAGAACTCCTAAAGGTGTGTTTACAGCTTATCAATGAAACACAATACTTGGCATTCGGGCGCTCAATTAGGACAAATTCACGTGTAAACAGCTGCGAATGCCGATCAATTAATAACATAATGCGTAATTGAGCTTATCAATTGCACTAATACTGCTGTAAGCGCTTGAAAGACGAAAATATTTGCCAAATTAAGATCAAAAGCCATTTTGATATTTCGTCTTTCATTTCTTTCCTATTTGTCAATTACAAGTTTCAATTGAGATTAGATTAGTCAGCAGTAAACGCTATATCAATAACAAATGAAAGTGTCATAAACAAGTTTAATTGAGACGCTGTAAACTTCTCAATTGAAAAGTGTTATAATTCATTGATAAGCTATAAGCACATCTTGAAGTTTGTTGGATTTACTTTAAAGCAATTTCTAAACTAAAATAGACAATGTGTTAATGTCACATCAATAGGTAGTTGTTAGATATTCTGTTCTACTCTTTTCGTCACAGAATCATCGTCAAGTGGTTAATGGAATGATAATACTGTAGTATCATTCAAATTAACTAAGCTGCTAACATCGATTAAGAAGAAGAATAAGATCGAAAAATTAAGATTAAAAAACATTGTAAAAATATATGATCAGTTTAGATTAATTTGTGTTATGCAACCAAGCAAGAACAAGTGCCATTAATTAGAGATTAGTATTTGTAGATAATCATATTTTTGTCAAAACGAAGGGGGCTAAGTCGCATGTACTTTCTCTGAAATACTATAAATAGATTAAATCCGATGTAAGTAATTGATAAACAAATTCATTTGGAATTCTTATATTGTTTCTTTAATACGGTTTGGATATTTAATACGATGTCAAGCTAAACGAGTTGTGTTTAGTAGT
This sequence comes from Hofstenia miamia, assembly GCA_900660155.1. Classification (NCBI taxonomy): domain Eukaryota; kingdom Metazoa; phylum Xenacoelomorpha; order Acoela; family Hofsteniidae; genus Hofstenia; species Hofstenia miamia. The sequence continues at coordinate 955,470 of CABFPE010000148.1, read as the reverse complement.
CGTCTGGATCCATCACGAGATCGATTCTAGGGTCTTTGTGCCAGATCACGAAAGTGCACTTAAGTTAGGTATAGGGGTTTTATTCTCGTTTAGTTGACTATCGATCATTTACTACATGTACTAAATATAATTGATTCGAAATACGGTTGGAGAGCCGAAACCTAGGAATTATATCTATATTATTTTAGATCCAAATTATTGACTATAACGTGACCAATAATGAGACCGTGCATGTAGCAACTATTAAATGTAAGTTAGGAAGCTGCTAAATATTAAACTAGTTATTAAAGCCAATATATTTCGCTAATGGCTACATGTAATATTAATAACGCAGCTAGTGACAAGTCAGGTTGCATTAATAGAAAACACTTTTACAAATAGAGTCTAAGTCGAATCATGTCTTGTCTTGAGTATACACTGAGCTAGGATAGGGTACACATAAGTTACATCGATGAGCTGAGAGGTGGAACTCAACCAAGTGGATCATCGGTGAACAAGTGAAACTGGATGTGGAGATCAGCTTCGCGCAGATGCCCACTACCGATCATTAGAGGAGATACTGCGTGGCTTCATCACATAAATAGTGAATAGTTAAATCTTGTTAAGTTAACGGAACTACGTAAAAGCTAAAGCAGTGTTAAGTTAGTAAATCCCTACCCGCAAATACACAACCAATGTTATAGAGTAACAAAGGAGAGCAGTGACAACGCCTGGTAGAGGATGTTAAATTTCCATGCTATTTTTTATCGATTGTGCAGTTGAATCTGTGCTGACGGCTGCTTCATANGGGCAGATGCCCACTACCAATCATTGGAGGAGATACTACATGGCTTCGTCACCTAAATAGTGAATAGTTAAATCTTGTTAAGTTAAGTTAACGGAACTACGTAAAAGCTATAGCAGTATTAAGTTAGTAAATGCCTACCCGCAAATACACAAAAATGTTATAGAGTAACAAAGGAAGCAGTGTTAATGCCTGGTAGAGGATGTTACAATACAACCTGAAAATAAATTCTGCTTCGAGTACTTATATTGTGCGGCTTTTGAAGTGTTACCTAGGTTGCAATTCAACAAAGAAAGTCACTCTCAAATTGATCACTTTCACAATTAATGTGTTCTGAAGATTCCAACAGCAGAATATGTATAAACTTTGAGTTCAATACAGTCTAACAAAAGTGACGGATCGAGAGGGTGCCATTAAGGTGATCAAGCCTTTTAAAACCAGTGCCACCCAATATTTTTTTCAATTATTAAAATCAAACAAATGTAAGATAACCTCGCAAGTGGTGAATTGACTGCTCCCAACAGCTTAGTGCACATATTAATGCCTCATCAATAATTGTTCAGTAATACTTATAAAGTGATTGTGTTGTGGCAAATTTTTTTTCTGTATCCATCCCTGGTCTAACTTGAACTGTCTCAAAAAATGCTTAGGAATATATATATATTTTTATGGATAGAGATGTTGAAAAAGTCAAATTCATAGGATTACCAATATGCAGAAAATGTTTTCACAACATCTAAGAGACTTGAACAAGACTGAGGGTGTTAAAAAACAATTTGAATTAATTCTCAAGAATAAATTGAGATTCTACATGAGGCATCAATATATGCCATGTGGGCAATTGAAAATCTAAATCAAATATGAATTAATGTAATATGAGATTTGAAGCATGAATAGGAGAAAAATTGGCATACTGCAATAATAAAATTGGTTGAATATTGCATAATACAGAACTACATATCACTAAAATAATGAGTCAATTCTTAAATAGGTACTATAGAGAAGCTACCACAATATGTGGAACTGAAGATTTCATAATATGACATAATGCCCATTGAAACATCTATGAACATCATTTGATTACTACAATAGCATGACACTATGCGTGTGAAAAGAAATTACAATGGTATATTGAGAACCTTATAAATTTGGTGTTATTTTTATGACACCCAGAAGATGATATCAACCATATGCAGAATTATACTCAATATGGCTAGTTCAAATAAATTATTTAAGCTAATTAACAACAACTAACAAATTGGACACCAGTTACACTTACATAGGGTTTGCAGATTGACTGCATATTAGCTGCATAGCATACATTTCAACAATATATATGGCTTTCAGTTATATCATATTTCCAAAAGAAAATAGAATAGTATAATAAAAATGATCAAGATAATAATAACTATTTGTTAAATAACACTTGATAAGAATTTATAACAACGTGTTACATTCTTTCATCATAACTCCACTTACTGTTCAATTGGCACACTAGAAGAAGACAAAGAAAATGCTTTAAAATCATAATTAACTTCAGAAAATCTAAAAACGGATACATCCATTCTGCTATTGGTGATAGATAAAGATAAACGTCAATTTATGAATACTATTATTGTATATGTGAAGTCTATGAATGAAAATCTGCAATGTAGCTGTTTTAGAAGTACAGTCCATATTTGTTTTACTGATTCTATACACATTATTTCTATTAAAATGTAGACAATTGGAGACGTTGGCTTACATTAATATCAAATGGGGAAAATTTTTGATAATTTACTTTTTATCAGTAGATGAGGTTATGGACAAAAAAATCTGAAGTTACATGTATTTGTGCAAAAATATTTGAAAACTGAGATACCACAAAATCTACTTAGCATGGAGATTATAGATGGAGATCCCGGGGGTCGAGGGGTTTGGACCCCTCCCCAAATTTCCAACTCAGGATCCAATAGAGAGTGGATCCCCCCAAATTTAACTAATATGGCTCTATCAGTAAACAAATATTTAGTGATTATTAATGTAAATTTATAATAATATTTGATAAATGGTAAGGTAATGATAACAGTTTTTTTCTCAGGGACCAATAAGGCCAAAACACGGGAATTATTGCCCTATTTAGATAGATAACGGTTTATTTTCATAGTTCCTTTCAACAATTGTTTCCTGCTTTACATTCATTATAAAATAAACAAAATACTAATGCAACCAATAAGAAAAGAGAATGAAATGTGTATTATTTTGTAGAGCTATCATTTTATTGCTCTCAAAGCTAAATAGATATTGATGCTAAATGCAACTGGAGAGAACAAGCCCCAACATTTGTAACAATGTTGAGATTTCAGGTAGCTGAGTTAAGTAGGTAAACATCATGAATAAAAATCATACTAATAATAATTTTAGTTGACTAAACCCAAATACTTTTTCTGCTTGGAAAGAAAACAGTTTGCTTTTAACTGTTTCCTAAAAATTTACATAATCAGCATTTACTTGTTATAAGTTAAATTATTAGTGTGCATGTATTTATCTGATACCTGTATTTTACTCATTTACATTTTGAATGAGTATCATTTTACTCATTAGTATTTTTGTGATTAGCTATACAATTTGAAATCAAGTTTCATTACTCTATCTTATTTTATATTATTAAATTATCTGAGATAGATGTAAGCTTGAACATTATAGACATCTGGGATTAGTAATGTGTTTGCAAAATTCCCAATATCATTATTGATGTTGCAGACAAAGCTCATCCTTCATTCTAGGTCAAATTATTTCAATTGTATTTTGCTTACACTATCATTCCTCTTTGCATATAAGGAAACTAGCACAATGTATCAACATGCTAATTGAACTTATTTATATGTATGAAAGTACATGAAAGTCCTAATTCCTTATCTAATGAAGGGTTCCTGTTGAGCATAAATTTGATGATACTACAGTAAATAATTAACTCCTTCTATTATGGTACCCATTCCTAATAAATGTAAAGAGTAACAGGAGATCAAGAGGGGAAGAGTGGCCACACTCAGCCAACCTGAAACAGAAAACATAGTGAAAGAGTAATTTAAGACTAGAGCCCTAATAGAGAGAAGAAAGAGAGGCCCTAATTATTCTTGGTGTAGAATCACTGGCTGGAAATATAATTACACTAGCTAACTCATTGACACAGCAGAAGGTTGAAGGAGCAACCTCATAAGAACAGCCCTGATTCCATTAAATTAACATAGAGAAATTGTTAAAACAAACATTGGTAATTCATCCAAGTAACTAAGACTTGTTAGGTAAATTCAAAGATGACCAATTCATATGGTTTCCAGCCAAAGTGCTATCCAAAAGAAGAAGTGCTTAACCTTAGTGAATGGTGCTACTGTAGATGTCTCAAAAAATAAACCTCTCATTTTCATTGTTATCTCTCAGCTCACTAAGTAATAGCATGTAGTTACAATGCATTCATGCTAACCAACAGTATAATATCATCACAGTGTAATCATTTAGAGGTGCATGTACGTGTTGCATATAGAACAAAAGATTTATTATTTCCTTATACGTAGCCATATCCATAACCTAAATGGTCCACAATTTGGGATAGTTGATCTGACAGATCTCTAGAAGCTACGTGTCACTCTGGTACTTTGAGGAAAGTACTCCCAAATTGTTTCCTTAACTTACACAATTATTTGCATATTGAAAAACTACTAAATAAAATTAGAAAAGGTAAATGGTAATTGAAGCTAGATAAAATCTATTAACTGTTTTTAACACCGTTGCTCAATTTATACAATTCAAATTATTACCTGTCTTTGTTTACAATCAGAATCACAAGATAGTCATGTCATAATTCTCCCTCACATTTCAATTTGAGCAATAAACATAGAACCAACTCAAAGGGACATGAAAACAGCTTTCATAAACTAAACTCGAAATAAATAAATACGTCATACTGACGTCATTACAAAATTAATGATAATAAATAATAACCACAAAATTTCCCTGAGTGACTCTACATGCCCCCCTTGCTCAAATTAATTTTGTGGTAATAACTGGAGAGTGGGTCCAGAAACTATCTTCTGAGTAGTGGTAACCATTTCTAAAGCTAACACTCAAACCCATTTCTGAACTTCTGCATACTGTGGTTCTCTCAAAATCTGCATAAGTACCTCCCTTTGAGTGACGACTTCATCCTTTAATCAGAAAAACTGGATTGTAGGCATTCTAGAGCTAATTGGGCACTTATGTCTAAGGTTGTTTAATTGATGAGTAAATGTGTCATAAAATCTCTCATATAATCAAAATCCTTTTAGAGCTATCATCAACGTCATCATTGCATCTGTATCAGAGGTGTGTGCATCTGTTGCTTTAATTGTAGTCTTTGGATAAAAGTTCACATATACATCTCTGAGAGAACCCATTCTGGTGGCATGGTCAACAAACAGTGAACAAAATTCCTGGACTTGACTCAGTGTCATCTCATTGGGGTCAGACATGTTGGCTTGGATCATTGTTATGATTTTGATTCGTTTTATAACATCACAATATTGGGTAATGTTCTCAATATTGTTGACTCACATAAGGTCCCTGACTGCTTGAAACAAAATTAATATTCAAGGATGCATATTCCTGATATTTTCGTGAATTTTACTTAATTGCTCATGAATGGGCATTCCTTTATTAAATATGTCCCATATGTTCAGTTTCCCGTCAATGAATATTTGCTCTGAATTACCTCCATCAATCAGTTTGTCTCTCACTGATTTGTATTCTTCAGTTCTACTGAGTCTATTGACTTCTGCTAAGCGGCTAACGAAGTTTAACTTATCAGGTAAATGAGCTGCAACTTTTTTCTTTCCTTTCTTTACTCACCACTTCAGTTGTACAAGTGGGGTCTCTATACTAGGGGGAGGTATACATAACAAATTGTCCTTTTGGATGTTATTTTCCAGTTCATGAAATCCAGACTCTACTCTAAGACTCACTGTTCTGATCATAACAGGGTAGCTGATCCTGGCCTCTTTTAATGTATCCCAGAACTTGCTCCTTAATCTGTGTGATCATAATTCATCAATTTGGGAGTTCAATAATTTAACTTGAGCAGTGGGGCACTCTACATCCAGAGCTACTTGTTGCCCAGGGGACTGTAGAATGACCAGCTCTTCTTTGGTGAACATTTCTGTTAGACACCATTTCATCATTGACAGCACATCTTTCTCTTTGCATTCAACTAACACTTGTTGTTGTATCATGAGGTCCTCTACAAATTCAGCAGGATCATGTTCAATCATTAAAATTCTCTTGTTGTCAGTGATGGACCATTGTGGTGTGGGTTTGGGAGGTGTTATGGGTCCTCTGAATTTTTCCAAATTGGCTCTTTTAATTAGTTCATGTATGGATGGGGAGAGCTGCACTGATGAGGTAGCCAACAGTTCTTCTTCTCTGACAAATTGCTCTGGTGTTTTCATTATTTGCTCAAATATTGTGATGGGTACTATTTGGCCTTCCTTTCTGACATGCCATTCTGTTTCAGTAAATTGCTCATAGCCCCATTCAGGTTAGTTTATATGATGTAAGTTGAAAAAAATTTCATTTTTATTGGATACATCATTCATCTCTAAGCATTCCAAAAATCGTTGCATTGATCCTGGCAGTCTTTCAATGAGCCTTCTTGTACTAATTGGAGCATTCTCAGAGTGAAAAATAGCTAATTGGGTCTCTGCCATTGCTCCCCACATATATTTCTTAACTATATAGGAGAAAATATTAATGTCCAACAGACAAATGCCTAAGTGATTGCTAATTAGGATTATGGACATTTTACCAGTTATACTGGTCGTCCCCACCAGTCAGGCATAATATTTTTCAAACTTATCCATGGCCCTTTTTGTTTTCCCTGGTGACAATGGAGGGTTGCACTTATGAAGCAACCAATTTTTCACCTTCCATGAGAGAGGAAATACTGCTATTTCATGTGATGCTGTTTTAGCTATTGATACACGTATTTTGTGATTTATTGGAATGGTTAGTTGAGGCTCTCTTGTGAGGTATATTGCTAAAATCTAGATCACTCCTCTTGCATAAATGTCAGGTATATTCTTCTCTGAAAATAGGCGTTCCTTAAAGTTTTTCCTGTCTTGTGTATCACATGAAAATTTTATTTCTCTTAGTACTCTTTCTACTGATCTGTGGTACTGTGATGAAGGGCTTCTGATATTTAGCTTGGGCCATTCAGACTCGGGGTTCTTATCAGTTTTAATCTTGGACCAAATTTCTTTAATTTCACTTAGTGTTTGAGTGCTTTGGGTGAAGGTGAAACTTACTCTCATATCTGTAACTGTATATAACAATGGAGTGGCTGGGTCTGTTACCTCTAGAGTTTGTGACTGCAGAATGGTATCAATTATCAGTTTCTGATCAACATTTAATCTGTGAGATGGTATCTTCTGGCATAACATAAGTTCAGTATATAAAAGTTTGGTGACTGAAATAATCTTGGTGTGGTACATTGAAATAGGTCAATAGCTTGACTGAAATAATATAATAAAATTCTCCATACAGAAGTGTAAACTCCTGACTGCGTCAGGTATTTCACCTTTGTATTCTTCTTGGAGAACTGTAACAAGTTGGATGCCCTCTATTTTGGCTATTCTGTTTGCAATCTCTATTTGCTCCATGATCTGTTCATCCTGTATTTTGTGTACCCTGAAAAAATATATCACTAATAAACTTGGGAAATTGATGTTTACACATTCAAAACTGCTTATTGTTTTACTGTTGTTGAGGGATTGACATAAGTTGTATATGTTAAAGTCATAGCAAATGATTGTGTTTACTTTTGGACAACATTCTGCATCAATAATAAAAGGGATTATATTGATTGAACAAGTTAAATTATTGTTGTTATATGTCCATCTTAGTTTGTTTTGGGTTTCCTCAGAAATATTATCACAAAAAAAATTTTTGGCTTGCCTGGTGGCTATGAAATATGGATGCAGTGTTTCATCACCAACTTTCAACACCTTCTTTTTTCTGTCTTCTTAGAGCAAACTGTAAAAGTTACTGTAGAAGAACTAACTGAGGTCAAAAGAGCTATTGAGTCACTCAATTGGGGGTTGTTTACAATTTGTAATGCACTAAAAGGATTACAAACAGTTTGTGTTTTATCAGTTTTATGAGTCTCTTGTGCCAGCTCTGCTTGCACATGTGGAGATACAGTCTCCCCACATAGTAGTGAGATGAGGACGTCATTGTTGCTGTCTCCTCTCCTAATTGTAGAGCTATGTTTTGCCCACACAGGATAGGAATCGCCTCAGCACCTTCATTTCGCCCTCTTTTCTTATCATGGGCCTCATCAAGTGGAGATACGTGTCTCCCACGCCTAATTGAGGCATTTGTATCATCTCTGCTACCTTCCATCCTCCTTCTCACTCTTCAGCAGGTTGGAGGAGCTGGCGACTCTCATTTTTTCTTCCTTATGGGTGTCATTCCTAAATAGAGTTATAAGGTTAAGGTCCCAAATGTTGGAATCATGAGTAGGGTTTTCTCAAGCCTGCCTCTGGGGCAATACACATACTTTAGTAAAGTCATTATTATTACTGTTATTTTCATAAAACTTGGTATTATCAAAATACTTTTCAGAAAAATCAGTTAAGTTTTCATAGGTTTCAAAAACATCAATACCATTGTCAACTAATGTAAATTCACTATTATCATCAATAATTATGTTCTCAATATCCTTTATTGCTCTTTTGATCCTCTGGAAGTGTACCATTTTACCATTATTTAGTGTGTATGTGTTTTGGTCAAGCACTTTCTCAATTGTGAAAGGCCCTTGCCAATTATTCACCCATTTCCATACTTGATTATGATCTGAAATGACATGGGGTAAGTAGGCAAAAACTTTATCACCCCTCTTATGAGGTTCCCCATACAACTTTTTGTTGAACGTCTTTTTTGTCATATTTTGGAAACATCATGGAAATCAACGTTAAAGCTTTGCTACCAAACAGTTTAAATGGACTCACCTCAGTAGTGGAGTGTATGGATGTATTATAAAAAAATTCTATACATTCTATGACACGTCTCCATTGTTTATCAGCAGCGTGGGACAATGCCACTCTAATCAATTTTATGAGAGTCCTATTCAATTTTTCTACCAGGCCATTGGCCTGAGGTTGATAGGCAGTAGTAAATTCATGCACAACTTCTAATTCTTTCATTAATGCCTTCATTAAATTGTTTTCAAATTGCAGTTCACAATCAAATATTAATTTACACATGGGCCCATATTTTAAAATCCATTCCTTAACAATTTTCTCAGATATTGAAAACCTTCATTGTCATGTGACAATTGCTCTAAATCCATATGTATGATTTCATTTGGGCTGTTAGCTACTTGACACTCAAGTTCAGCCCATTGTTCCAGAAAATGACTGGAGTTGTTTAGAAGACACTGTTCACACTTGTCTATGACATCCACGACTGCTGATCTTATACCTATGGTGACATATCAAGAATTAAAAGTCTTCTCAGTTTGAATTATCCCGAGGTGTCCTTTTTTATGCACCTGTCTAACTAAATCCTGTCAAAAGTATTCAGGAATCACCATTCAATTGTTGCGACTATTGGTGTAGAGCAAACCCTTTTCATTTACCTTCCAATTGTATCTTTTGTAATACCAATTGACTGTAGGAGAGGTAGGGAAAAAAGGATCTTTAATTCTCTTTATTATCTCAGATAAAACTGGATCATTTTGTTGATGTTTGATTATCTCTTCTTCAGAGATTTCTTCTCTGATCATAATTGGCAGAATTGCCTTTCCATTTCTGTCTGTGTTAATTACCAGAATCAACTCATATTCAGTGTGAGGAATAAATCCGAAAGGGATTTTCTCTTGTGCTGGCTTTTTAAGATCTCTCTCATAGCTGAGCAAAGCTGTCTAATAGCCAGCATTTAAATGTAACCAGCCTGGACAATGTCTGAAAGAAAATGAGAAATCATTCAAGTACTTGATCCATCAAGCAATGATATTTGATTTAACTCTGGAAAATGTTTTCAACCATGCCAATGCACAGTACAAACAATAAATTTATGGCCCAGAATAAAATACCACAATTTTCTTAAAGACTCAACTAATACCAGCATTTTGCATTTTGTAGCTCTTTAGTTCTTTTTGGCTGTTCAAAGTTTCTGACTGAAGTATTGGACTGGACTTTAAATACCATTTATTTCTTGACTTAATACACCAATAATTGCGATTGTACTGGCATCACAATCTACTATGAAATCTTTACTATAATCAGGGGTATTTAGCAATGGAATTTTTTTCAGTTCATTGTTTATATGTTCCATGTCCATTTAAATTCAGTGGATTTTTTCAGTAAATGCAAAATATTCTTTTATTTATCCACTAACTCCAGGAGGAACATTCCATCATAGTTCAGGAAACCCATCAAACCTTGCACATCTTTTCAACTTCGTGGTGTCTCAATTTTCTCAAGAAACTCCTTCACATTTGTTTTTTTAGAAATCTTTCCATATTCAAAGACCCTCCCTAGAAATGTTACTTTTGTTTGTGCCAGTGAACATTTATTTCCATTAACCTTCAATCTGGCCTTTTGCAATAATTCCAGTGCACTTGTTAATTTGTCAAGATGTTCAGAGAAAGTGTCACTTGCCACCAATATATCATTGATATATGCTGATATTCTGGGCTTATCTTTCAATACTTTTGCACATATCACTGAAAAGTAGCTGGAGTGTTGCATAACCCAAAGGCCATATATTTCCATTCATAAAGACCATACGGAGTTATGAATGCAGTTTTCAGAATATCTGAGGGCCTCATTGGCACTTGCCAGTACATAAATCCAAACAGGAGAAAAACTTATATTTACTAGCTTCATATATAAGAGATCTTCAATTTTTAGCAGCAGATATGCATCTTTGATTGTGACATCACTTAACTTTCTGAAATAAATGCAAAGCCTGTATTTTTCTCCCTGTCTTATGAAAACAGTCTGAGCTGCATAAGGACTATTACTACTGTAGAATCGTGGGCTGATAGGGAAACTTAACTAGAAACTTAATTGACTCCACAGAAGGTTTAAATAGCATTTACTTTACAGCCACGATTCCAAGAAACAGAGTAACATAGAACTTATAACATAACTTATAGATGGAACATTGGTAATTCATCCAAGTAACAAACTACTTTAGATACAATCCAAGATGACCAATTCCTATGGCTTCCAGCCAAAGCGGAACATCCAAGAGTAAAGTGCTTAACCTATTGACTGGTGCTACCCTATTTGTCTCACTTGCTTAATTTCTATCTCACTTCAGAAAATACAAACTCTCATTTTCATTGTTATCTCTCAGCTCACTATTAAATAATCTGTAATTGCCAGATATTCGTGCTAGCCCACGGCATAGTATCATCACAGTGTTAGGTTTTATAAGTGCATGTACGTGTTGAACTACAAAAGAGAGATTTATTATTTCCTTATACATAACTGTATACGTAACTTAATGAGTCCACAATTCAGACTGGTTAATCAACAGACCCCCAGAAGCAAATTGTGGTCCCGTGCTGGTGATAGCACTCCCGAATTTTTGCCGATCTTAAGCAATAAGTTTCATCAAGATAATAAATAAATAAAAAATACAACTGTAAAAACGGCAGTTGAGAGTAGATAAAATCTATTAAGCTATTGCTACATTTTCCTCAGGTTTTATACAAATGTTTAATGATTACCTGCCTTTGTTTACAATACTCAGATGTCAACATAGTTTAACATGATCAAATTCTTTTAACTCGCAAAATTAAATTTGAGCAAAAATAAGCACCATCGAGGGGACATAAAATTAACAATAGTAACCAAAGGTTGAAAATAGCTACTAACGTCATAGTGACGTAATAATACAAAGTAAAATTTAAATGAGAATTAAATCAACAAAATCCCTGAGCGACTCTACAGTAATGGCTAAAGTAATACTTATTAAGCAGCTAGTGACATTGCAAGTTTGTGAAGTATCATAAATACACATTACAAATTGAGTTTAAGTCAGTTAAAAACAGCATTGAGAGCTGCACTGAGTTAGGATAGGGAACACATAAGAACATCATTGAGCTGAGACTTGGAACTACTCAATCAATGATGGAGACACATGTGGATTGGTTCAGAGATCAGAGTTGGCCAGAGGCCATAGCCAAATCATGGAGAAGAACTGTGACTGAAGTATACCTAAACAGTATCAAGTTACTTTAAGTTGAGTGAAGATTAACAACAGTGTATCTCATGTCAGAGTTAAATAAAAGCTAACATCAGTACATCCCTACCCACATATAATGAGGAATAATAATTTATAAGAATCATTTACTCTCTGTTAAACCCTGATAGCAGATACTGCAACATGAAAAGGCCACCTAGGAATAACATAGACAGAGAAAACTTTTAATTTGAGATTCATTACTATAGCAGTAAGGAAGGTGACAGAGGAAATAATAAACAAATGTACTACATGTTTGCAAAATAACAAACAACATTTCCCAACACAGAAGGCCCTTTGGAAAAAATCATTGTGACACAATGAAAAGAGATAATAGGCCAGAGGAGCTCTCAACAACCAACAGGAGAAGGAGAATAAGAAGGAGTTCTCAAACCAGACATTGATTCAAGGGCAGAAGGGACAAGAATGAAGAACTGACTAATAGATGACATAGAGTGGGAAGGCGTCCAAATAGTCCCCAAGGCTGATTCAAGGGCAGGGAGACAAACAGACTGATAGCCTCTCCCACAAGATATCTGCAAAGCTGATTCAAGAGCATGCAGAGAACTGGTGAACAGCAACACAACTTTGCTGATTCAAGGGCAGTGTGACAGCCAGAGTTCCAGTGGAAGATGTAAGTAGGGGAAGAACCATGATGATACAGAAGTGATTCAAGGCTGATGGTATTAGAACAGAACTCACAACTGGTCAAGTGCTGACAGAGTAAACTGTGAACCAACTCAAGGGTGCAGTAGAGATCATCACTGTGAACTGAGCACCAGCAGATTACAGCTAAAGATGACCCAGCTACATAACTCCTCAGAAACCACATCAGAGCAAACTGTATGATCTAAAGAAAGAGGAAAGTGTATGTCTAAAATTGATGGAGAAAAGTTGCGCCCATATTTCATGTGGACTACAAAAATGAGACACAATGCATTTGAAAAACTTTTGCCAGAGACAAAAGCCCACATAAGGAAAGTGGCAAAAATGGAGGGACAAATGGTAAATGTGATAATCTGTTACCTGAGAGAAATGAACAAAATGATAGAAGGATCATATATGCAGAGCACAGTGCATGTAAAATTCAATGAAGATTTTACTCTTGAAATGACAAAAAGCATTATGGCATACATAGATCAAATATTGAAATCCTGGAAGTAAACATAGACAAACATAACCTAATGATCATGCATGTGCTAAGAGAATGAAATACAATAAAAATCTTGAAAAGCAATTGGATCAAACACTAAGAATGGCAAAAGTACAAAACATTTACATTGTAATAATAACAAAATCAACATTGGAAGATATCCTGCAAGTTCAACATGTATTCCTCTGGAAGAAAGAACCAACAGACACAATGATATCAGAACTAATTTGTGTTGATTTACAAATTGACTACTTGGCTCAAGTCTACAGGATCATGGTCAATCCATGCATTGCAATCAACATATACAACATAGTCAAAACAGTAGAGCTAATGATGGACAATGAAGGTGTTGAGAAAGCTAATACACTTTTTATTAAGTGCAGTCTCACTCAACAACAAGAATACTTAAAACAAATTCAGAAAATTTGGGAGAATATGAAGCTACAAAAGAAAACAGAGGAAGAATGGCCATTAATAAAGATAGAAATGCCATCATGAAAATTCCACAAAACAATAGAGGTGGCCCTAGCAGAAGTAAATAACACCTATGAATTAAACATGAAGAAGGACTTCAAAGGTTTAATATTTGAAGAGAAAATGCGCCAGAGATATGATATAGAACAACAGCTTAGCTATTAGCAATCTTCACAATGGAAGATAAGGAAATCAAGCTGCCAATCTAATTGCAGTTAAGAGACAAATTAGCAAGAGCAAAGAAATTTGAAATAGCATTATCTCCAATCAATATTCAAACAAAGAACTGGTTCTTAAAAGGCAAGATAAGATTCAAAAGCCAATGCAGTTGATAGAAAAAGCCATCAGCCAAATAATAATGAACAGAACTTTCATGGGGAAAATATCAATAGTTGAAATAGCAAACCTGACTGGAATATATCTGAGTGAACTGTCAATATTTGAAGAGCCAATGAAAAAATATATATGGGGTGCAATATCCAAAACACATCTAAGACAACTTGAGAAGCAACCATAGTTAACAACTAAGAAAATAATCAAGAGAAAACTGGTAAACACAGAAGATATAAGACAATTGATAATAGGCAAAAATGTGCAGCAGATTCTTGAAGAACCCATGGAAAGATATGAAAGATATAGTCCACAATGCACATTTACTAAAATCATAGAAAGTGCAGAAATGATGAAAAAGGGCATGATAAGAGAGCCCATGGAAGTTTGTGAAATGGTGACAAAATCCCAAAGAGAAATCTTAAATGAAAAGGAATTGCTAATGTCAACACAACTACTATCATGCCCAAAGACACTGGAGACAATTGACAAAATAAACATTGAAAAGTGGGGAGGAGTAAGTCTGGCTAGATCAATACAGAAGATGAGTGATTTCTAGTAGAGATTAAATTAATGAAAGAAAGTAAAGAAATCAAAGCAAGAAACTATCAAAAAGTCAAAGAGGAGCAAAAGGTAGCAACTATGATGCTAATGTTCATGGAGGTATTCACTAAAACAGAGTGGGAAGAACTCTTAAAACCATACAATCAGTTAGCCATCAATGTTGAATGCATTACTTCAAAACTAGAAATGAAAAAAAATATATGATTGAAAATGAGTAAGAAAGTGTAGCATAATCCAAAGAAAATGCTGCTAATGAAGAAAGAAGAACAAATGATTAGTTGAAACTAAGATTAAATTATGATTATTTAGAAAAACAATTTAATTTCAATTATCAGAATTATCTTTGTAAAATGCAACCAAGTAATAATATAGCAAATTAGTACTTGTCATCAAATTTTGACAAAATGAAGGGGGCGAATTTGCTTCCATTATTTTCAGGCATTTTGGCAGACAAATTAAATTTGAATTTCGAATGACAGGTACTTTTTCAAAGTTAACTATAAATAGAGTGTAAATCAGTTTGGAATTTGTTGAAGTAAATTCTTTGAAAATCTTATTTTTAGATTTTATATCAGTTTGATTATTTATACACAATGTCAAGCTAAATTGTAAATGCAGTAGTAGTGGTTTGGAAACATATTGGGAGTGACTTGAGGGTCCTTGATCCAAACCATGAACCTGCATTTATGTTAGGTGTATGAATAGCAGTTTTTCTCTGTTTAGCTGGCTATCAATTTGATCATTCACATGTAATCAATAATCAACATTGGTAAGAAAGGGCTGGATAGCCTAATGTAGGTTATACATATTTTAGGTGATAGAATTAGGTGACCTATAATACCCCAATAAATCAACTGAGCATATAATATGTTATTTAAATGTAAGGTAGGAAGCTGCAAGTTATTAAGTAACTTAATTATTTTAACC
>CABFPE010000148.1:909446-939959 GCA_900660155.1 Hofstenia miamia | reverse complement strand
CAGGCATTTTGGCAGACAAATTAAATTTGAATTTCAAATGACAGGTACTTTTTCAAAGTTAACTATAAATAGAGTGTAAATCAGTTTGGAATTTTTAGATTTTATATCAGTTTGATTATTTATACACAATGTCAAGCTAAATTGTAAATGCAGTAGTAGTGGTTTGGAAACATATTGGGAGTGACTTGAGGGTCCTTGATCCAAACCATGAACCTGCATTTATGTTAGGTGTATGAATAGGAGTTTTTCTCTGTTTAGCTGGCTATCAATTTGATCATTCACATGTAATCAATAATCAACATTGGTAAGAAAGGGCTGGATAGCCTAATGTAGGTTATACATATTTTAGGTGATAGAATTAGGTGACCTATAATACCCCAATAAATCAACTGAGCATATAATATGTTATTTAAATGTAAGGTAGGAAGCTGCAAGTTATTAAGTAACTTAATTATATTAACTTAATTAAAGCCAATAGTTTTCAGTAATGCTAAAGTAATAATTACTAAGCAACTAGTGACATTGCAAGGTTGCAAAGTGAATTAAATACACAGTACAAATTGAGTTTAATTCAGCTATGGAAACACAAGTGAAATGATGCAGAGATCAGTGTCAGCCAGAGGCCACAGTTAAACCATTCACAGAGCAGAGCTATGATGGCAGAGTACCTAAATAGTATTCAGTTATTTCAGTTAAAGAAAGATTAGCAGAAATAAATAGCTAACATGAGTACATCCCTACCTGTGGTTGACGTGAAACAATAGTTTAAAAGAATCATTTAACCTACATCAATGCTTGGTAGCAGATGCTACATGGTGACCATGACAGATAAAGAACAAAAGAAGAAGAACAATCAGTTCAACATCTGAACTTAAAGTCAACAGAGAACCAGAGCAACCAAATAGCAGAAGACATGCAAGGAAGCAGATGTAATATACAGCCAGCAATGAGTCAACAACTACAACTATACCTAACATAGAGCAGGGGAAAGACAATGAGTCACACTGATCTACCAGCCACTACTACTCATATTTAAGATGCCAAACATATGAGGAAAATAAGGTAGCCCCAAGAAAGGCACAAACAGAACAACCCCCACCCCAAGGAGAGTGCATTCAGAGACAATGTATCCCCCATAGAGCTGGAAACCCTACACATGTCCCCAGAAACAGGATCCAATGAAGTTGTAAACATCCTACGCCAAACAAATGAAATGGAAACAATATTGAGAGCTGAGATACAACAATTAATGGAAAGAATGTCAACACTGGAACAAGAGGATGAGAACATCTTAAGCAAACTGAAGCTTGAAATGGACAACCATTTGGATAACCAAAGCAATAATTTCTAGAGAGATATCAAGGCATTAACAAATCAGCTGGCACAGTCAAACAAAGCTTTTCAAGAGTAGAACCAAAAATGGGAGAAGATATGCCAACAGTTGGAAGATGTGAATAGGCAATTAATCCTCAACAACAATATCCAAGCCCAAGAGATCAAACAGCTCAAAGGTAAACTTAGATTGACAGAGTTAGACAGAGATAAAGATCATGACAATCAGAAGAAAGAGATAGAGGATCTGAGATGGAAATTGAAAAAACTACGAGAAAATGAAGGAGAAAATCCAAAAGTGACAGCAACGTATGAAAGAACAATTGAACAGGGAGAGGAAAGGAACTTATGAGCATCACCCATGAATTTTAAAAAACACTTCAGAGAAATGGAGGAAGAGGAGGAAGAAGAGAAAAGGAAAATTACCAATAAGATAACAAGAGTGGTGACAAGTCAACTCACAGTTAGGCAACAAATGACTGGACAAAAGAAACCAATGTATGAGAACTCAATGCTGCCAGAAAATAGTCACAACAATACAATACCATGTAAGGCAACTCTGCCAAAATTTAATGGGAAAGTGGACAGCTACAACCCAACATTTTTGGAATGGCTGCAAAAATTCAATATTACAATGGCAGAGAAGAAGGTGAACCAAAGGGCAGCAGCCACAAGGTTCCAACTATACTTAACAGGGGCAGCCTCTCAACACTACTTACTCCTTGATGTGGACACAAAACGAAATTACAAACCATTAATCAGAGACTTCATAGACTATTATGAAAATGAAAGCTTCAAAAACCAATATCAAAATATACTAAATTCTACAAAAATGTGGAATTATATCCAACAAATAGAATGATTATTGACACTCAGCTCAAGGGAAAGCACATATTCCAAGTATAACCTTTTTTCTCATATCTGCAAAGGCATGCCAGAGAACATTCATATGCAATTTGAAATCAAGTGTGACTTAGATGACAAGCTGGAAAAGATGATCAGGAAAGCTGTAGACATACAGGCAATAATAGAGAATAATGCTTGCATCTACAAAAAAGCGATGTGTAATAAGGAAAAGCAACAGAATGGAGAAATAACTACAAAATGCAGACAGGGAACACCAAGGTGTACAAAGAGAAAAAAGCAGAAAAATTTATCAACATAAAAAACAAGGATGGGAAATCCAAAAAGGTAGGAGAAAGAGACATAAAATGCTATGCTTGTGGACAAAAGGGGCACAGGAAGGATGAGTGCAGAAAACAAATCAATATGAACAGAGAGGAAGAAGCGTATTATGATGATGAGGACATAATTGAATCTGAATCAGAATTGGTAGAGGATCTACAAACAGAGGAAGAATCAGAAAACTAGTCAGAGCACCAACTTAAAAAAACCAAGCACCAATAATGATTATGACGACTTTGGATAACGTTAATATGATAACTATAATGATAAATGGGATTTTAACAAAAACAACGATTGATATGGGAGCAGCAACATCAATAATAACAGATGAGTGCATGATGAAACTGGGATTTACACAAGATTACTTACAGTGTTCGAACAAAAGACTAATACATAGATATGAAAGGCAAGATTGAGGCAGTACAAATTTGAATAGTGAACACAACCTTTGAGCAAACACTAGTGGTAATAGATACCCACAACAATTTACTGCCCTATGAGGTAATATTAGGTGACGATTTCCTGACAAAAAAATAGATGTGTATTAATTACACTGACAGAATGATCAAAGTATGGGAAGAGGAAATTGAAATTGAAGAACAAGAAGGAAAGCCATCAATGATAGTCTTTGAATTGGAGGAAAATATAAAATTGCAACCGTAACAATGGAACATTCATGGAGTGAAAATGGAAGATATGATAACAGCAGATATAATGATTTACAACAACAATGGGATTAATTTGAAGAGAGTGTCAATGCTGTCCAGGATATGTGTGATAAAATACAGCAGAGGAAGAGTCCTGATACTTAACGCAATGAATCAGAACATCAACATGAAGAAAACAAATGTACGAATATTCAGACAGTATATCAGATCTAGTATCAAAGCTATTTGGAGAGCAATGGAAGACATTGATGAGCAGAGTAGTTTGTATGGTCGACTCGAGGACTTACAAACGAAAACAGGAGGTACTCCACACTGCTGACTCAAGGGCAAGTGGACGAAATCCATCAATGTAGTGAGTACTCCCCAGGGCCAACTTGAGGGCAGAGGGATGAAAGCCAAAGAAGATCAGTATAAAATACCTGAATTGGCTGAAGAGGAATATCAACACCTGAGCACAGCACAATTGCAACAACTTCTAGAGGTGCTAGAGAAACACAAACAAATATTCAACTACAGAGAAATAAGTGTGGGACAAGCAATTGGCAAAACACACAAAATCATTACAACAACAAACAAACCAATAAAACTGCCAGTAAGGCGAGTGCTGGAGCAGATGAAAGATGAATACAACAGGATACTCAATGAATTGATTGATAACAAAATAATATGACCCAGCAAAAGCCCATATGCCACACCTACAGTATTTGTGAAACAGGGAGACAAACACAGGTTATGCATAGATTTCTGGAAGTTGAATGAAGTAACAAAAAAAGATTCATATCCACTGCCAAGGATAGAGGACATGCTATATGAAGTGAGCAGACATAAGTACTTCACCTCAATAGACTTTTGCAAAGCATATTGGCAGGTGAGAATGGAAGAGGAAGATATAGAAAAAATGGCGTTCATAACTCCCTATATGCCTATATGAATAGATATGCATGGCATTTGGTCTTTGCAATGCGCCTGCAACATTTCAAAGATACATAATGAAAGTGTTGAAAAATAAGAAACACAAGATGGAGGACGGAGTGAATGCATATATCAATGACATCATCATGAGAAGCGACATGATCAAGGAACACCTGCAGAAATTTCAATGAACATTATTGATTCTCATAAAAGCCAGCCTGAGAATCAATGGAAACAAGTGTGACATTTTAAAGGAAAAAATCATATTCTTAGGAGGAGTCTTTGAAAAAGGGCAAATATGCATGAAGGATGACACAAGAGATATGATCAGGAGAATAGAGAAACCAAACAACAAGAAGGACATCCAGAGGATAATGGGCTTCTTCAACTATTACAGCATGTTAACCCCAACATCACAGGGAAGACTGCCAAGATGACGCGGCTGATGAGAAAGTCAGCACCATTTATATGGACATGGCAGGAGCAGGAGGAGCTAGACAAGATAAAAGAGGAACTAGCAAAATTGCCATCACTAAACACGCCTAATTACAATGAAACATTTATACTGGACTGTGATGCCAGTAAGGTAGTGAGTGGAGCAATGCTGGGACAAATAAAAATGGCAAGGAAGTACCCATACAATTCTTTAGTTGCAAGTTGAAACCAAGCAAAGAGAACTATGGGTCAAAAAAATTGGAAATGCTGGCACTGATTGAGAACATAAAAAAGTTTAGACACTTCCTAATAGGACGGCAATTTAGAGTTCACACTGATAACAGCAGATTGGCATGGCTCAAGAAATTTTCAGGTGATAAATTGGGAATAGTTTTGAGATGGATTCACATTCACAATTGAACACCAAGGAGGAACACTGCATATGAATGCCGACTTTTGGACCACACTTCCTGAGTATCAGAGAGATTCAACCAAGGAAAATGGAGAGAAAAACAATTCCAATTTCTACCACACACAGAGTACAAAGGACTTCCGGAGATGAAAGTTGACAAGAAGGGACAAGCAGTCCTACCAATCATGATAAAAGAGGAAATATCAGAGGTCGAAATCGTAGAAAAACAGAAGGATGACGTGATGTTAAGTGAAATCATAAGAAAATTACAAGAACCAAGTGTGAAACTATCAAAGTTAACCACAAGCTATTATGAGAGGTACAGATGGAAAAGGAACAAGAACAGACTCCTATACGTGGAAGGAGAAACTAATAGAATTGCAATACCAGAATACTTTAAATGCAAACTAGTAAGGAAAATCCATGAGAAGGGCCATTTGGGCATCACAAAGACGGAGAGCACTTTCAACGCAAGATTTTTCATGACACCAATACGGAAGGTCACCAAAGAAATCATCAACAAATGTATGGAATGTCTCCTCCACAATAAACAACATTTTTAAACACAGTTGGCACTGCTAGAAAAGATCATAGCAATGAAACTGAACAAGATCATACATATAGATTTGGAAATGTTTTTGAAAGATGAAGAGGGGTACCAGTACCTTTTAGTGATGGTGGACAATTTCACCAAATATGCGAAGCTAGTCCAAATGAAGAACACAATGGCTGAAACAACTGCTGACATAGTAATGAAAGAATAGATCCTGAAGTTCAGGCCAATGCAGATGATAATCATGGATAAGGGGCCACAATTTGAGAGCAACCTGTTCCAAGAAATGGCACGCCTACTGGAAGGCATAAGCAAAGGAACAATAGCATATCACCCACAAGCAAATGGGGCAGTGGGGAGACTGAATAGAACTTTGATAAAATTGATTAGAGTCACAACCTCAAGAGTAGGAGGACGCAAATGGAGGGAGGTAATCAAGATGATCGAGTATTTCTATAATATGTCCATACATTCAACAACCAGGATAACACTGTTCAAAGCCATGTTTGGAAGGGAGGCAGCAACGCCATTATCAATGCAGTACTTCGCCTATAGTGAAAATTTAGACAACCAATATGTGGATCAACTAAGGAATTGGATAAAGGTGATACATGAGACAATGTGCCACAACACAAAGAAATCAGCCATGAGACAACAGCATAACTACAATAAAAAAATTTACTGTCACACACATAAACTAGGCGACACAGTCTACTCATTCACACCCATGAAATTAACTGATACAAACCAAGTCCAAAAGTTAAAAACAGTATGGTCAGGTCCATATAAAATAATGCAAGTATTACCAAATAATGAGTACATGTTAAATAATGACAGATTACTGCACTTCCAAAACTTGAAAAAGGCAACAGCAGATATCAAAGAATTGATATTAAATGAAAATGCTGAGTTTAAAATAAGTTGTATTAATGATAATGAGGTTATATACGATATGAATGACTTAGATAGTCTGCTGGAGGAAGGCTTTGATGAAGAATTCGAAGCAAACATTGGGAATGAGGACATACAGAGAAGAGTGCTGCCAAGATGCACAGCAAGAGATAAATATATATATATGACCCTGAAATATGGGATGTAAACTTATTGTCTGAATTTAGGAAAATCAAAAAAGATGCAACAGCCATTGAGGAAGAGAGTGTGCTGAACCCAAAGACCTGAGGAGATGACAACGTCAAACCCATGGAGAAGAATATGAAGACAGTCTCAAACCAGACGTCCAATAGAAGACAGAAGAGATGAGAACCAACCCACGACTAATCAGAGGTGCAGAGTGAGAAGGCGTCCTAGTAGTCCCCAAGGTCAACTCAAGGGCAGGGAGACCAAAAGACACAATGCCTCTCCCACTGGAGATCTGCACTGCTGATTCAACAACAAGCAGAGAAACAGTGAACATCCCAGAGATCTGCACCACTGATTTGAGGGCACACAGAGAACTGGCAAAAAGCAGCACAACCTTCCCTCCAGTCCACCCTGCTGATTCAAGGGTGGTGCGACCATTGGAGTTCCAGTGGAAAGTGAAAGTGGGCAAAGAACCATGCATATATGAAAGCAATTCAAGGCTGATGTATCAATGGAACCCACAGCTGGTAAATTCATGAAAGTGCCAACTGTGAGCCGATTCAAGGGCGACTCAGTTGAAATGATCAGCATGGACTCACTTGATGGTGAGCCGAGCACCAGTAGACCATTACGGATTACACAGCTACACGCCCCCTCTGATAGCACATCTGAGAGAACAGTGCCTTCAAAAGATAGAGAGAAAAGGATGTTGAAAATAGACAGTGAAACCTTGCACCCTTACTTCATGGGAACAATGAAAAGGAGAACTAATGCATATCAAAAACTGTCACCAGAAACTAAGAGTCATATATGAAAAATAGCAAATACAGAGGACAGAGTGAATGCATATATTGATGACATCATCATGAGAAGCAACACGATCGAGGAACACTTGCAGAAATCAGAATGAACATTATTGATTCTCATAAAAGCCGGCCTGAGAATCAATGGGAACAAGTGCAACATTTTAAAGGAAAAAATCATATTCTTAGGAGGAGTTATTGAAAAAGGGCAAATATGCATGAAGGATAACACAAGAGATATGATCAGGAGAATAGAGAAACCAAACAACAAGAAGGACATCCAGAGGATAATGGGCTTCTTCAACTATTACAGCATGTTAACCCCAACATCACAGGGAAGACTGCCAAGATGACGCAGCTGATGAGAAAGTCAGTACCATTTATATGTACATGCCAGGAGCAGGAGGAGCTAGACAAGATAAAAGAGGAACTAGCAAAATTGCCATCACTAAACACGCCTAATTACAATGAAACATTTATACTGGACTGTGATGCCAGTAAGGTTGTGATTGGAGCAATGCTGGGACAAATAAAAATGGCAAAGATGTACCCATACAATTCTTTAGTTGCAAGTTGAAACCAAGCAAAGAGAACTATGGGTCAACAAAATTGGAAATGCTGGCACTGATCAAGAACATAAGAAAGTTTAGACACTTCCTAATAGGACGGCAATTTAGAGTTCACACTGATAACAGCAGATTGGCATGGCTCAAGAAGTTTTCAGGTGATTAATTGGGAATAGTTTTGAGATGGATTCACATTCACAATTGAACACCAAGGAGGAACACTGCATATGAACGCCGACTTTTGGACCACACTTCCTGAGTATCAGAGAGATTCAACCAAGGAAAATGGAGAGAAAAACAATTCCAATTTCTACCACACACAGAGTACAAAGGACTTCCAGAGATGAATGTAACATCCTCTACCAGGCTTTATCACTGTTTGTCTGCTGTTACCTTGTAACATTAACTGTGTTATTGTGGGTAAGGATTTACTTATTGTTACTGCTTGACTAGTTTATTCTATTACGTTATGTAACCTCAATTAACTAATCACTTTTTAGGTGACAAAGCCATGCGGTAACCTCCGTAGCAATCTTCTAGTGGGCATCTGCCCGAAGTGGATCTCCACATCCAATTTCACCATTCCATCCAATGCTTGAATGCCACTTCTCAGCTCAATCAAGATAGCTTATGTGTACCCTACATTAGCTCAGTGCTTACTCAAGACATGGCACAACTCGACTTAATCTCCATTGTGTGAAAGTGTTATATCTATTTGCAACCGGAACTGTTACTAGTTGTTCATTCAACATTATATGTAGCCATTACCAAAATATATTACCTTAGTTAAATAAATTCTATTGGAACAACTTCCTAACCTACATTTACAATTACTACATGTAAGGTATTATAAAATGCTGGCACTGATCAAGAACATAAGAAAGTTTAGACACTTCCTAATAGGACGGCAATTTAGAGTTCACACTGATAACAGCAGATTGGCATGGCTCAAGAAGTTTTCAGGTGATTAATTGGGAATAGTTTTGAGATGGATTCACATTCACAATTGAACACCAAGGAGGAACACTGCATATGAACGCCGACTTTTGGACCACACTTCCTGAGTATCAGAGAGATTCAACCAAGGAAAATGGAGAGAAAAATGCTAATTTAGATCTAAAACAATATTAATATAGTCCCTAAGGTTTGGTTATCCAACCATTTGTTGAGAGTTAGTTATTCAATACATGTAGAAGAGAAATGCTAATCAGCTAATCGAGAGAAAACCCCTACACCTAGCTTAAGTGCACTTTCATGGTCTGGCACAGGGACCCTAGAATCATTCCCTGTGATGTATCCAGACCAGAGATGAATGTAACATCCTCTACCAGGCTTTATCACTGTTTGTCTGCTGTTACCTTGTAACATTAACTGTGTTATTGTGGGTAAGGATTTACTTATTGTTACTGCTTGACTAGTTTATTCTATTACGTTATGTAACCTCAATTAACTAATCACTTTTTAGGTGACAAAGCCATGCGGTAACCTCCGTAGCAATCTTCTAGTGGGCATCTGCCCGAAGTGGATCTCCACATCCAATTTCACCATTCCATCCAATGCTTGAATGCCACTTCTCAGCTCAATCAAGATAGCTTATGTGTACCCTACATTAGCTCAGTGCTTACTCAAGACATGGCACAACTCGACTTAATCTCCATTGTGTGAAAGTGTTATATCTACTTGCAACCAGAAACTGTTANTAAGTGCACTTTCATGGTCTGGCCCAGAGACCCTAGAATCATTCCCTGTGATGTATCCAGACCACTACTAAACACTGCTTGATTAGCTTGACATTGTATTAAATAATCAAACTGTTAATAAGATGAAAAATACGAATTCTAAGTAAAATTCTTTATCAAATTCTTACAGTAAGTTTCAATGTATTTATAGTTTTTCAAAAGAAGTACCTGTTGATTTAAATTTCAAACTTCTGCCAAGATGGCGGTGATAAAATAACGTAAGCATCGTTTTGTCAAAAGTATGTTTATCAACAGATACAATTATCTTTTTATTGACACATATTTTTTTCTTGGTTGAATTTTACAAATTAATCTGAAATCATAGCAACTAATTGATTATAATATTTTTTAATCAACTCCTTTTCAATCTTACTCTCTTCTGCGATGTTTGCAGCTTATTTCTGATTATTTTGGATGATGCTACATGGTTAAATAATGACAGATTACTGCACTTCCAAAACTTGAAACAGGCTACAGCAGATATCAAAGAATTGATATTAAATGAAAATGCCGAGTTTAAAATAAGTTGTATTAATGATAATGAGGTTATATATGATATGAATAACTTAGATAGTCTGCTGGAGGAAGGCTTTGATGAAGAATTCAAAGCAAACATTGGCAATGAGGACATACAGAGAAGAGTGCTGCCAAGATGCACAGCAAGAGATAAATATATATATATGACCCTGAAATATGGGATGTAAACTTATTGTCTGAATTTAGGAAAATCAAAAAAGATGCAACAGCCATTGAGGAAGAGAGTGTGCTGAACCCAAAGACCTGAGGAGATGACAACGTCAAACCCATGGAGAAGAATATGAAGACAGTCTCAAACCAGACGTCCAATAGAAGACAGAAGAGATGAGAACCAACCCACGACTAATCAGAGGTGCAGAGTGAGAAGGCGTCCTAGTAGTCCCCAAGGTCAACTCAAGGGCAGGGAGACCAAAAGACACAATGCCTCTCCCACTGGAGATCTGCACTGCTGATTCAACAACAAGCAGAGAAACAGTGAACATCCCAGAGATCTGCACCACTGATTTGAGGGCACACAGAGAACTGGCAAAAAGCAGCACAACCTTCCCTCCAGTCCACCCTGCGGATTCAAGGGTGGTGTGACCATTGGAGTTCCAGGGGAAGATAAAAGTGGGCAAAGAACCATGTGTATATGAAAGTGATTTGAGGCTGACGTATCAATGGAACCCATAGCTGGTCAATTGCTGAAAGTGCTAACTGTGAGCAGATTCAAGGGCGACTCAGTTGAAATGATCAGCATGGACTCACTTGATGGTGAGCCAAGCACCAGTAGACCATTACGGATTACACAGCTACATGCCCCCTCTGATAGCACATCTGAGAGAACAGTGCCTTCAAAAGATAGAGAGAAAAGGATGTTGAAAATAGACCATGAAACCTTGCACCCTTACTTCATGGGAACAATGAAGATGAGAACTAATGCATATCAAAAACTGTCACCAGAAACTAAGAGTCATATATGAAAAATAGCAAAGACAGAGTGCAGCAATCTACCAATTGTACTTGACACGCAGAAAAGACCAATGGTCAATACAATTATGAGTTATCAGAGAGAACTAGATGAAACAGTGGAAGGGCCATATATGCACAGCATGGTTCACGTCACTTTTGATGACAATTTCACATTGGAAACAGCCCAAGCAAGCATGGCATATATAGACCAGATTGCGAAAATACCAGAAATTAACATTGATAAAGATAACCTCATGATTATTCACATCCTAAAGGAAAAAGAATGTTACAAAAATTTGGAGAAACAGCTAGACCAAACTTTAAGAATGGCTAGAGTACAGGGCATAAGAGTGGTCATCATCAGAAGAACAACAGTCAAAGAATTACCACCGTTCCTAAGAGAACTAGAGATACAGGTAGAGAATGTGTTCCTATGGGAGAAAATAACAATGAAAGCAAAAATCACAGAATTAATTTGCTTAGACCTACAGATTGACTACTGGGTAGCCTATTGTAGATTAATGGTGGATCCATGTATTGCCATTGATTTATTTAAACAGGTGAAAACAATAGAGATGACAATGCACACAGAGGGCGTGGAAAAGGCAAACACACTATTCATCAAGTGCAGCCTCATGCAAATGCAGGAACACATAAAGAGAATACAAGAAATATGGAATGAGATGAAGCTACAAAAGAAGACAGAAAAAAAATGGCCAGATATACACATTGAGGCCTCATCAAAGAAATATGATAAAACAGTTGAAGTGGCACTATCAGAGATTAACAGAGCATACAAATTAAACTTGATAAAGGACTTTAAAAATATGATACTTGAAGAGAAGAATGCCCCAGAAATAAGATTTAGAACCTCAGCATGGATTCTAGCAATTTTTACAATGCAAGAACAAGAAGTGAGGCTGCCAATTTCCAGAGCAGGACACAACAGATTAGCAAAGTCAATGGATATGAAATAGCTTTATCCCCAGTGAACACGCAGACAAAAAACTGTCTATTGAAAGGGCACGTTGAAAAGTTGAAACCTCCAGACAGAATCAAGAAACTAATGCAAGAGATTGAAAAATTTATAAGTAGATTAATCATTAACAAAAGCCCGTTAGGCAGAATGTCAATGGTGGATATAGCAAATAGAACAGGGATCAAGCTGGAAGAGATAACAGTATTTGATGAACCCATGAGGAAATACATGTGGTGTGCCACATCCAAGACATGATTAAGACAGGTTGAGACAAAACCTTGGATAACAATGAGGAAGATCATTAAACAGAAAATCGTAGACACAAAAGAAATTGTAATGATGATAAAGAACAAAGAAATTCAGCAAAAGTTAGAAACAGATATGAAAAGATACAAAAAAGAGAGCTTTCACTGCACATTTGTAAATATCATTAAGAGCGTGGAAATGATGCAAAGGGGAGGAATAACAGAACCAGTAGAAGTTTGTGAAATGACGATGAAAACACAAAAAGAAATGTTAGAAGAGGAAGAACTCTTAACACTGACACAATTAATACTATTGCTGAAAACACAGCAACAAATAGATAGAATAAACATAGAGAAATGGGGAGCCTCCACGCCAGAACACATGATGGAATGGATCAATACAGATGATGAAAGATTCTTAGTCAAAATAAAAATAACAAAGGAAAAAGAAAAAATTCGCTAGAGAAACTACCAGTACATGAAGAGCAGACAGTAGCATCAATGAAATTGATGTTTACAGAAGTGATCACAGAGACAGAATTGGAGGAGATGCTGAAACCATATAATCAGCTAATCAGGATGTGGAATGCATCACCTCAAAGTTAGAACTAAATGACAGTATCCAAATGAAAATGAGCAGAAGAGGACTAACACAGATATACTGGGAGACACTAAAGGAAAGCAAAATGAACTATTGAGCCATGATCAGGCTGGCAACAGCACCAACAACATCACAGGATTACAGAGAAATAGAACAACAGATAAGAACAAAAATCCCAATATGCACCCCACCAAAAACAGTGTTGATCCCAATGGTTCTCCCATGATGTATGATACTGAAAAACATAAAGATCACCAAAACTTTCCTACATGAATATAAGACTTACATGAATATGAAAGAAGATGCGAAAATAATAGTTGAATGGGATGATTACAAAAAGATGAAAGAGATATTACTAAACAGTCAAAATAAGGAAAGAGTATATGTTGAAGGAGTGATAACTTGTTATCAACTATATATGCAAGGAAAACCAATTCACAAACAGCTAAAGGAACTGAGAGAAGAAATTGATAAATGCACAACTAAAGCAATCATGCTATTTTTGGATCATGCTATGTTGGGGATCCAACATGGTGTGGTTGGATCTATGGGATAAAGAATACTGCTTCTATGATGTCACAAAAAGGGTGGAGATAGTAACAATGATGAGACTGAATAAAAATGATCCAACAATGATAACTGAAGAAGAAGTGAGAGAAAACATAAGCTTCTTTTACAAAGATGTGGCAAACACAAGGAGCCTGAGGAAAGTGTTTATGTTCTTTTACCCAAACACAACAGTAAGAGAAGAAATGGCGCACATGAGTAGAGCAGATGGACAGATGATGTTAATGATTGCAATTAAAGTAATCCACCTATACAAAAAATTCTATGAAATCTTTTCAGAAAAAATGAATGAACTTAGAGAAATAACACTAATATCAGAAAATATCAAAGAAGCAATGTTCCTATGATATCATAGCATGGTAACTACAGAAAGAGAGGTGGTTCTAAAAATGACCAAACAACTGGAATTCGCAACAACAAGCTGGAGTGATCCCCAAGCAGAAATACTAATCAAAAAGGCAGATGAGTTAGTCCACAGAGAATGCGCAGTGCTGAAAATAATGCAAGCTGAGGAGGGTGTGTAGCATAATTCAAAGAAAATACTGCTAATGAAGAAAGAAGAACAAATGATTAGTTGAAACTAAGATCAAATTATGATTATTTAGAAAAACAATTTAATTTCAATTATCAGAATTATCTTTGTAAAATGCAACCAAGTAATAACATAGCAAATTAGTACTTGTCATAGAATTTTGACAAAATGAAGGGAGTGAATTTGCTTCCATTATTTTCAGCCATTTTGGCAGACAAATTAAATTTGAATTTTGAATGACAGGTACTTTTTCAAAGTTAACTATAAATAGAGTGTAAATCAGTTTGGAATTTGTTGAAGTAAATTCTTTGAAAATCTTATTCTTAGATTTTATATTGGTTTGATTATTTATACACAATGTCAAGCTAAACAGTAAATGCAGTAGTAGTGGTTTGGGAACATATTGGGAGCAACTTGAGGGTCCTTGATCCAAACCATGAACCTGCATTTATGTTAGGTGTACAAATAGGAATTTTTCTCCATTTAGCTGGCTATTGATTTGATCATTTACATGTAATCAATAATCAACATTGGTAAGAAAGGGGTGGATAGCCTGACATAGGTTATACTTAAGTAGACCTAGGTGACCTATAATAGACTGATAAATCAACCAAGCATGTATTATGTTATTTATATGTAAGCTAGGAAGCTGCAAGTTATTAAATAACTAAATTATATTAACTTAATTAAAGCCAATAGTTTTCAGCAATGGCTAAAGTAATAATTATTAAGCAGCTAGTGACAATGCAAGGTTGTGAAGTGAATTAAATGCACAGTACAAATTGAGTTTAACTCAGTTACAATTTACATTGAGAACTACACTGAGTTAGGATAGGAAACACATAAGAACTTTGTTGAGCTGAGGTTTGAAACCACCTAGATCAGCTATGGAAACACAAGTGAAATGATGCAGAGATCAGTGTCAGCCAGAGGCCACAGTTAAACCATTCACGAAGCAGAGCTATGATGGCAGAGTACCTAAATAGTATTCAGTTATTACAGTTAAAGAAAGATAGCAGAAATATATACAATAAATAGCTAACATAAGTACATCCCTACCCATGATTGAAGTGAGACAATAGTTTAAGAGAATCATTTAACCTACATCAATGCTTGGTAGCATGTAGCATCATCCAAAAAAGGCAACTAAAAGCTGAATAACGTCGAATGATTATCAATTGAAATTAATTGTAAAAAATTTAGTTAATGAACTTTAGTTTATTTTTGTAAAATGCAACTAAGATTTAATATTGGNAGCTGCAAGTTATCAAGAAACTTAATTATATTAACTTAATTAAAGCCAATAGTTTTCAGTAATGGCTAAAGTAATAATTATTAAGCAGCTAGTGACATTGCAAGGTTGCAAAGTGAATTAAATACATGGTACAAATTGAGTTTAAGTCAGTTACAATTTGCATTGAGAACTACACTGAGTTAGGATAGGGAACATATAAGAACATTGTTGAGCTGAGGCTTGGAACCACTTAATCAGTAATTGAAACACATGTGAAGTGATACAGAGATCAGGGTTGGCCAGAGACCATACTCAAGTCATGGAGCAGAGCTACAATGAAGGAGTACCTAAACACATAAGAACTTTGTTGAGCTTAGGTTCAAAGCCACCTAGATCAGCTATGGAAACAAAAGTGAAATGATCCAGAGATGGGAGTTGGCCAGAGGCCACAGTTAAACCATTCATGGAGCAGAGCTATGATGGCGGAGTACCTAAATAGTGTTCAGTTATTTCAGTTAAAGAAAGATAGTGGAAATATATACAATAAATAGCTAACATGAGTACATCCCTACCCACAGTTGAAGTGAAACAATAGTTTAAGAGAATCATTTAACCTACATCAATGCCTGGTAGCAGAAGCTACACAAGTGGAAATACTTGATCTCTGGTAACCAGGAGCTAATCAGGCAATTTCTTTCTAAGTTGTTTAATCTGCACTTAAAGGTATTGTAGAAGCTTTCATACAGGCAGAGGCCCTTCAGCACAATCATAAGTGTCATAAGTACATCAGTGGCAGACAAATGGGCATCCTTGGCCTTGATCTGGGTGTGTGGTTAGAAATGGGTAAACACTTCTCATAATGACCCCATGTGAGTTGCATAATCCATAAACAAGGAACACTACTTGTGTACTTGTTGAAGTGTCATCTCCTCTGGGTCAGTAACTTTGGCTCACAACATAGTGATTATCTCTATCCATTTTGTGACATCATAATACCATGTAAGATTCTTGACATTATTCATCCACATCAGGTCACCTAATGCCTGGAATAGGATGAGAACTCTTGGATCTAAAGTTGTGATCTTGTTGTGAATTTTCTGTAACTGGGTGGAGATTGTTGCCCTTTCTGAAATATATCTTTAATAGTTAGTTTTCCATCAATAAAGACATGCTCAAGGTTACCACCTTCAATCAGAGTGTCTCTAGTTTCCTTATACTCAGTGGTCTGCATAGCTCTCAAAATCTCAGCAGCCATGGACACATAGTTAATCTTATCAGAGAGATGGGCTGACACCTTTTTACACCCTTTCTTTACTTGCCAGGATGGCAGGATTAGCAGAGTCATTAGGCAGGGTGGAGGTATACAAAGCAGATTGTTCTTCTCTGCATTCACCTCAACTAGGTTGAACTTGACCTTCTTCTTTAGTGTAGCAGTTCCAATAGTGATGGGATAGTTAATTTTGGCTTCCTTGATGGCATACCAGACTGTACTTCAGAGTCCACATTCACAGAGTTTATTTATTTGGGCATTTGTGATTCAGAGACAAGACATGGTGCATTCCACATCCAAGGCTATTTGTTGCCCAGGCGATTGTAGAAGCACCAATTCCTCCTTTGTAAACATTTCTGTCAAGCACCACTTCATGAGACCTGGTATATCATTGTCTCTGTTGCTCTCAATGATGTGGCTGTTAATGTAGGGTTTTTCAGCAAACTTGTCTGGGTGGTGTTTGATAGTCAAAATGTGCTCATCTTCAGTGATGGACCAGGTGAGCATAGGCACAGGAGAGCTTGCAATGCTGGCAAACTTTTGTAAATTAACAGCCTTGATAAGGGCTTTGGTGTGAGGAAACACCTTGATCATGGAAGAGGATAGTAGCTCTTCCTCTTTGTAAAACTGCTCAGGCAAGCATGTGGTTTGGTCAATCACTGTGGCATCTCTCCATGTCTTGGTAATTTTGTTGTAGCCACTCTTGGGAGAATTCATTTTTTCCAGATTGAATAGGATTTCATTCTTTGTGTGGACATTGTAGTGATTGACTGAGTCCAAAAATTGGTGAGTAGATCCAGGCTCTCCACAGATTAGGTATTAGTGCACAGTAGTGTGTACTCAGATTCCAGTGATGGACATTTCATTTCCACTGTCACTCCCCAGATGTACTTCTTGAGCATGTCAGAGAAAATGTTGAGATCAGCAAAGGCAATGCCAAGACAATTTACTATCATTTGGGGAGGGAGACGCCCTAGTGGACTGCTCATGCCAATGAGTCTGGCGTAGAATTTCTCAAAGCATTCCATCACTTTCTTAGTCTTCCCAGTGGATGATGGCAAGGAGCACATGTGAAGGAGCTAATTCTTAATCTTCCAGGAGACTAGGCAGATGGCGAGTTCATGTGTACACTTTCTGGCTAAGCACTCTCAGGTGGTCCTGTCAAGAGGCAACTGTAGTTGGGGATTGCATGTAAGGAAGATTAACAGAACCCACACAGCTCCACGTGACTCAATAGGTGGCACAAACTTTTCTGAAAACAATTTCTTGGCATAGTTTTGCCAGTCTTGGGACATATAGCAAATTTGTAGCTCCATAAGGAGTCTCTCAACAGACTGAGAGTACTGTGATGTAGGGCTGTGGATGTTAATAGTGGGCCAAACAGACTTGGGGCTTTTATCTGCTTTAAGACTGGTCCAAATTTCATTAATCTCAGTTAGCATGGCTAAGCTTTGTGAAAAGGCAAAGCTGACATGGATATCCATTACTAGAGCAAGGCCTGGCAAGCTATTGTTAATCAATTCTAGGATCAGAGCATATACTGTGGCATCAATGATAAGCCTCTTGTCAACTGCAAAGCAGTGAGTCAGGATCTTTTTGAATAGTAGGAGCTCTGTATAGATTAGCTTAATAATCAAGAAGATGTTGGACTGATACATACTGGTGGGGTGATAGTAGCTTGTGTACAAAAGTAGAGGTTCTTGACCTGCTCATGTATCTTGTCCTGATGTTCCTCTTTTAAAAACATTCCAAGGCAGATGTGTTCAACTTTGGCAACTGTTATGCAATTTTGATTTTTTCCATGATCTTAGGCTGACTGACCTCACCAACATGAAAAAATTAGATGATGAGAGGTTCTCA
Source organism: Hofstenia miamia (assembly GCA_900660155.1). NCBI lineage: Eukaryota > Metazoa > Xenacoelomorpha > Acoela > Hofsteniidae > Hofstenia > Hofstenia miamia. The sequence continues at coordinate 921,498 of CABFPE010000148.1, read as the reverse complement.
AAGTTGATATTCATGCAATCAAATTTATGAAATCTCTTTCTTATTGTTCAGAAGCTGGCATAAATGCATGAGGTTAAAATCCTCATCAAACATGATGTGAAAAATGCTCTGCCAATAGCATCTTTTAAGTCCACCAAGCATCTTCAAATCATAACATATTATTGTATTGATTTTAGGCCTACACTCAGCATTGATAATAAAGGGAATAACATCCACCAAACAAGTTAGGGACTTAGTGTTGTTCTTTGTCTCCTCAGACAAATTATCATGAACAAAACTAACAGCTTTAGTTGTGGCTATAAAGTATGAATGTAAGATCTCATCTCCTATCTTAGAGTCTTTTGCTGCCATTCTTCTGTTTTCTTCAACCTAATGCTAGTGGAGGCATGTGATGAAGGGCTGGGACTGGAAAGGGATTTTGAGTCACTTCAGGATGGTTGGGTGTTAGCACTAATGTTAGCAAAAGGCACTCTTAATTTACCTAACTCCTCAGGTTCATGAGGGGCTATTTGTTGCCCCAATTAGTCATCTGAGGTATGCTCCTGAGGGGCTATTTTTGCCCCAAATAGTTGCGGGAAAAATCACGCTCCCAAGGGGCTATTTGTTGCCCCAAGGAGTGGCAATGTCTGCTCTCAAAGTCCTCTGCAGGCATCCTCCCTAGCTTCTGTGATGCACTTTCCTCTGCTTGGCGTGGGGACACATCTTGTAAGTTGAGTCTTCATCACACTTGTCTTCTTGTGGGTGGCTGGTTTTCTGTTTGCCTTATCTATTCAACTTGGTTACTAAACATAGAGATTAAATTAAGTCCCCAATCTTGGGTATTTAAATGGCCTAAATACTCTTGGTCCCTAACTCTATGTCTAGGCAAAATATGAGTAGCAGTAATGTTGCTACTATTACCAAGGTTACTATCATACTCAACCTCAGTGAGATCATCTTCTTCACACTCAGTGAGGTTATTGTAAGTCTCAAATTCACTTACTCTGTCATTGAAAAGTGAAAATTCACTGTTATGGTCAATGATGACATTATTAATATCTTTAACAGTTCTCTTGAGGTATTGAAAGTAGGCAACTGTCCTGTTATTTAATAAGTACTTATGGTGATCTAATAGTTTGGTTATAGTGAATGGACCTTGCCAATTAGTGGCAGGCTTTTGCACCTGATTGGTGAAGACTTTGTTGCCTTGTTTATGAGGCTCACCAAATAGTTTAAGATTAAAGTTCTAACATTGGCAGATAACAGATTGATTTGTGTTCCTGCAGATAGTAAGGTGCACTTCCTCAAGTTTGTGTAACATGTGATTTACAAAATTTTCCAAAGTAGGTTCATTGTAATCAGGAAACATAATAGAGAGGGGTGTGCAGGCTTCACAACATAACATTGCATTAAAAGGGCTGACCTTTGTTGTGGAGTGAACTGCAGTGTTGTAAAAATATTCCACATGTAGCATTTGCTACCAGCATTAATGTAGATTAAATTATTCTTTTAAATTTTTGTTCTTCATTCTAAGCAGGTAGGGATGTACATATGTTAATTATTCACTCAAATATTGTATCTGTTTTAGGATAATCTTCACTTAACTAAATTAACTGGATACTGTTTAGGTACTCCTTCATTGTAGCTCTGCTCCATGACTTGAGTATGGTCTCTGGCCAAAACCGATCTCTGGATCACTTCACATGTGTTTCCATCACTGATTAAGTTGTTCCAAGCCTCAGCTCAACAATGTTCTTATATGTTCCCTATCCTAACTCAATGTAGTTCTCAATGCTATTTGTAACTGACTTAGACTCAATTTGTAATGTGTATTTGTGTCACTTTGCAGCCTTGCAATGTCACTAGCTGCTTAATAATTATTACTTCAGCCATTACCAAAAACTATTGACTTTAGATAAGTTAATTAAAATAAGTTACATAATAACTTGCAGCTTTTTTAATTATCATTTCCACTTGGGGATCACTCCAGCTCATTGTCGCAAATTCTGGTTGTTTGGTTATTTTTAGTACTGCTTCTCTCTCTGTTGTTACTGTACTGTGGTATCACAGGAATTTAGCCTCTTTAATATTCTCTGATATCAGTGTGATTTCTCTGAGTTCATTCATTTTTTCTGAGAAGATCTCATAGAATTTCTTGTATAGATGGATCCCTTTTATTGCTATCATTAATGTCATCTGTGCGTCTGCTCTACTCATGTGCACCATCTCTTCATGTATTGTTGTATTTGGGTAAAAGAATGTAAAAACCCTCCTGAGGCTCCTTGTGTTTGCCACGTCCTTATAAAAGAAGCTTATGTTGTCTCTCACTTCCTCTTCTGTTATTGTCATTGGATCATTCTTATTTAGTCTCATCATTGTCACTATCTCTACTCTTTTTGTGACATCAAGTCTAGGCAAATTAGTTCTGCAGTCTTTGATTCTGTTGTTATTTTTTCCCATAGGAACACGTTTTGACCTGTATCTGTAGTTCTTTCAGGAACAGTGGTAGTTCTGCAATCATTGTTCTCAGATAATTACTAATCTTATACCCTGCACTCTTGCCATTCTTAAAGTTTGATTTAATTGTTTCTCCAAATTTTTATTGTATTCTTTTTCTTTTAGGATGTGAATGATCATTAGATTGTCCTTATCAATGTTGATTTCTGGTATCTTCACAATCTGTTCTATGTATGCCATGATTGCTTGGGCTGTTTCTAGTGTGAAGTTGTTGTTGAAAGTGACATGAACCGTGCTGCACATATATTTTTGTTCTACTGTTTTGTCTAATTCTCTTTGATAGCTTATGATTGTGTTGACCATTGGTCTTTTCTGTGCATCTAGTACTATGAGTAAATTACTGCCCTCTGTCTTTGCTATCTTTCAAATGTGACTTTTCATTTTCAAGTGACAGTTTCTGGTATGCATTTGTTCTCATTTTCATTGTTCCCATAAAGTAGGGGTGCAGGGTTTCCCTGTCTATTTTTGACATCCTTTTTTCTCTATCTTTTGAGTGCACTGTTCTTTCTGATGTGCTTTCAGAGGGGACGTGAAGCTGTGTAATCTGTAGTGGTCTACTGGTGCTTGGCTCACCATCAAGTGAGTCCATGCTGATGGTTTCTACTGAGTCGCCTTTGAATCAACTCACAGTTGACACTTTCACTTGCCCACATTCACCTTGCCCCTGGAACTCCAATGGTTGCACTGCCCTCAAATTGGCAAAGTGGACTGGAAATAAAGTTGTCCTGTGTTTCACCAGTTCTCTGCATGCCCTCAAATCAGCAGTGCAGATCTCTGGGATGTTCACTGGTTCTCTGCTTGCCCTCGAATCAGTGGTGCAGATCTCCAGTGGGAGAGGCATTGTGTCTTTTTGTATCCCTGCCCTCAAATCAGCATTGGGGACTACTTGGATGCCTTCTCACTCACCTTTGATTAGTTGTGGGTTGGTTCTTGTCCCTTCTGTGTTCCATTGGACGTCTGGTTCAAGATTTCCTTCATATTCTCCTCCATGGGTTTGATGTTGTCATCTCCTCAGGTCTCTGGGTTCAGCACACTCTCTTCCTCAATGGCTGTTGCATCTTGTTCAATTCTCCTAAATTCAGACAATAAATTTATATACCATATTTCAGGTCATATATATATATTGATCTCTTTCTGCATGCCTTGCAGCACTCTTTTTTGTATATTTCCATTACCAATATTTGCTTTGAATTCTTTGTTGAAGCCTTCCTCTAGTAGACTATCTAATTCACTCATATCATATACAATCTCATTACCATTAATGCGACTTTTTTTAAACTCAGCGTTTTCATCTAATATTGATTGTTCAATATCTGCTGTCGCTTGTTTTAGGTTCTGGAAATGCAGTAATCTATTGTTATTTAACATGTACTTGTTATTTGGTAATACTTGCGTTTTTTTATATGGACCTGACCAAACCATTTTTAACTTTCAGACCAGGTTTGTGTCTGTTAATTTCATAGGTGTGAATGTGTAAACTTTGTCGCCTATTTTATGTGAGTGACCATGAATGTTTTTATTGTAGTTGCACTGTTGTCTCACAGCTGATTTCTTTGTGTTATGACACATCATCTCATGTATTGCTGTTATCTGATTCCTCAGTTGATCCACATATTGGTTGTCCATCTTTTGGCTATAGGCAAAGTATTGCATTGATAATGGTGTTGCTGCCTCTCTTTTGAACATGGCCTTAAATGGTGTTATCCAGGTTGTCAAATGTATGGACGTGTTGTAAAAATACTTGATCATTTCAATTACTTCTCTCCATTTGCGACCCCCTATTCTTGAAGTTGTGACTCTAATTAATTTTATAAAGGTTCTATTCAGTCTCTCCACTGTGCTGTTCACCTGCGGATGGTATGCTGTTGTTCTTTCACTCATTACTTCCAGTAAGCGTCCCATCTCTTGGAACAGGTTGCTTTCAAATTGTGGCCCCTTATCAGTGATTATCATCTCAATTTTCCTGAACTTCAAGACCCATTCTTTCATTACTATGTCAGTGGTTGTTTCAGCTGTTGTGTTCTTCATCAGAATTAACTTTGCATATTTGGTGAAATTGTCCACCATCACCAGTAAGTACTGATATCCATCCTCATCTTTTGACAACATTTCTAGGTCTATGTGCATGATCTCATTGGGTTGTGTTGCTATGATCTTTTTTAGTGGTGCTCTCTGTGTTGGAAAATGTTGTTTGTTATGAAGGAGACATTTCACAGATTTGTTAATTATTTCTTCTGTGACCTTCTGTATTGCTGTTGTAAAAAACCTTGTATTGAATGTCCTCTCCATTTGTGTGATGCCTAAGTGGCCCTTCTTGTGAAGCTTCCTTACTAGTTCATGTTTACAGTACTCCAGCATTGCAATCCTATTGTTTAGTCCTTCCACATATAGGAATCTGTTCCTGTTCCTCTTCCATCTGTACCTTTCATAGTAGCTCACAGTTAAATTTGATAATTTCACACTTGGTTTCTGTAACTTCTTTATGATTTCACTTAATATTACATTGTCTTTTTGTTTTTCTATAATTTCTGACTCTGATATCTCTTCCTTTATTGTGATTGGTAGCACTGCTTGTCCCTTCTTATTGACATTCATTTCTGGCAGCTCCTAGTACTCTGTGTGTGGTAGAAATTGAAACTGTTTCTTCTCTCTGTCTTCCTTTGTTGCATCTCTCTGATACTTGGGAAGCGTGGTCCAGAAGTCAGCATTCATATGCAGTGTCCCTCTTCAGTGTTTGATTGTGAAAGTGAATTCATTTAGGTATTCAATCCATCTTGACACTATTCCTGATTTGTCACCTGGAAACTTTTTGAGCCATGCCAATCCACTGTTGTTGGTACAGACCCTGAACTGCTGTCCTATTAAGAAGTGCCTAAATTTCTTGATGCTCTTGATCAGTGCCTCATCTCTAATTTTGTTGACCCATAGTTCTCTTTGCTTGATTTCAACTTGTGACTAAAGAACTGTATGGGTACCTCCCTGCCATCCTTTAGTTGTCCCAGTGTTGCTCTGATTGCTACCTTGATGGCGTCACAGTCTAGTATAAATGTTTCATTGTAGTTGGGCATGTTCAATGATGGCAACTTTGCTAGTTCTTCTTTTATCTTGTCTAGCTCCTCATGCTTCTGCCATGTCCATATAAATGGTACTGACTTCCTCATCAGCCATGTCATCTTGGTAGTCTTCCCAGTGATGTTGGGGATAAAAGGGCCATAATAATTGAAGAAACCCATTATTCTTTGGATGTCCTTCTTGTTGTTTGTTTTCTCTATTCTTCTGATCATGTCTCTTGCATTGTCCTTCATACATATTTGCCCTTTTTTGATTACTCATCCTAGAAATATGATTTTTTCTTTTAAGATGTCACATTTATTTCCATTAATTCTCAGGCCAGCTTTTTGCAGGATTGATAGTGTTCATTCCAGTTTCCCAGGTGTTCCTTGATCATGTCACTAGTCACAATGATGTCATCAATGTATGCATTTACTCTGTCCTCCATCTTATGTTTCTTGTTTTTCAGCACTCTCATTATATATCTTTGGAATGTTATGGGTACATTACATAGGCCAAACACCATGTACATCAATTCATACAAGCTGTATGGAGTTATGAACACCGTCTTTTCTATGCCTTCTTCTTCCATTCTTGACTTTTTTGTCTATGTACTCTTCAGATGTGTTAATTAATCTTTTGCTCAAACATTGTAAGTCTTCTCATTTAAATCCCAATTTTGTCTCACACTCATACATTATTATTGATGTTGCTCCTCCTGTATTGATTGTTGTGTTTGTTAATATTCCATTTATCATTATTGTTATCATGTTAATGTTGTCCAGGTTTGTCATAATCATTATGGGTGCTCAGTTTTTTAGAGTCTGTGCTCTGACTAGTTTTCTTTAATGGTTTGTTTTAATGGTTTGATTAAGTGGTGTTCAGTAGTGGTCTGGATACATCACAGGGACCCATTCAAGGGTCTCTGTGCCAGACCATGAAAGTGCACTTAAGTTAGGTGTAAGGGTTTTCTCTTGATTAGCCAACAAGCATAGCACTTTAAATAACTAACTCTCAAATGGTTGGATTTCCCAACCTTGTGGTTTATGTTGATGATTTTTTAGATCTAAATTAGCGACCTATAATTGACTGATATAAGGACCTTACATGTAGTAATTGTAAATGTAGGTTAGGAAGTTGTTCAATTAGAATTTATTTAACTAAGCCAATATATTTCGGTAATGGCTACATATAATATTGAATGAACAACTAGTAACAGTTTCCGGTTGCAAGTAGATATAACACTTTCACACAATGGAGATTAAGTCGAGTTGTGTCATGTCTTGAGTAAGCACTGAGCTAATGTAGGGTACACATAAGCTATCTTGATTAAGCTGAGAAGTGGCACTCAAGCATCAGATGAAATGGTGAAATTGGATGTGGAGATCCGCTTTGGGCAGATGCCCACTAGAAGATCACTACAGAATTACCGCATGGTTTCATCACCTAAAAAGTGATTAGTTAATTGAGGTTACATAACATAACAGAAGAAACTAGTCAAGCAGTAACAATACATAAATCCTTAGCCACAATAACACAGCTAATGTTACAAGGTAACAGCAGACAAACAGTGATAAAGCCTGGTGGAGGATATTACAATTGTAATCTCAAACATTTGTAGCCATTCTAGGAATGTCAGGTTATAGCTGTCCACCTTCCCATTGAACTTTGGCAGAGTTGCCTTACATGGTATTGTGTCATTGTCACTATTGGCAACATCAAATTTTCATAGACTGGTTTTCTTTGTCTGTTTATTTGTTCACTAATTGTGAGTTGATTTGTCACTGCTCTCATTATCTCATTGATTATCTTTCTTTTCTCTTCTTCCTCCATTTCTTTGAAGTTTTTCTTAAAGTTCATGGGTGATGCTTGTAAGCTCCTTTCTTCCCTCTGTTCAATTATCATTTTGTGCATTGCTGCTACTTTCAGGTTTTCTTCTTTGTTTTCTCATAACCTTTTTAATTTCTGTCTCAAATCTTCTATTTCTTGTTTCTGATTCTCGTGATTTTCATCTCTGTCCAGTTCTGTCAATCTGAGTTTGTCTTTAAGCTGTTCTATCTCTTGGGCTTGAATATCATTGTCTAGGATTAGTTGCCTATTTGTGTCCTCCAATTGTTGACATATTTTTTCCCATTTCTAGTTTTGTTCTTGGAAAGCTTTGTTTGACTGTGCTAACAGCTTTGTTAACACCTTAATTTCTCTTTGGAAATTTTTGCTTTGGTATCCAAGCAGTTATCCATTTCAATTTTCAGTTAACTTAGTGCATTCTCATTTTCTTGTTCCAATGTCAACATTCTTCTATCAATTGTTGTATCTCAGATCTCAATATTGTCTCTGTTTCATTTGTTTGTTGTAGGATGCTTAGAACTTCATTGGATCCTGTTTCTGGGGACATGTGTAGGGTTTCCAACTCTATGGGGGATACATCTGTCTCTGAGTGTGCTTCCTTGGGGTAGGGGTTGTTTTATTTGTGCCTCTCTTGGCACTACCTTTTTTCCTCATGTATTTGTCAACTTTCAAGTACAAATAGTAGTGGCTGGCAGATTGGTGTGACTCTTTGTCTTGCACCTGCTTTATGTTAGGTATAGAAGTAGTTGTTATCTTGTAGCTGACTGTGTGCTGTATCTGCTTCCCTGCATGTATTCTGTTACTTTGGTTGCTCTAGTTACTTGTTGATTCTAAGTTCTGAGTGCAGATATTGAACTGATTCTTCTTTCTTCTTTTGTTCTTTAACTGTCATGGTTGCCATGTAGCATCTGCTACTAAGCATCAACATAGATTAAATTATTCTTTTAAATTATTGTTCTTTGTTATAAGCAGGTAGGGATGTATGTATGTTAACTCTTTACTTGATACTGTATATGTTTAGTTAATCTTCACTTAACTAATGTAACTGGATACTATTTAGGTATATTGCCATCACAGTTCTGCTCTTTGATCTGGCTATGGCCTCCAGCTGAATCTGATCTCTGAATCAATTCACATGTGTTTCCATTGCTGATTAAGTGGTTCCAAGCCTCAGCTCAACAATGTTCTTATGTGTTCCTTATCCTAACTCAGTGCAGTTCTTGATGCTATTTGTAACTGACTTAAACTCAATTTGTAATGTGTGTTCAGAGTACTTTGCAACCTTGCAATGTCACTAGCTGCTTAGTAATTATTACTGTAGCCATTACCAAAAACAATTGGCTTAGATAAGTTAATTAAAATAGGTTACATAATAACTTGCAGCTTCCTACCTTACATTTAAATAACAATAATACATGCTAAGTCTATTTATTGGTCTATTATAGGTCACCTAAGTCTATAAGATAAAATATGTATAACCTATGGTAGGCTATCCAGCTCTTTTACCAATATCAATTAATAGATACATGTAAACAAAAGAATCAGTAGCCAGCTAAACAGAGAAAAACTCCTAGTTGTATACCTAACATAAATGCAGGTTCATGATTTGGATCAAGGACCCTCAAGTTGCTCCTGATATGTGCCCAAACCACTACTACTGCATTTACTATTTAGCTTGACATTCTGTATAAATAAGCAAACCAATATAAAATCTAAAGATAAGATTTTCAAAGAATTTACTTCAACAATTTCCAAAATGATTTTTCACATATTTATAGTTAACTTCCAAAAAGTACCTGTCATTTGAAATTCAAATTTAGATCATCTACCAAAAATGGCTAAAAATAATGCAAGTGAATTCGCCCCCTTTGTTTGGTCAAATTTGACAACAAGTACTAATTTGCTATATTAATACTTAGTTGCATTTACAAAGATAATCTGATAATTAAACTTAAATTAGTTTTTAATCAATAATCATAATTCAATCTTAGTTTTGACTAATCATCTGATCTTCTTTCTTCTTTAGAAGCATTATGCTTTGGATTATGCTACAGTAACAGCCCTGATTCTAGCAAAAATTAACATATAGAAAAACATTGGTGATTCATCCATGTAACTAGTATCTGTTTAGAACACATCCAGGATGACCAATTCATATGGCTTGCAGCCAAAGTGCTATCCAGGGAAAGAGAGGTTCATAACTTGATTAATTGGTGCTATCCTATTTGCCTCATAATATATTATCTAGCTCAATACAAAATAAACATCTCAGTTGTTTTCTTATCTCTCAGCTCACTAAGTAATGGCATGTAATTACCATGCATTTGGGTTGACCAATAGTATAGTATCATCAGAGTGTAATAAATTTTCAGTGCATGGGCATGTTGCATTTCAACAAAAAGTTTTATTATATCTACATGTAGCTGTACACCTAACCTAATGTGGTCCAAAATTTGGGCTGTTTAATGTCTGAACGCTGCATGTTGCATCAGTACTTGAAGAATAACTCCCAAATTGTCACTGGAAACTTACAGAATAATTATAATGAACATAATGACTAGCAAAAATAAGGTAAGGAAGAAATTAAATGCAATTGAGGTGAGATAAACTCTATTGAACATTCACTATATAGTTCACTACATAGGGAATTGATTTTATTTCATCAAAACTGTGTATTATTTCTCTTTTTCATTATGATAATTGAGTAAGTTACTGGCAACAAATTTGTAGTTTCGTCTTCTTACCTGGGGATGACAAATGGTTCCTATAACAGTTGCAAGCCAAATCATGAACTGCATTAGGTTATGGTTAGAGATATATGTAGGGTATAATAAATTGGTTCAATTATGCCTGTTGGCTAGCACAAATGCATGGCAATTATAATGTTATTTATATATCAGCTGAGATATAAAAAAACAAATGAGATTTTATGATTATGTACCATGTTGGACATCACTTAAGCATTATGCCATGTAAATTGGTTATCTTGGATGTTTGTTTCTTTTTCGAAATTTAAACATTACTACACCATTTCCAGGTGACATTTAGAAATCATCAACTTACATTTAGAAATAATCATTTTACAATTAGAAATCAAAAACTACAATTAGAAATGATCAATTTACATTTAGAAATGAAAAAATACATTTAGAATTTGTCAATTAACATTTAGAAAGCGTCAATATTCATTTAGAAATCAAAACTAACATTTAGAAAAGCATAGTTTACATTTAGAAATGAAAAACGACATTTAGAATTTGTCAATTAACATTCAGAAAGCGTCAATTTACATTCAGAAATGAAAAACGACATTCAGAATTCGTCAATTAACATTCAGAAATCATTAATTAACATTCAGAAGCTATCAATTAACATTCAGACATCATTAACATTCAGAAATCCATATTTGCACAGAAATATTCTATATTCACAGTTTGTTCTTCTCATTGTCAAGCTTCAATATTTCTAAAAAGATACAATGTCTGGAAATAGAACTGTAAGTTTTAAAATACAGTTTTAACATTTTTATTAAATTTCTTTCTGAGAGCACAACATGGACCTCTAAACAATTTGTTTAGAAGTCAATGGAGTACAATAAGAATTACGATGCATCTTTTCAAAAATAGCAAGTATAATTTACATTAGCCAGGTCAATTTTTTAATTGTTTTACCAACTTCAAGCATGTTAACATTTCTTATTAATTATATTATCACTTTATGAAACTTCTAATGACACTATAGCCTACTCTTAAAGTAACATAAATTAATGTACTATTTTACAGTAAAGTTTCAATTTAAAAAGAAATGTTTAAATAACAACCCTATAGTTTAGTTACATAAAAAATGTTGTAACAATTTGTATATATCATAATTTTAGGTGAGCTTCAATAATGATTGCACGATTTGCAGAAAATCTTTGCAAAGGAACGTTGTTTGTGAGGTTAATCCATGCACACATATTTTCCACGAAAAATGCTTGAGTAAATGGCTAGAAAATAACAACAGTTGTCCAATATGTCGCGCAGAAATTTTGTCGAAAGTCCAAGTATTCAGAAGAGTGAATAAGAGAAGTTGCAGTATTGATCGTGAGCGCATTGTTGAAATGGCAAATAAAGGAGGGGATTGGATAAATTTAGCAAAAACACTGGCAATTAAATACAAAACAGCGTATCACTGGATAAGGAGTGGGGAAAAGGATTTTAAGAATTATGATTCGAAGAAACCAAAAATTATGAGTGACCAAGAAACTGATCAGCTAGTAGAATGGATAGAAGAAAATCCAACAGTGTCACTACAACATCTAAAGAACAGAGTGTCTGTAGAAATGGAAAAAAATGTTAGTATATCAACAATAGGAAATTACTTGCAGGATAAATTGTATACAATTAAGAGGCTACATTATGAACCAGTTGGTATGAATGCTCTTCCATATAAAGTAAAGCACAGGGAATATGTGCTTAAGTTGAATGAATTAATTCAGGCTGGAAATCACATTATCTACATGGATGAAACAAATTTTAATTTATTTTGCTGAAAGGGATTTTGACGAAGCAGAAAAGGTTGTAGGGCAACAATGACTCTTCCTCCTTCTAGAGGTGAAAATATCCATGTTATTGGTAAGCATTATTTAGCACAAATTATATATATATATATAATA